>JAWWEW010000131.1:16181586-16197314 GCA_035583185.1 Anabacerthia variegaticeps | reverse complement strand
TTGCACAGCTGAACTCTGAGTGATTGATTCCACTACGATATGGAGCGAGCTGACTAAGAAAGCCAATTTATCTTCAGATGTGGGAAGCATCTCACCTCAGATAATTGTATCTTGGTACTGCATACTTGTACTGTTTTGCTCTTTTTTTTTTAAAAAAAAAAAAAACAAAAAAAAAAATAAAATAAAAAAGGAGTTTTCCAGATATCCCCTTCTGTCAATGTTGAAAGAAGCAAAATAAGTTACTAGCTCTCAGCATCACAAACATGCATTTCAGCTTGCCTCTCTTGAGAATTCCAACAAAAATCTGGTTTGATTACAAAGGTTGGAACTGAAACTAATGATTTCTTTAGCAGGGAAGAAGGTGGTGTTGCTGAAATGGTTTCATACACAGTCATGCAGGCCATTTTCTATAGTGCTTTCCATGGGGTCCTCAGACTCCTTGAAGTAAGACAGGGGACAATGATACCCCCTTAAGATGTGATTCACCCTGATTTTTTGCTAGAGTGCTAAAGCAGTCATCTTCTAATAAAACAACTCTAAAAACATTTCTTAAGGGGATTGGTCATGTAAGTGCCACAAGAAAAGCCTGGGAGTAACCCTCCTACAGCAGCATTGAGTAATTGACATCTTGATCGGTGATTTAATATTTTTTTCCTAGAACACTCAAGGATTTATCTCTGTTGGTGCAGTCTTCCTGAGTGTTTTCCTAAGATTTGGCATATTTTAATTGTCCCTGCGTTTTCTTATCTGTGTTCCCCCGAGTGCCTCCTTTTATATAGGCAATGTGTATATCTGCATTTTCCCTGTAGAGCAGAGCTATTCTTCCTCCTTGTTGGGTCATTTGCTGGATGTGCCTCAGTTTGCCTGGAGCCAACAGCCACCAAGGATGTGATAGACGCAACAAGACTGTGGGAAGGGCAAATATCCCTTGTCTCTTTTCTTATTTAGAAAGAAATGAAGCCTGTACTGGAATACACAAAATGTATCCAAGAGGAAGAGGAGGCAGGGGACTGCAGAAAGATAAAGGTGGGCCAGGAAGGTCACACACCCTATCTGGAAATGCTACCTGCTGCCAACTGCTCCTGGTCATGACAGGGAGAAGTAAAGTGCAGTTGTCTGCACCTGGTAGAACTGACTAAAGCCATTCTTTGCAATATGGAGCATATGTACCTGACATTGCTTAGTAATGTGTTGCTTGTTCTGTCCTCCTCTCCAGCTCTGAGCACATTTGCATTTACAGAAGTAACTTTCTGCAGATCCTTTCTGCATAGCAGAATTTGGGTTTCCTACCACTAGGCCAAAGTGTAAGAAAAAAAGGCCCTGCATCTCTCCCTTGTTTAGCTTGCCTTGTTCAGCTGCCATCCCTAGCTCGACCACCAGATGTCTGCACTGAATAGAAAACTGAAATGTAGCACCGAGCAGAGTAGCTGGGAAAAGAAAAATAGAGAGCAAAGTGGCAGGGAACGAAAACGCAAAGGTACTTGTAAGGGTTTATTGCCAGGTCTGGATCCCTTTAGGCAGGGATGATTATCAAGTCTCTGCTGCTGAGCTTTCATTTCACAGTCCAGGACTACATTCTACTACCAGGGATGTTGCACTGAGACAGATCTCTTTGGAGAGTGGTCAGGAAAAGGGAGGTTCCTCCAGTTTCAGCTGGTGTAGAATGTAGTGGTAGCATGCCTTTGGCATGAGAAATATGGAGCATTGCTATGGTTATTTAATCTGACTGCTCAAAGGTGGATGTCTGTCTTGTTTGGTTAGATTGGCAGAATGAGAGGAAGGAGGTGTCCCAAAGATACTCAAGTTCTGTGGTGGGACAGGAGACCACTAAGGAGACCACAACCTTGCCAGGTCCACGTGGCAAATGTGGCCTGTGAAACTCCAACAGTGAAGTGTCCAGGCTGGGGTGTAGCTGCAGTAGGTGTCTTTGTGCTGTCTAATTCTGGAGTTAACCTTCACCTCAGAGCGTTGGGCATGCATGCACACACACATATGTGTTTAACCAACCTTCTGAATAATAAACTACCTGAAGAGATAAAAAGTAATTTAGTTGCAATCTTAAATACTCTTCCATTTACAGTATTGTGAGAAGTGCTATGAAGCCTGATGAATTAAAGCAGCAGACAAAACCCTCACACTTTGTCACTTAGAAATGTTTTTTTCCTGTTTGTGTTGTCTCAGCTTATATGAACTCCCATAGGACACAGATAACTGGGTCTGTATCCCCATGGGTCAAACAAGACACTTCTAGCTTATATTCCTCTCACTTTTTACTGGATTTTTTTCTTTTAGGATAATAAGACCTGTCACCTCACAGAGGAAAAGAAAAAGTGCAGTCATAAACCAGTCGGTTTTGCTAGATCAAGGGAAATGAGTTGGTCAGCAACAAAGAAAGCTGACATGGTGATTCCACAATCATATGAAGAAGCTATAGAAGGAACCATACATGTAATTAAAGACAGGAAAATGTGTATCTGCACAACACAGATTTGTGATCTTATCGTCTGAGGAAACTCCCTAAATTCTGCTAGCCTTTTCTTTAGATGTAGTACAGTTATATTCCTTGTGAGTCAGGACTTCTGGCTTCTCTATGCCTCTGTCTCACAGACATGTCATGAACTTGCATGTGACTCCTTTGTAATGTGAAAGATCTACCTTCAGTTTTGCTCCCCTTTGTTTTGGTCCCTATAATTCAATTCTATCTTTCTATTCTGTCTTATTAGGCTTGGGAGTTTCATCTTTTCTGCAAAATGCCATTTTGGACTGCCCTGATGTTGTTAATTTTCTTAGAAACCTTAGCACAGAAGAATCTGTGTGTTACTCAAGGGAGTGTGGGAAAGCTGAATGAAGGATTTGAACAGGAAAGAGTACTGTAGAAAGTTTTTGAGACAGAGAACTGACAGTCACTGTGCATCTACTGGAGAGAAAGAAAAAAAAGGAAAAAATTGTTCCCCAGGTCTTTATAAGGTATTAGCACAAAAGTAGTCTGAAACAAACAGCTTCTGTGGTAATCTGTGATGTGTTTCCTGACCCTGTTTTCATTCAGAGCCTCAGTGAGCCATTTCTTGTGCTTCAAACGTACAGCCTGAAGTATCTCACTGATTCAGACCCTAGGAAACCTTATAATGATGGTCACAGAATTCAGAAATAAAGTAGCCAGTTATCTCTATATCCACCTCAGTGTGACTTTGCTGTATGATGTCAATATGATTTTGCTTGGAGGGTTCAATAGAATCAGGATGTGCTCTCTGCCGCTGCAAACAGTCACGAGTAGTGATGTCCCACATTACAAAAATAATAGCTAAATAGTTACCTTGAAAATGTTCTTGTAGCATTTTAATTAGATTGTTGTTGTTTTAAAGGTCACACAGTGCATTTAGACAGGCTACACTTGTGTTGTTATAAAAGATGTATCTTCCAGACTGCAATAGGAAAAATGAGACAGGCAGTTGTAACTGGATTCATGTGAAAGAGTGTAGTAGCTTGTTTACAATTTATAGTATGTCTATAATGCTGAAAAGCATTAGCAAGATACAGTATAAATCAAAGCTTCCTGTGAGGGTTGTAAGTTTTGGGTCAAGTCAAGACAAAATTTCTTCCTTAATATTAATTTTCTGTTTAAATTACCATTTAATTTTTACTTGCAATGTCAAATACAATGTAGTTTCGAAGTATTATAAAACTCATATTAAAATACTTTCAGTATTGGAATTTCAATTTTGAAAGGCTAACAAAGGATAGAAATTAGTAAAGGAACACTAAGGACACAGAAAATGCCACATCTCCATATCACCACAGGGTCAGAGTCCCAATAGATGACAGACATTTAGGAAACTAAAACTTGCCCAGTGAGCCAAACAGTGCAGTATTCATCTTACCTTTGTCAAACTGAGTGAGAGTGCTGGAAGCGAACGACTGGGGCAAGAATTTTCCCATACAGAAACTCCTTTAAAATACTGCAAGAGGTGCCCTTGCTGTGATTTCCTTCCCAGGGATTAGAGTATTCTTAGCTGGAGGAAATCATGACCAAGTAGAAGCAAAGCTGGTGAGTGAACTGATACTGCATAAGGCAGTGTTCAAAGGTTTATTTATTATTTGGGGAAGAGATAGCAAATAAATATCCATTATTTCATGTAATCAAATGACTGATTTCTATTTGGGAATTAAGAAGCAATGCCATTCCCCTTGTACAGCCCCTCTTTTTTAAGCCATAAACTTTATTATCATATCTGTTTAAAGACATTGTCAAGACATCCTAGAATCATTCAGTATGTTGAACAGTTGTAAAGAGTAGCAGTAAAAGGTGGTGAATGTCGCCCAGTGAACATTTTGGCAGAACAAGAAGCTATCTTTCCTACAAGGCTAAGGAGGATTATTCTGGAAACAGCTAACAGAAAGAAAAGCAGGATCTCTCTTCTTATCTGCTGCTTTCTAAACAAACACAGTCACAATACCAGTCTCCAGGTAGAACTGCAGCACGATGTCTCACCACGGATCTTCTTCCAAGACAGGTTCTCTCACACAGTGTGAAAGAGGACAATTAACACACAGAGTCAATACGGACGAAGATTCCTCCCAGACAAAAAGGACCAGGACAGGAATGTCTTGCTGCAGTTGGAGTGACAAGGAAGTCGCATATTTGCACGTGAGAGTGAAAGACTGCAGGTGTTCTTCTTGGAAAAAAACCCTGTTGTTCATTGGTAAAAGCATCCTGGGAAAATTCCTGTCCTAGCCCTTTATGTCTGGAAGGAATTTTCGTCCGTATTCAATTCAGGCCAAAAAATGGCAATTATCCCGGGATGCTGCTGCTGTTGAACAACTGGAATTTTCTCCAAGAAGAAAGCTCTCAGCCTCTAGCTCTCAGGTGCAAAAGATGTGGCTTCCTTGGCACTCCAAAAGCAGCAACACATTCCCGTCCCGGCACTTTTTGTCAGGGAAGAATCTTCGTCCGTATTCAATTCAGGACAATTTTCCTGGGATGCTTCTGCCGTCAAACAACAAGGATTTTCTCCCAGAAGAAAGCTCTCAGCAACTAGTTCTCAGGTGCCACAGATGCAGCTTCCTTGGCCCTCCGAAAGCAGCCACGCGTCCCTGTCCTGGCACTTTTAGGCTGGGAGCAATCTTCATCCATATTCAATTCAGGCCAATTTTCCCACGGTGCCCTGCCCTCAAATGATTGCGAATGTAGCTTCCTTTTCCTCATTGTGGTGGGGTGTGCAGGGCAGAGCAGTTCCAGTCTGTGTCATGTTCTTTAGACTGTTTATGTGTGTTTTGTGTCAGTGGGGTCCTTGAGACTGGATCTCTTTGCATTGTGACTTCCAGGGCCTCTTTGGAAGAATCAGGCATCATCCTTAGGGTCTTGAGTGTCTTCCCTCTTTGGTTTGTTGCCAATTTTGTCATTTCTTGGGTTTGCAAGCTTGGAGGTTGTACGCAGGGGTGATAAAGATGAGGGTGAGAGGAAGATTATGTGGGCAGGGGTCACTGGCCCCTTGCACTGCAGTATGGCACGCACAGACTGTTGCTCTGAGGTAATGAATAGGCAGTGTTTGGCTGCCACTCCAGCATCACCTTATACTACATCCTGGCCCTACGTAGTGTAATGTAGAGCTGATAAAATGGGGTGCCAGGACTGCTGAGTTGAGCGATATCATGCAGCCATGGAGATTGTGTTGCTCCGTGGGGACGCCTGCCCAGCATGGGTACTGAGCAGCTGCTGCAGGTCCTGGTAGCCCTGGCCTGTCTGTGTAGGTAAGCACAGTGTATTGAAAGGGAGCAACTGAGGAAGCAAAGGCTTCATATGCTTTGGCTCTCAGGCACAAAAGATGCTGCTTCCTTGGCACTCCAAAAGCAGCAACACCTTCCTGTCCTGGCCCTTTTTGTCTTGAATTGTCTGTTTGACAGCATCAGTAGGAGAGACGTGCATGCAGCCTATTGTAAAATCCTTTCACCAATTGTTTGTCAGGCAGTTTGTGTCTAGCAAGCCTTGATGGGAAGACAGATGTTTTGAATCAATATAAAGATATGTGCAGGAGAGATCAGCCCTGTTGAAACCTATACTCTGCCAAGAATCAGTGTTTAGCACAGAGGTGATGCTCCATTCAGGAGCGAGCCGCGGTGCTCCAGCCTGAGGACACACCCTGGAGCACGAGCAGGTTTCCTGCCAAGAGGGCTGTGTCGTGGTGCCTGAGCTGCAAGACCCATTCAGAGGGCAGCGGAAAGCAAACAGGACAAACACTTGTCAGCATGGCCCGAGGTGGGCCGTGCCTTTAGCTCTCTGCGAAGCGGGATGCCTTGAGGAGCCGGCAGGGACGGAGTATCCGCCTCCCTGCCCAGCCCGGACACCGCACCGGAGGCTCCCCACGCCCTGCAAGCCCCTGCCTCTCCCTGGGCGGGGTCAACCCAGCGCCCCCGCAGCCCCCGCACCGCCGAGGGAGGGGAGGAAAGGCAGAGGGAAGGAGAGGGGGAGAGACGGGCGGGCACCGCCGCTCCCACCCCTCTGCCCCTCCATCCCCGCGGCCCCTGACGGGAGCAGCATTCCCGCCCGGATCCACGGGAGCATCGCTCCGTCCTGGGGCCGGGGCCGGGCCAGCCGAGCCCGCAGGTGAGGAGGGAGGCACCGGGGGTCGGGCGGGGAGCCCGGAGGAGCTGCGGCCTCGCCGGGGTGGGGCTGGGCTCCGGAGGGGCCGGGCGGGGGTCCTGGCCCCACGGGCCTGGGGCGGACCCGGTTTGGGCTGGCGCTGCATCCCGAGAGCGTCCCGAGAGCATCCCGCGGCGGGCGCGGGCATCCGCGGCTCCCTGGGTGGGGTTTGGCTGTGCCCGGTCCCTGGCTGCGCCGGTCCAGTGACCTCGAAAGAGCGTGTGAGGTGCCCTGTAGTAAACACAGTGCATGTTCTGTTTTTGATTTTTTGTCTCATTAGCTGTGGGCAGAGGTCGGTCAGACCTCGGAGGTATGAGGTTTTAAGTCACCTGTTAGAAATGACTGCTGTAATGTTGAATTACCAAACACCTGTCAGTCTTCTCTTGACTCCTGCTGTATACTTGGTCGTGAGTTTCCTACACAGGTGGCCAATCTGATTGCTTGTTGAATTCTACCCTGGCAATTAATTGTGCATATACAAGGAGAAGATAGAAGTTCCTAACATTTTTACTCTAATGGGGTTGATATGTTATGAACTTTCATCATTATACAGTAAACTTGCTCTGTTTCTGGAGAAAATCCAATTAGTAATTTTTTCTGTGCCCTGGGGCAGTCACTGTGCCCTGTATTAAGAGAATTTTAAAATGTATGTGATAAATGTGGTTGTCACTGCATTTAGTAGCAGAGGCTGCTACCATGTTGTGTGTGGTGGTGTGTTTCCCATAATCTTAATTTCTACTATCTATATTGTAACATTTATTTTATGTTGCTTATTGTGTTCGTTTTGTGGTTTGTTTGGTTTTTTTAAAATATGGTTGCATGAGGAGCTATGATCTTTGGTTAAGCCATGTACAGTGACACATAGGTCCCTCTCCACAGTTATGTTGTTTGGTACATTTATGTGCATTTGTTTAAATTCTCCTGTGCAGTACAGATCTGCCTTTATTTCTGACATACCAGCCTGCTAACAAGCTGAAGCACCAGCTGCTAACATGCATCTGTGAAATTGGCACAAAAGAAAAATATTATGCAAAATCAATAAGCAAGACAAGGGTTGAGAAGGAAGACTGTTTTAAGGGAAACTAGATTTGCAATGTAAGTTACCTTGTCAGCTGTTTTCAGTTCTAACCCACTGAGGGCTGTAAACCAGAACAGAATTGTGCATCTGTTAAAAGTTGAATTTACTGGTTGTATTAACCAGTAAAAGCAAATTGCTGAAGCTTCTTGATTTATTTCTGGGTTTTTTGGGACATGTTCTTACCCAGTTCCAATGAAATGATAAAAGAGATTGCCTTAAACCACGTCACTTGGGGTTCAATGTGAAAAAGTTGTACTTTATTCATGAAGCAGAAAATCGGTTACTTTAGGTCTACTGATGCCTGATCACAACAGCAGCATGCTTGCCTGGTTAGTGCACCTGTATTTCATAAAACTTAGTAAAATAGCTTATTGATAATGTAGAAGTCAGAATCCAAGGAAACAATTCTGTGTTTTAACTAAGGAAGAGAGGTGTTCTCTGTGCTGCTGTCTTCTGCAATAGCAGCATACAGTTTAACAGGATTCATCAAGAGCCTGAGCAGAGGTTTTGGGAAAAGCTCTGTGTGCCTGAACAACATGGCCCTCAGCTCATTCCTTCTTTCCAGTGGAGGTCTCCTTAGGCTTGAGCTCAACCAAACCTGTAACCTGACACTGTTGTGGTCCACAGTTGGGATTTATAGGCAGGCTTTGCTCTCCAAGTTTGGTTCTGGGGTACAGTAGGCTAGACTGTTGAACACTAGACTTCCAAAAGCAATGTGTTAGGTTTTTTCCCCTATCAACTTGTGCATTTAATGCAGTCTGACCTTACAGCAGGTGCTTCTACCTTGCTCCTTTTGAAATGATACAATGAAATATGATGAAGATAGTGTCCAGTGAAGAAGGTGGGTCACTGCAGATCTGCTGAAGGCTGCTGGTTGCAGCAAGTGCTTGCAGCATAGCTGTTCTGACAGGAGTCTGGATTTTTTTTTTTGCCTGCACACTTTTCATGAGCAGCCAATGCGAGGGGGTAATTCCCCATAAAAAGGTAACTGTTCCTTGGCAGAAGTAGCAGCTGTTACACTAACATATATGAGCCAGTCTTCAATTAAGTGAGCTGTAGAAATTATGCCGGCTACCTGCCCTCACTTAGGGGTAAACTGGGTCTAACTCTGTGCTGTCCTGAATTTGCAATCAGCAGAAGACAGCTGGGTTGGTCAGAGTTTTGGAGTGATGTCTGTGTGAGGAAGGACTTGTCATTTTGAGAAAGAATTCAGACATATACCCAGGCAAAGAACTAGCATGGAAATTTACAAAATTGTATAGAAGAGGTTAATAGAGCGAAGTCTTTCTGAAACTGGCTTTTTCTAGTTTTGGTTTCCTTGGTTTTGTACTGGAAGAAACATATAAAAGGAAGTAGGTCTTCATGCAAGAAGCAGACCTGTGGAACTCCTCAGTAAGGTCCTGTCATGGTCTGAGTTGAAGTTTTCAGGAAGTTTACAGAGGTTGGAAGGGAATGGAGACAAGTACTAGGATCAGAGATCCATTGAGGATTAAATAAAACATCAGGCCCAGAAAATCTGAAGTTTCAGAGAGTATTTCAGTCAAGCAGACTATATGCTCACCCTTTTGATACCCTCTCCTGGACATCTCCCTACAGCCGTGGTTGGAAACAGTTACAAGCTAGCCTGACTCCTATTCTCGTCAGTATGACATTCTTTTATGGTCATAACCTTAAAATTTTTTTCCAAAAAATATTGTTTACATATGTGCTTAATAATCATGTATCCTTTTTGTTAGGCTGGTATGCAGCTACTTGTTGAGTTAGTCTGCATACTCAATAATTATTCCTCAGTGGAGAAGTGACCTAACTTTCATTATTACCTTCTGATAATTTTCCTGCTTCAGCAGTCAAATGCAAGCTTTTCTTCCTGCTGTTTGTTTTGTCTTTGTTAGGCTCATAGGAGCTTACAAGTCTCTTTGACTCACAAAAATAAAGTAGTAGCCATCAGATCTTTTGCTCTATCATTACCCCCCTCACCTAAGTCTTCTCTTTGCCTTTTATTACACTGACTTGCAGGATTGGAAAGAATGAAAACAATCAACTGTGTTTACTATTGTAGTGTATGGCAAATTCAGCTGTCAGTTAAATGCTAAATTCATTGTTTACGGTTCCATGATTTTATTTTATTTTATTTTTTATTCTTCCTAGAGAATAAAATAAACCTGCAAATTTGTTTTCTTACCTAGGTCTCTGGACAAAATGGGGAATAGATTAGTGAAACCTAAGCATCTGAGGCAGCCAGATAGACACATAGCAAACCTTGCTATTGGCTGTGCTGCCAACCATAAGTTTTTGATGGACCCATGCCTGGGCATCAGTGTGATCAATGGGCAAGCTGATCTTCTTTGCAGCAAGATACTCGAACTAGAAAGGGAGCTGAAGAGGAAAAATCAAGAGTTGCAAGACAGCCAAAGTCATGTTGCTGAGCTTCAGGAGCAGCTGGCTATGCAGACTAAGGTCATAGCAGAACTCACCAAGGAACTTCAGAGCAAGTGTATACAGTTGAACAAGCTGCAGGATGTTGTTAGCACTCAAGGACAGCAGTCCCTTCAGCCTTCTCCGTTGAAAGTTTCTGCCAATAGGAGGAGAGGAGCCAAGGAAGGTGTATCTGCAGAGCCAACAACACGGCTGTATGATTTCAGCAGGCAAGCTATGTTTTCCCTTGAAAAAGCAACAGTCCGAAAGGATTCCAGGTGAGCTCGTTTCAGAGGGTTTGTATGATTGTGTTACAAGGATGTTACTTTTATCACAATGATATCCTGTCCTCACGATAAATCAAGATTGACCATCTTTCTTATATAGGCTTTGTCACTGCAGTAGTTAAATGCTGGTTGAATTTGTTTGTAACTTTAACCAAGAACCGTCTGTGCCCCACAGACTTTAGATGAAGAGTGGTGGGAAGGCTCTATATTTTAGAAGAGACTCTTATAGTCTCTTTGGTATTTATGGCCAGCTAAGCAGAACCTAAACCTCTACCTCTTCTAGGGTAGACCGAAGCCTCTTAGGTCTAATTTTGCCTAGTGCTCACAGCTTAAGCTGTGCTCTGGAACACTTATGAGAAGGCGTCTGGATGCTTTCACCTTTCTTTATTAATCCTATAGTATGGATGGCTTAGGAAGGAGCAGGTGACCCCAGCTTAGCTCTCCTAAATGCAGTATGGACACTGATCCTGAGCTGTGTATGAAATTTGTCAGCCCAGTTTCACCTCTGGTCTGGTGCAGAATGCAATGAAACATTTTGTATGGTGTGATTATCCTCCTAGCTTCCTCCTGCCCTCCAGCTTCTGGTAGTCATGGTGTAGAAACAGAATTTTACTTTTTCCTCCTTGAATCCAGTTATGCTTTCTAGACTCTGAAAGACCCAAAAATATCTGTGTTTGCAGATGACCTTGTGGACAGAGATATCAGACTGGTATCTTTAAACATAAGGACCTTACAGTGTAGACAAAACCTGAGTATCTGTTTTAACATGGTGGTAGCCAGAATCTATCTGGACTTCAGCCAGTGGCTTTAGTGCTGCAGGTTTATAGGGAGCTTTATTATTCTGTTAAAAATTCATGACGTATCTGAGTGTACCATAGGAGACCTGAGAGTTATGAGACTTGATTTCTCATGCATCATGTCCAGCATTACACATTAGAGGGTGTCTTGTGAATCAGACAGGCTGCCTGAGTCACCATAAAGGGCTGAAAACTTCAGCTAGCAGTGTTTTTCCATAGGAGTAAGAGAAGTGTATTAATATTTCATCACAAATACCTGGGCAGTTTAAATCACTGCTTGTTTTAGGAGTGTTCTACTTGTAATCACCTACCTGTCTTCTCCTTGGTGATCCACCAGATGGTTTTCTAGGGTGTTTTCAGAGCCAGAATTGTAACAGCAGTGAGGAGTAAAACCAATAGAAGAGCCAGTTGATTAGCTACGTGCAGCAGTCAGAATAAAACCAAGTATTGCAGCTTAAGCAATCTAACCCTAATGCACATCGTCTTTTGATGCAATAGTGGCCAAAGTATATAATTTGATCTTCCATATACTTTGAAAGCAAACATAGCCAAAAAAAACCCACCACAAAACTGTACTACTATGCACTACTCTGCTTCTGAGTTAGATAAGCCTGTGATATGTGCTTGTTTAAGACACTATCATCTTCCTACTGAGACAACCAAAGGTACTGAAAGGTACAAAGTGCTGAAAGATACAAACATTTGGTTTCCTTACCTGGGCTGTAAATACTGTAGTAGGTCAAGTTCAAACAGTTGGCATACATGTAAGGACAAAGTCTGATCTTTCCTGTCTACAGAATTCTATCCACTGTAATTAGCAACTACTGATCCTTTAGCCTAACAGTGTTTATAGATGTGTTTAGAGTTACTGGTATCAGTAGTATCAGTAGCTGCCTCTCCTTTACGGAGTAAGGACTTAATGCAGCCCCACTTCTGCATAAGATAATTGCACAGTGTTGCTACACAGCTGAGAATGCAGTTATTACAGAAGGAGGGGAAGCTCCATGCTATGTTCTTGAATTTGCATTGAGTCTAGAGTGTCAGCAGTCCCTTTTAAAAATATTTGTAAAACAAATGGCATAATTTTATGCTGTTCATTTAGTAGGGTTTTAAGTGCCATGCTTTTGTTTGGAGTATCTCAGCATGACTGATTTTAATTAAAGTTTTAGAAGCTTTCAATGGTTCTTATCTATCCCCTGGGAGTGGATGTTTTTTCATATATATGTTTTTTCTCTTGAGCTAGTTCAATAAATCCATCTCAGCTTCAAAAAAATTAGTTTTTTCCTTAATGGAAGCTTAAGCATTGAAAATTTAACTAAAGCCTGAAGATTTCAGTGTTTGAACATGGTATATGAGAGCAGAGCTCTCAAAAGTCTTTCAAATGGAAAATATTCTTAATCTCTCAACCTTTGTGGTGTTAATCTAGATGTCTCGTTATCTAAAGGACTGGTTATCCATTTTTCTGTGTCCTTACAGACCATCAGCAACATTTAAACTACCTATATCAAGTCCCTTCCTGTTATGGGCTCAGTATCATAACCCAGTTCTGTTATCAGCCATTATTGGCTGGGGAAGAACTATCATGACCCTTGGCATTGATGTCTTTTGCCAGTCAATGCCAGCAGATAGCTAAAAAACCGCTCATTAGTAGCAGAAAAATATATTAAGAGAAAGCACTGCATTGCAAAATATATGTTGTACCCTTGCACCTATGAGATGGCATCTGTCTTAGGTTGGGAATAAATTCCGAATCCTGTTCACAGAAAGTCATTCTTAGTGTGTCAGGTGCTATTTCTGGGGTTTGACTGGGAATGTGTTGAAAGAGGAAGGGGGAATATTTCCATGAAAGCTAACAACAGGGTGGGCAACAAAACCTGGAGAAGGATGATGTGACAAAGCTGCCCCGGGGCAGTGAAGAAAAGTAACAACAGTGAGACCAAGAGATAGATACCTCAACACCAGAACAGTTCTGTGGCTTCGTGCACCACATTTTTACCTCTTTTAGTAGTTCTCATAAGGACAGTAACTGGCACAAGTTCAGGACTAAATGTTTTCTGTCCTTTCAGGACATCCAGTTATTTCCAGCAGCCATTCTTGAAAGCGGGGTAGGTACAGGAGAAGTGGAGGGACAACTGTTGTGTCCTGGATGTCCATGAAATGAACAAGGAAGTGGTTCAAGAGTCTGAGCTACAATTATGACACCCATGGGTCCTTCACTCTGACACCACCTGCACTTCCTGAAAACAGCAGTCTCCTATGCAGTTCTGGAAGCTCTTGTGCTCATTTTAAGTATTGGGTTATATGGAATTACTTTATGTTATTACAGTATTGTATGCATGACGCAGGCCAGGGTGAATTAAATTAGCAAGTTTGGTTTTAGCAGAAAACTAGGTTAGAGCTTATATTCCAATAACCCCGATGCCTTCAGCAGAATCTGAGTCTCCATTTCTAAACATGGTCTTTCCCATAGCCACTTGATTTTATTTTCTTGCCTCATCTCATCCCCTTTACTTACTTTCAGACATTATATGGCTAGTAACACTGTAAATGTATTTACTTGCCCTCTGTTTGTTCATTCCTGGATTGTCCTCAGGAGATTTTCCCACATAACCTAGTTTTGATGACAGGCTTGCATTGTTTTATGAATACAAGCAAGACTAGGCCCTAAATGCCTCAGAAAGGTGTCAGGGTGCTGAATACATTACACACTTTCCTTACGTGCATGTTAGAAACATGGGGACTTAAAGGCAGAATTTATCTTTCAGTTCAGCAATAAAGCAAAACTAATCAGTAGGTCCATAAAAGCTCCATCAGTGCAGCAGTTGTTTAATTGCATTCATTTCTGATGTGGATTCAAAGCACTGCATTATAGGAAGCCCTTGAGCCATGACGTGCACAACTCAGAACTCATAGATTGCCCAGTAGGTATGTATAGCCTGCTTTGTCTCAGTTGGTTAGTCATTATTAGTTGATTCATCCATTGTTGATTTTTCTCTTGTTTTCTTCTTCTTAAAATTCAAGCACTGGGCTCTCCCACCCGCAGCTCAAATATAGACTGTTCTTGTCTTTACAACTCACTCATTCACATGTGTTTACTACAACAGGTAATGATACAGAGACTGTCTTAGGGAACAGCAAGAACAAGATTGCTCTGCAAGAATAAACGAACCAGTTTACTACAGCCCAGACAATTCCCTCACTAACCAGGATACCATCCCCAAGGTCTGGACAGGGTAGGCCGAGCAGGGTGGTGATAACAGGGTCCATCAGGAATCCCACAGAAGAAGAGGTCGGTCAGATGCAAGCTCTCACCAAGAGACAGAAAAAAGTACTGACAATATTGGGCCAATACCCATCCAGAAGACAAAATCAAAATCAATTATATCTATAACAATCCAGACAAGAACTGAATGCCCAGACCTGAGTTGAAATAGAGTATGCAGTCCAGTGGGCAGAGGATGCGTGTGCGTGGTCCCAAGGGAGGCTGATCAATGAGGGCTATTACTGCCCTCAGGGCTCTGACAGATCTGACCCCAGTCAGGTGGGTACAATGTTCCCCTTTTTCCAGCCACGTAGAACTTCATCTGACTGCCATGACTTTTCAAATATGGAGAGTGGCTTGGCAACTTCTAATTACATCCTATAAATTCTTAGAAGCAGTAGAGGAAAGGACATGCTTTGGGAAGATCCTCCTATGCTTGGTAATTCTTAAGGAAACTGAATATATTTGGCACCGCACATGAACAAACAGGATTGTTACTCAGCATCACTTATGCTGTTTGTTGTCATCTGTGTAAAGAAAGTGGGTACAGTAGAGGTAGGAAGAGTTTTTCAGGGATGTGGATGGAAGGCAAAGAGCAGTGCAGGAAGGGATCAGCATTGACCCTCCGCCTCCACACACACCTCTCCTAGATCCTGGACTTACTCTGTGAATTTTGGGACAATGTTCAAATAAATTTACTTAGTAGCTGTAAGCAGGGAATGCCACAGGATCAGTGTTATTTTGCCAGTGCAAGGGAAGTACTCTTTAGTCATCTTTCAATCACATCCACCTTACAGTTTGCTTTGTTTTACCCACTACCAATATCTTCTCACATTCTTCTAAGAGAAAACAACACCTGTTAACCATGTTTTTGCATACTTTTCCTTCCATGCATCTTTTCATAACTTGAAAGAGAAACTCTTGATGAGGTTTTAGTACAATCAATGTTGACTTTAATCTTATTAATATCACCGGTGTTATGTTTTTGCTGGATATTAGAAAAAGTTGGTTTTGAATCTTAGAAAAGTGGGCCTGATCTTGTAACAAGCTGACAATCCTGTACAGGCATACCTTACTGTGGTGGTTTAGTTTTCTTGGTTTTGGTTCAGGCCTTCCTTGGTAACCAAGTTATAACTAAAGAAGTATTCCACACCATTTCCTTCACGTAATCTGGAGTATATAAGATGGGGAGTTTCCTCCCTGTCTCTCTCTCTTCCCTTCGTGTGCTTGGAGGACATCAGGTCTCTCTGTG
>JAWWEW010000131.1:16152451-16181486 GCA_035583185.1 Anabacerthia variegaticeps | reverse complement strand
TGTTCTGTAGATTCATAGTGTTTGATTGTATATAGTTGTAATATATGTTAATATATATATATAAATCTTTCATATAATTGTCTTTCTAGTACTTTTTTCCCTTTTCTCTTTTGGGAGGAGGGGAATCCGTGTAGCCGGCAGTTGGGTTTAGCACAGAGCCAACTCAACCCTCCACACTTACACATTTCTTTCCTTCAGATAAGTGAGGCTACATACCTCTGTTGGGCAATGGGGAAAGAATATCTTGAGAAACAGTACAAAACTTTCTGGGGAGCCGGTCTTCCTGCAAGGATTGAAATATTTGTCAGTGGTACGTGTCATGCGAGTATTAGAAATGAGAGGAAGCACCTTGAGGGGAATGAATGCTTGCTGAATACTATACCACAGCCATGCTGGGTGTTCTAAACTTTCGTGTTTTGTTTGAAACCAGTGAGAAGAAGCTTATCACGGATGCCCTGAATAAAAATCAGTTCTTGAAGAGACTGGAGCCTCACCAGACACGAGATATGGTGGAATGTATGTATGAAAGGACTTTCCAGCAAGGCAGCTACGTCATCAGACAGGGAGAACCAGGCAATCACATTTTTGTGCTCAAAGGTGAATATTGCTTGCTTGTACAACACACAAGTGCAGGAAACAGGAAAGTAGTTCAGAAGCTTTGGCAGGAAGCCGCAGTGATGGTGTTTGTGCTCTTAAATAATTTATGCTGACCCTGATGAGGGCAATGCAAGTTTTACCTGGGACTTTTATGAAACAGGGTGAGAGCAACAAAAAGTACCTTGGAAACTTGAATCTTGATTTAATGCTATTTCATGGCCTCTTTCACTTCTAGAAGCCTGGAGGCCAGCAAATCTTTTTAGTTGTACATGCCACCAACACCTTTTTCTCAAAAGGAAGAACAGGAATTATTTAAAATATAGATAACTGCTCAATGGTGAAGCTGCTTCTGAAATAAACTTTTCAACATTCATGAGAATTTATACCAGTTTCCTGCATGTGAGAAATTGAGAGATGAGATCTGCATTTACTGTTCTCAAAGCTGAAAGGTTTTGGGGGGTCTTTTTAAAGCTCTGCTTGGGTTTTTTTCTGGAGAAAAAAAGAAAGGAAAAGCCAAACAACAAAGCAAACAAAAAGCTTTAGGATAAAGAGGCTTTCCTAAAATAATGCCAACTGGTCTGAAGTAATGTCTCTGCAGTCATCTCTGCTGGCTGCTACTGTGCTTACATGCAAATCTCAAGTTGCAGATCAGCCATGGTGGACCCCAAGTTTAACACCTGGAAGTTGCCCCTAATAACAATTGTCTCTTTCATCATCTCACTATTAAAATTAATTTGCATATTTTGTCAATTTTTACCACTAAAAGGCCCAGAGACTCATATGAATTAGAGTTCATGCTGTAAGGAGTATCTTCTGTTGAGGCAAGAATTTTTAAGCCAGAAGCAAAATGGTATATGTCGGAAAGAATGTTTCCTGTCCTCTGGCTTCATAAACACAATTTTGAAAAACATTATGGTAACAGGATAACATAAATGGTGCAGGGAGAAAGAGGAGGCAGGATTTGTAATAGGATAGTCATATTCTTGCAAGACAAAATGATAACATTTTGAAAAAAAGATGAAATATGGGAAAGATGTCCGCCTGGAAATTCTTCTGAGCCACAACCTGTGAAGAAATTCAGACTTTCTTTGACTTTTGCTTGATTTGTAGTAAGGTTCAAGAACGATTTCTTGAAGGACGTTTTAATGTGCTTTTAATTTTCCTGCCTTTTCCTTTGCATTCTGCACATATACACACATACATGTGTATGAACAGACAATCCTCATGAGTAATTTCTCCAGTGATGACTATTTTAAGGCCTTAAGTTTGTCTACAGCACACTAGACTATCTGAACCACTGTTGACTGGTTTGTTGCAGCAAAGGTTTATCCCATCAGGATTTAGAATGGCCCTCCCTCCCAGAGCATATTAGTAGCTTAGCAGTACATTTTAAAAAAATAAATCTCTACTGGCTTGTAGGTGTGTTTCAAAACACGGTTCGCATCATTTCTCTCATTCCTGTCTTCTAGGGAGTGGCAAAGTCAGAAATACATTGATTTGGTTTCCATTCACTTTATGCAGTTGAACAGAGTTTTAATACCTATTTTCCCGATGATTTTTGACAGAGGGCAGTCTGGAAGTCTTTCAGCAGAATAAGCTCCTATCCTCAATACCTGTGTGGACAGCATTTGGTGAACTAGCCATTTTATACAACTGCACACGGACAGCTTCTGTGAAAGGTACCTGAGGTTAATTATAACAGTGTTGCTCCAAATGAAAACTATGTATTTTTGTGAGGTCCCTGTTATATCCAGATTTTCTTTGACATTTTCATTTAATAGATGTTTGCATGTCTTGACTGTCTACAGTAAACTCATATTTTCTTCCTTGGGTTCTTTCTGCTTGGGAACTGTAATAATGCTACACCATGAATGTAATTCCATCTCTAGAATAACCCTGGATGAACAATTAGGCATCTCCAAAGTATGCTGCTTAGCCTGATCTGTACCATACTAACTGCTAAGGAAGGATTGTGTTTTAATTTTGGATGTGTTAGTAGTGGTGATTGTCTTTGACTCTTACGTGCCTGTGTGAAATGCAAACCTGAGGCTAAATTGCAGTGAATTTGAAAAGATGTTAGAACCACAGTGTTTTTAGTAGAGCAGATAAAGTCTAATTCAAAAGGAAACAAAATATGTAGGAATTAGTTCCCTCTGTACTTCTTTTAGTTCTGTATCGTCATTGCATTACTGAGTCTTTCCTAGATCCATCTGCAGCTGGCATTTGCAGCTGGCATTTGGGAAATTTGAGTTTGGTCTCAAATGTGGTGGTAGGAGAGATGAAGCTTCTAGATGAGACCTGCTGCTTCTCTGAGGCAAATGCTTTTTGCATTTTGCTTTTGCAGACTGACCAGGATGGAGTTGTTAAATGTTGCTGTGATACAAATGCCTCTCTCCCCGACTATTCATCCATTGAAAAACCCTTGATTCCCTTTCTAACATGCTATAATTTTTCTGTGATAAACAACTAACTGACCAAATAAGATTAAGTTCATCATTTTTCCACTCCCCACCATTCCATAAATATTACTTGTGTTTGAAGACTAATTTCTGTTCTCATCTAAATCTGCAGGGACTTTGAACCTCCAGTAAGTATAAAGAGTTCATCTTGACTTAATAAGGAGCAAATGGAATAAAACAAGAAGTAGTTTGCTTTAAAAGCTTTTGGTCTTTCTTCCTGCACCCAGTTTAGGCACTTAATCATTGCTGGCTGTGCAGATGGAAGTTATTACATGTAATCTGTTTTTTTTTTTGCTGCCTGATAAACAGAAAAGCATCAGTAATGTGATTATTTTTCTTACCAGCATGCTATTCTACTTGAATATGTTCCCTATTTTAATTTTTTGCCTGCTGTACAGTATTAGCATTATAAAGTAGTGTTTCTGCATAATAAGATATCAAGCTGCTTTAAACCTTTGTTAACATTAATTGGTTTTGAGGTAGGACAAGAATTGTCCAATTATGGACAAGAAAGAGTGTCTGAATACTTGAAATTGTTGCAGAAACCTACCCCTCCCCAATAGCTTTCCCATGTTTCTTGTGGAAGAAGAGCAGTACAATGCCATAACTGAGCATGAATAGTAAACACATATGTGAAAACCCTTTCTTGATGCTGGATCTACTGACACCCTTTTGCTGCAGTCTTTGAAAACTGGTGAGTGAAGGACTTTATCCAAACAGCTTTTCAATGGCTGGTGCTATGGTTTTGTTCTTTCTTATGGCAGAAGGAAAACGGCTGTATATGGTGTAGCATCCTTTAAAAAAAGAGATTAATTTAAACAGTAGGACCTCCTTTTGCTGAAAACACATAAAAGGTGCAGTGTGTTCTGTTTGGTCAATGATTGCACACAAAGGCTGCTTAGTGGTTTGCATCTTTGATGCTGAGTCTTGTGTATTCTTACTCTATTCATATTTTGATTATCTTTTGACGGGTCGTCATTAATGTTTCAGTTACCCTTTATTCCCTTATGAGATGGATACATTGGAGAAAAACTCTGTGAGGATGACAGAATTAAATGAAATTTAATGTATTTCTTGACCTCTGTTGTTTCTATCTTATTGAGCATCTAACAAACATTTGCATGTAATCTGAATTAGAGATTAATCCAAGCCACAGTATCCAACATCGTAGGTATTGAAAAACTTCAGCCAAGCTTTTGTTCCTTTAAGATCAGCTCCTTTGCAGATTGCAGTTTTGAGTGCAATGACTGTCCGAGATAAGAGGTCTTCACAAGTGTCCAGCCCTGTTTGTGCTCATAGTGAATGGACAGATTTTCAAGGTAACTCAGCCTGTGGAGTTGCATGGAAAGTGCTGTGTGGAGGAACCATTTGGAAATCTATGCCTTACTTTAGTGAGCGTTATTTAAGTGAGAATTGAATTCTTTAAAAAGTCTGATCACAGTAGGTGCTGGATACTTTAAAACTTGGCCTTGGGCCTTTTGAAGGAGCTCATGGGTCTTGTACCATGACCTGATACTGTAATATCGTCCATCAAATCATTTGGAAACATTGTTTTGTTCTTGGATTTTTGTTTTCTCCAAGCAATCACTAATGTTAAAACATGGGCATTGGACAGAGAAGTGTTTCAAAATATCATGAGAGTGACAGCACAAACAAGACAAGAGCAGTACAGAAACTTCCTTAGAAGGTAAATATGATGAATTTCTATTTCTAATACTGCTTTGGGCTACCTATGAATACTGTGTACTAATACAATACTGTGCCTGTCTTGTAAAAAGAAAGAAAAAGATGTTCTTCATGCAAGCATGGCCTCCAAAGCCTGACTTGTTTACCCCTGTATTTTATTTTTTTTTTAAGACTCATGAGAGTTTTTCCCATTTTGATTGTTTTTCTCCTGCATGACACTAAGAAATTTCAATAGGTGCTTGAATGCTTTTAAGTAGTAAGAATAAATTTATTGAAAAGATACATGTTTAGAAGTTAAAATGAAATAATGAATAAATAGAGTTAAGTAAATCCTCCAGCTAGTAGTTAATTTGCTGCTGGAGTAGATTAAGGAATATTCCTTATCCTTTGGAGATTTGAATATGAGATTTGTATGTCTCTCAGCTTATGAACTAATGAAATCTGCAGAGTAGAATAATTCCCTCTCCTGCAGGGAACACTGGGTGTTGTACCACGCTTCTCCTTAGGAAGATGGTGAAATTGCAGGTTCTAAACCACAATTAGCCAATTTCATATTTTGTCTGGTTTTTAACAAAGAATGACCATTATATTGTGCCTTCAAATAGAGGTGTAAAGCCTGGCCATGCATAGAATGTCTGTGTATTTTTACATTCATCTCCGTCTTTGATTTCTGGACATACTTCTTTGCTGAGTCTGAGCAGCGAGAAGGTTCTATAATTTCCAAACTTTTGCAAGTCTGAGTGATCAGCATGGGAGGATTTTTTCATTCAGCAAGTTCACTAAGTCATCGCTGTAATTAGATTCCCTTTTAATAGTTGTCCAAGGAGTACTGGAGTTTTTACCTTTGTCTAATTTTGCAGTCTCTGCAGTGCATTTGAAAATATATTCTTGGATTACTATAATGACTTGGTTTTGCAATTACTGGATTCTGTATGACTGAATTTTTAAATCAATCTGTATGCCCACTGCAGTCTTTTTCCCCTACTGAAACACAGAGTTAAGCTACAAACTGACTAATTTTTGCCATATTTCTAAGTTGTAAGTTGTGAGAGTTTTGTATGTCTAAAAAACAATATGAGAATGCTTGGACCTTCCAAATTAAGATTTAGTTTTATATTGTGTTTACCACCAATTTAAAATGTGATTGTACCAATTGTATACATGAGATCATGAAAAAAAAGGTTAATGATAACTACTTTGGGTTTGTTGTTTTGTTTTACATTTCTGTTTTCTGAAAGTGTGTCCCTGCTGAAAAACTTACCTGAAGATAAATTAACCAAGATCATGGACTGCCTGGAAGTGGTAAGATACTGTTAAGTTCTTCTAAATAGTATTCAGTAAGCTTTCAAAATAATAGAGAAGAATAAATCAGTAAAAATGAAAAACAATCAAGCTTTTTTTAATATGAGAGTGGGTTTGGAGTGATCAGAATGGAATTCCAGGTTGGTAGCAGACAATAACATTTAGTGGCATTAAAAGTAAGTAATGCTTTTGGCATCGAAGTTGTCAAGCAAGTAGATAAGAGAATCTATAATCTGGCCTTTATTAAGATTAAGCACAAATTTGCTCTCCAGGTCTGATTCTCTTGGTAATCAAGCTGTACCTGTTTGCAATGTGGATATGTAATACTTTCATATGCCTTGAACCAGATAAACTACAAAGTATATGTTTAGCACTTAAACATGTGAATTCATATAAATATCTGTGCATCTTAGGGCAACATTTGCCAACAGCCTTGAAGGTAAAGGCTTGATATAGCTCTCATTTTTTTCCAAGGGCAGTGATAACTATTAATTCTTTTTGCATAGGGAAAAGTAGGAACCGCAGTCTTGGAACAGTTCTGCAAGTGGAGAACAAAAGTTTCTCAGAAAAGAAAGAGCCTCAGTCCAAGCCAGTTGGAGGAGGCAGATAGAGCAATGCATGGCCATAGCAGGGGATTAGGAGATCA
Organism: Anabacerthia variegaticeps; assembly: GCA_035583185.1. NCBI lineage: Eukaryota > Metazoa > Chordata > Aves > Passeriformes > Furnariidae > Anabacerthia > Anabacerthia variegaticeps. The sequence continues at coordinate 16,174,796 of JAWWEW010000131.1, read as the reverse complement.
TGGTGTTGATCATGTGAAATGGCAAATGGCCTTAGCACAGCGGGATCCTAAGCGGTGCTTTTTTTATTTTGGGGATTCCTGTCAAGGGAGAACTTGTAGGAAACACTTGGAAGACAAAAAAATAATGTGTTTTCATATGAGGAACAGGTCGCAAAGCTGGAAGTTAACATGGGAAAAATGTTTGATTGAACGTTAAACAATCAGGTAATTCATGGTAATGGTAGGCAGGGTTCCTTAGCAGGCACAGGAAATTCAGTCCTTTGGTAGTTGGCAACAGATAATTTAGCCATTCCCACTGAGGTGTCAAGCCCAAAATTAGTTTTGGAAATGCGCTTTTGATTTAGAACTCCTTTAAGAGTTTTTGATATTTTTTCCTTGTTTTCCCCTGCTTCATAAGGAGGACACCAGTGTTACTGGGGTTTTTTTAAACAAATAATGTGCCACTGCATTAAGATTGGCCACCATGTTTTCTGTAGTGGAATGGTTGCATATTATGGGATATAACACATGAAGGAGACTGCAAGTTAACTATCAGTGGAACATCCGCATCTATTAAGAACTTTGCATAGTAATCAGAACTTTTAAGGAGGCTAAAAACTTACTAGAGAATATTGTGTCTCACTTCCCCCTCTACAGGAGTACTATGACAAGGGAGATTATGTTATTCGGGAAGGAGAAGAAGGGAATACCTTCTTTATAATAGCAAAAGGAAAGGTAAGATTTAATAAACCTAACTTATAAAATAATATGTACAGACACTTGTATTTCAAAAGCTACCTTGAGGGATTTGATCTACAGTGAAATTTGTGCAGAGTGATTCTGAGGACACTATTAAGTTCACAGTACTGTGATGAAACCCTGGAGCAGCATTTCAGAGGCTCAGGGAGCCTAATTTTCCATTCACAATGAATCCATGTTATACTGTTCCAATTACAATGTAATTAAAGTATGTCCTGGAGCCTCTTGACACTGTAGCAGTGATGTAAAGTCAGTTTTTTTGTAAATGAGATTTGATCCTATGTCTTCTCCTAGGTGATTCGATATCTGACAGGCAAAACATGGGCTTACCTGAAATATCTAAGAAGTAATAGAGTCCTAGTCTTAATGGAGAATGGCCTTACAGGTGTCTCAGAATCTATTTCTGTAATTTATTAGTCCTAGATGAATAAGGCAGCAGCCTTTATCCGTCAGCTGTTACATTGGAGGCTGACATGGGATTCTAAAGAATCAAATCAGGGGAATTTTCATCAATAAACTTCCAGGAAGGTTTCCAAAACTTGTCTAAGTCTGGAGATATTGTGGTTTGTTTTTTGCTAATGTGGGCACTGACAGAATGTGTGCTGCTGTGGAAGCAGAGTTTCATGTGGGGGAAATGTTAGTTAATGCTTCTGGAGGCTGTTGATTTAGCTGAGAATACAAAAAGCTCATATGATGCCTGTCCACTGTGGAAACAAGTACTTTTTTCAGTTTTTTATTAAAATGTGACTTGTTTTGCTCTGTTTTAAAAGGTATGAGGAGAAAATACTTGGAGGTTGGGCAATAATGAATATATTCCTTTTTCTCAGCAAAAATGAGGGAATGTGTCAGGGAATGTTTGGATTTAATTTTTTAGAAGAAGGACTAATTATATCTATATTTGTAACTTTCTGAAGCATTACAGAATTTAAGACATTTATGAAATACACAGAAAAGAAAGGAAATCCATGTGGTAGTTTGAAACTTTACCTTACTAAATTTTTATTCCTCTACTTTCCAGGTGATAGTTACCCAAAGTACAGCAGATCACTCAAAGCCTCAGCTGATTAAAAATCTACATAAAGGAGATTACTTTGGAGAAAAGGCTCTTATTAGGTTAGCTCACATTGTCTGGCTCATGATGTGTAGTATTTCAATTGTCCTATCACAATGTATCAGATTCTACAACTCATGACTCTTTTGAATATAATATTTGTTTTGATTGTAAGGGAAATTTGTTTGAAAAGGTGAAGGTATTGACTGAATTTGACTTAATGTTTTGGCTTTTTGCAGAGAGAACTTAAAAGTATACACTGTCATCTACCTTTAGTTTTCTCTGTAGAATACAAATGCTGGCCCTCTCTGCATTGTGTCTTATTGTTTATATTTCAGTAAAAGCTGTGATGAAAACTTGTGCCAGGCTCTGTATGACTTTAAAATGGATAAGCCCTGCCATGACTGGACTGAGCTGTTGTTTCCACTGTCCATGACAGCAAGAAACAGGAGTCATATAGGAAATATTTATGTGGGTGATTGAGTAGGGAATCTTTTGGTTTCTGGAATGTTTTATATCCAAGGATCATTTCAGAAATAAGTAGTAAGTCCTGATATAGGACTAATTACAGCTCACACTAATTTCTTGGAAGGTTGTTAAAGGATGTCATGGTCCAAACTCTATTGAAATTGGAAAAAATACTGTTCTACAATAATAATGACTAGTAAAATGCTATAATTTTGCATTTGGGTCAGCAATATTCAGATACAAGCCACAAAAACCTTTGAGCAGTTTCACCTATAGCAACTGTGACCCTTCTTGAGTACAGTGTGAGGTACAGTGTGAATCCTCACTGTTTTTAGGATTTTTTTGTGTTTGATACATTTCTGAAAACACATTTCAATTCCTAGTGACGACGTCAGATCAGCAAACGTTATTGCAGATGAATACAACGTGGAGTGCCTTGTTATAGACAGAGAGTAAGTACTCTGCAGTTTAATAACAGACTTTCATCCTTTCAGCAGGTTAACATGTGGCTTTCAGTAGGTTAATGTGACTTCCCTGTAGGCAAATTCACAATGTTTTCTTAAGGGAACACTGAACGAGTGGTTATGTTTTTGCAATACTGAGCAAGAGAGGCTGGCAGAAGGTGCTGGCACATGGAAGCGTAAACGTAGTTCAGAGTTATTCTTTTCTTTCTCCTCTTGTAGTAGTGATGTTTATCCTGGTCTCCTGGGTCAGAGATTCCTGGGGGCTGGTCTTGTCAGTGAAATGCAAAGATGTTCAGTAGCTCTGCCTTCTCTGCATCCTCTGTTACCAGGGGCCCTCCTCCATTTAGTAACAGGCCCACATTATCCGTCATTTTCCTTTTGTTATTGGTGTATTTGAAGAAGTCCTTCTTGTTGTCCTTGACATCCTTGGCCAGATTTAATTCCAGATGGGCCTTGGCCTTCTTTGTCTCATTTTTGCTTACTCTTACAACCTTTGTATATTCATTTCAGGTGGCCCATCTCCTGGGTGCTTCCATCTCCTCTATGTTTCCTGCTTATGCTTGAGTAATGACAGGAGTTCTTTATTCATCCACACAGGTCTCTTGTCCCCTTTGCCTGATTTCTTCCTCATTTCTTGAGCCTGGGGGAGAAGTAATCTTTGAATATCAACTGACTCTCTCAGACCTCTCTTCCCTGCAGGGCCTGTTCCCATGGGATTCTTCCAAGAAGGTCCCTGAAGAGACTAAAGTTGGCTCTCCAGAAACACTAGAATAGGCTTCCTAGCAAGGTGCTCAGTGCATTTAGACAATGCCCTTAATAACATCCTTCAGTTTGGTTCCCCCTGAGATGGTCAGGCAGTCGGACTAGGTGGTGTTGTAGGTCCCTTTCAACAGAAATAGTCTGTTCTAAGTCCTCCGACAGGGCTGTTACTCCCCTGGGAAGTAGGAGAGGTGATCTCAGTCACTTTGGCACTGTGTATCAAGGTTTTATCCATTGGGGTGAAAGGACTGATTGCCTGGACTCATGCAAAGCTGGTTGCCATGGTTGGGATTGTGGAACCACACTTAATAACCACAGTGCATGTGGGAAGCAAGGTATACCCAGCCTGCTCCAAATTATTTAAACACAACGTGAAATGACCTGTGGAGATCAGGCGTTCTGTCCCCCTACCCTCTGGCAAATCTTTGGTACTTCAGCTGGTTACTGCCTCTTCAAAGCTCTTAAAATCCTGTCAAAGTGACAATGTAAAGCTTAGTCTGAATAATTACTTAAATGTTCAGCATTTTATAATGTTTCATTTGTGTTTTTAGAACATTTAATCAAACTGTTGGAACTTATGAGGAGCTCCAAACTTACCTTGAAGGTTATGTGGCTAATCTGGCCCAGGCTGATGAAGAGCGACATGCGAAGTAAGTCAGATCATTTGGTAGGTACATTTTTAATAGGTAATCATAAAAAAGAGTGATGGATATGTAAGTGAAATCATGCATGGCAATGGACCCCTAGGAATGACAGCAGTCACTATAGTAAAACAGTCTGGATACACATATGGAGTCCAAGAAACATTTTCTGAAACAAAAATTACGTAGAATCTCAGTATATCGACTTTCAAACAAGAATTCACTCTATCCCAAGAAAACTGATCACAGAGAAGTGACATTGTGCATAGACAATTTTTGCATTCTGATGGTAAGCTTTTTGACTGGTAAAAATTGTAAAGGCCAACTCTAACTCGTGATTGAGTTAAAGAAACTGTATTACTGTGCAAAAGGCTAATTGTCATTTCAAAAAGAAATAAGCATATGTAAAAGAGACAGTTTATTTTTAATGTTTCAGTGTAGCACTGATGGTATTGACGTTTGTTTTTAGCTGTGGGTCACATTTTTAATTTCTGTGCCTCTGATTTCAACCTGAGCTCTACTGGAAAATTAGCAGAGTATGTTTTATTTCTGTTTGGAAGGAGAGCTGCATTCTTATTTCTGATCATTCCACTGGAACTGGTACACAGTCCTTCAAACATTGGCTCTCCAACTCGGAGTGCCCAAAGTTTTGCAGCTGACACATAAGTAGGATTCTCGTCATGAATCAGCTCTTGCTAAAAATACTGTTGATTGTACTCAGCAGCATTTTGCTGCTAATTTATTTCTACAGGATATCCAGAAAGAAAGTGCTTCTGTGTAAAATAAAGTCAAGTTTCTCTTAGGAAATAAGAAGGTTTTCCTTTCCTCCTTTTCCTTTCCTTGCCTTTTTCCTTTCTTTTTCCTTTTCTTTCCTTTATGTAGGAGCATTAAAAGTAATGGCAAGGAAGAGCACTAACCTATATTAATTTTCCTAATGCAGAGGAAGATCCTTCTGTGGACAGCTGACCAAAGAGGTGTCTTTGGAGATGATAGAGCTGAAGGAGAAAGTAGCCCAGTTCCCTCCTTCCCCATTCAAGAATTTAGAAGTTGTCGCAACTCTGGGTGTTGGTGGGTTCGGAAGGGTTGAGCTTGTAAGACATCATTTTAAACACATACAAGTCATTCTCTGTCCTAGATGATTGATTTAGCCACTGAATAATGTAAAGGATTTTAATATTCTACATGCTTGTGCCTCTCAGGCAGAAATAATTTTAGATAAAACAATGCATAGTTGAAAAACATTTCAGGACTTGGATGTGCAAAGAAGCAAATCCATTAAAAGTATCTTCCTGGTTGCTAGACACAGTCATCAGTTTGGGCACGTGGAGTTTACAGATGTGCCTACCTGCATTGTGTTCCCTGAATTTCCGGCCTTTTCCCAAGACTCTGCCTAGACCTGAAGTAATCTCCACAGCCTCACATAGTCTGTGTTGTTAGAATTGCTTCAGGATGCCCCACAACAACTATAAACAGTGTGATCTATCTCTGAGCTGCATTGACTGTGAAATTTCCAACAATTTATAATGGCTCTTTTGAGTCACATTCAATAGCATGAACAGCTGTGTTTCTGGGATACCAAGAGCCTCATGAGCCTAAAGTCTTCAATTCCAGCCTCCTCTGGCTGAGTAGCAAATATCTGAGAAAAACATGAAAGCTTTTGTGCAGCTTGCTGAAGGTAATGCTAATTTAAGGGAGACTGTGATTTTAGTGAAGTTAATAATTCCTCACAGTAGTTAGACCAGCAATTGTTTTATTCTCATTCTTGCTTCACAAAAAGAACCCTCCCACACTGCAAATTCTACCACATCACCTGAATAATAAGCTAAAAATTGAATTCTCATCCAGGTGTAGAACACAGATAATTGCTTCGTTGTTTCTGAGAATCTCTGTTTTAACTTCCATCTTTTTATTGCATATTGAGTAGTATTTCAGTGTGAGGCAAAATCATTTGTAAATATTCTACCTAAACTGCCTCTGCTTTTGGTTCTTTTGTATTATGCTGGTGATTAGAAACCTTAAATTGAAATTAGGACCCACTGTGGTATAAGCTCATTGTGGTATGTAGCATGTATTCAAACTGCTGCTATTTTGTATACATAAAATGAACAAAGGGAACATTTCACTTTGTAACTGGGGACTGGGAAACTAAAAAGACCTGATGCTTGACTTTAAATCATCCATAACAGTTCTGCAGAATATCTGGAATTTGTCCCTCATTACAGCCATCAATTTTAGTCCTGTGCTGTGTTGAAAAAGATGGATATCAGTGTACCTATTGAGAACTGATTGGTAAAATATCCTTTCTTTGCCTCATATGTATTCATCATTTTTATTCACAGGTTAAAGTGAAAAATGAGAACATGGCTTTTGCTATGAAGTGTATAAAGAAGAAACATGTAGTGGACACCAAACAGCAAGAGCATATCTATTCTGAGAAGAAAATCCTCGAGCAGATATGTTCTCCATTCATTGTGAAGTAAGTTGACCATAAGGTTTCCTACAATGTTGACCCCCAGTTGACCCAGTGAACAGCATTATTAAGAACGAGTTCTGGAGAAAAGACATTGCAAGTCTCGCATTTTATTTTGCTTTTTCTAAATTGCTGCCATTTGTCTCCACAGACTGTATCGCACATTCAAAGATAATAAGTATGTGTACATGCTGCTGGAGGCTTGCCTTGGAGGGGAACTGTGGAGCTTGTTGAGAGACAGGTAACAGCAAACAAAGTGTAACCTTGCCCTTTAGAATCACCAAGCAGCTCCATGTGTCTGCTGAGTAGTTTTTCTATTCAAGGACATCCAACGAAAAGATGTTTGTTACAGTTTAGTTAATATTCTGTTAATATTTGGTTAATACGTGTTATCTGGTTAATAGGTGAGGCATTTTTAGAACTTAATTGTCTGTAAGGATAGTGATTATTTTTGTTTCAGAGGCAGCTTTGATGAATTCACCACCAAGTTCTGTGTGGGGTGTGTGACAGAGGCTTTTGACTACCTACATCACATAGGAATTATCTACAGAGACCTGAAGCCGGAAAACTTAATTTTGGATGCTGAAGGATATATAAAACTGGTAAGATGTAATTCACTGTAATGTTATCCTTTTGTCTCCTGTTTCTTTGCAGAAGGGATATAAATAGACAGCAGGTAATTAGAGAATCAGGATCCCAGAGTTTAATAACTCTTGAACTTCAGTAGAAAAGAGGACAGGCTTCTCGTTGCATAATGAGAAACAAAGGTATTGCAAAGCCATTGCGAGCCACAGACAAACTGGGGATTTTCAGCCTCTGAGAGCTCTTGCCACAGCATAAACAGCAGAAAAAAAAAAAATGTCCCAGCAGGTAGTTTTAATGTAAAGACAGGAACCGCATTTCCCAGGTACAGAACTACCTCTCTGTCCAGCCTCAAGCAATCATAGGTTCTACATCCATTCAGTCAGTCAATCTACAGTCATGGGTTCCCTCTCCTTGTAGAGAGGGAACATAGTAAAGAACTCTTGCCATACTTGGACTGTGTGAAAAGTGCAATGAGAATACCCTTTGAAGAACTTTGAACACCCACTCGGAGGACAGTGAGCAACCCACTGTTTTCCAGGGGCAGCAAGGAATCTTGGTTTGTTTTCTCCAAAAGGAAAATAATTCAGGAAATTACTTATAATAAATGGATCTGGTTTACAACATTCAGTAATCTGGTGAAATTACTTCTCTATCCTTCAAAACTACACTCTGTAGTTGTTTTAGCTGTAAACTAGAGCTCAGATCTTTGCAGGAGGGGAGGAAGCAATTAACCTTAAGGCTTCCCAGTGCAAAACAACTCTGCATTATGCAGCGTGTGTTGATTTTGATCAGGTTGATTTTGGATTTGCAAAGAAGATTGGATCAGGGCAGAAAACCTGGACGTTTTGTGGAACCCCTGAGTATGTTGCCCCTGAAGTCATTCTGAGTAAAGGCCATGACTTCAGTGTGGATTTTTGGTCCCTTGGGATTCTTGTGTATGAACTCCTTACTGGCAGGTAAGTGCCCTCCTGCTTCAAGTTCTTGTCTTGTTTGTTTGTTTTTAGAAACCTTTTTAAAGTTATTTTTAAAATAAACAGTTTGGAGGTGTGGGGTTTTTTTTTTTCCTATCAGCAAACGGACTTGCAAAATGATACTTGTTTTTGCCTCCTACACATGCCTTACCTTCCATCATTTCAGAAATGCCACAAAGTATAGTACCTATACTCAGTTCTGGCTTACCCATCCAAGGAAAGGGCCAGGCACGAGCTACACCTGGTTGGTGTAGAGCCCCTTTAACTGATGACGATGATGGTGATGTTTCCTGTGAGGAAGAACTGACAACAGACTGTTCTTTTCCCTGTTTGTGGGTGATGGGGCACAGTGGGTGAACTGTAAGCAAGGCTCATTCTTTGCCTCCATGCACATTTCCATGGCAATTCTTTGTGAATGCTCGATGGTAATACAACATGGAAGCTTCTCTGAGTTAGACCAGAGGCAGAATTGGCTTAGAGAGACACATATGGTCATGTGTTTTCCCTGGTACCTACAGGAAGCTTCTCATTATCAAAGCTTTCTAATATCTTAAACAGTGTGAAAGGGTGAGGGTTGTAAAACTAGGAAGATGGGCTTTTTTTTCATATTCTCTAATATTTGCTTTGATAAGTAATGGCCACATCTTCTCGTGCCAGACGTTCCATTTTTCAGTGTTGCTTTCTTTTTCTAGTCCACCATTCTCTGGGGCTGATCAAATGATGACATATAATTTGATTCTCAAAGGCATTGAAAAGCTGGATTTTCCAAAAACAATAACAAGGCGGCCTGAGGATTTGATCCGCAGACTTTGCAGGTAGGAGGGGCAGTTTGTGGCAAAGGCAAAGGCTGGGTAGACAGATTGAGTCCTTTTAGAATTCAAATTAGAGTGTTGAATTCCCGAGAACACGATTGTAATTGTTATGCATCGCATGGTTCATTATGATTATACTCAGTATGCACTGCATGCCTCTGAATATGTGTCACACCTCTTAGTCTGCAGAGGCAGCATCTACAAATGTTGGCTTTGGGCTTTCTTTGTAGCTGTGACTTTTTTCTCGAACACATCTCAGGGGAAACTTATTAAGTGTGAGCTGAGGAAAGAGCTAGGGAATTTGACGTTGCTATCAAGCACATTGGTAATTCCAAAATTACTTAGGCATATAGTTCCTGCAGAAAATGTAGGGCACTTAAGGACTGACTTGAGCCCACCTGAAAATGTGCAAGAGGTGGTATTTCAAAAAGGCCAGCGTAACTCAGAAGCATTAGGGCACAGTGGCATGCACAACCTCTGGCTGGTGACACTGCTGACTTTGAACCCGCAGTTCCTGTGGATTTCATCCATGGCACTTGGGACAATGTACAGCATGCTTGTGTACCAGGATTTCAAAGGAACCATGTAGATGTAAATTTTGATTTGGCTTCTTCTGTAACTCATGACCAGACCTGCTGGCTAAGAAACAAAAGAGATGTGCAACTAAAATTCAGCTGGTTGATTTCACCCGACTGCTTCTCACAGCCAAGTGGCACAGTTTTGGTTTCCTACATTTCTCTGTCCTTAAAAGAAAGGAGCAGTGAGCAACACCTTGTTATGTCTCCTTATGAGGCCACATGTGGTATGCAAGCTCCATCCCTGTGTAACTGTTAAAAACAAGCAGTTAGGACCTATAAATGCTATTTTAATAAATAGAAATATTTTATAAATTCCTATCATTATTCTTTTTGTCTTTTTTAAAGGCAAAACCCTACAGAAAGATTAGGCAATTTGAGGAATGGAATTAATGACATCAAGAAGCACAGGTAAGCAAAAGAATCTGTCAAGAAGAAAATTTGGGGTTTAATTTAAAATATTTCTAATGTGTTAGAACCCATTCTGGTAAACCCATAAAGAGAGATCTCTGTTGCTAGTGAGTACATTTGCAACTACACCAAGCGATGATACAAACATAAATCCATGATTATCTAGAAATGTCTTACTGTTTACTGGTTTTGTTGCAGGTTGTTGATGTAGAAGTTTAATTCAGTTCTCAGGGAAATGGATGCCAGTTCATCATCTGCCTTTCAGATCTCCTGACCCTTAATCAGTTGCTTTTTCAGAATGAGTAAAGAGCTCCAAAGCAATATTAGGTTTTTGTCCTCTTTCTTCTACTGAAGAAAGTCCTGGAGATTAAACATTTTCTTTCTCTTTTTATCTGAGTTGTTTCTAAGTCCTGCAGTTTGTGCTTGGGGAAAGAAGTTCTTTGACTTTTCTGCTTGTCTCCCTCTTCTCATGCTGTAAAGAGGGTGCATGGCTGTACTTCTGCATGTGTTAACCTGCCTGTCACTGAATCTCCTCTGTACAGAAGCACCAGTCCATCTGGTGGTCCTGCAGTTCCCCCTGCCTTGTAATGCAATGACAGTGCTCGAATTTTCTCTTTCTAATAACTGTGTTGTTACATGGACAGGAATTGTCATGAAAAAAATTTCTTATAGCCCTTGTTCACGTGTTTTTCAGCTGTTCATAGTATAATGACAGAAAACAATGTTTTTCTCTCTTGGTCTCTCCCTGTCTATCTTTCATTTCTTTTTAATCAGGTGGTTGAGTGGTTTTAACTGGGATAGTCTGAAAGTGAGAAAATTAACATCGCCTTTAAAAAGAGAGGTATTGGCTTTGGCTTTCAATATCGTAATTCTTTACTAATACAGCTTGGCTTCAAAGAACAATTGATGGTGATAGCAAAATTTCTCAAAGAGGCATTTGAGTTATTACAGGCCAACTTTTTTAGTGAAAATTGCGTGAAAGAAAGAGAGACAGCAAGCAAACCAACTTCAGTTAAATAATGGAAATATTATTCTGCCTGTGTACTTTGCACTAGACTTTCACCATTACTAGAATAAATGGTGTTTGGTCAGAAACTAATACTGAATAAAACCATATTTTTCTTGGGTAATGGGCGCATTAATAAGATGTATTGTTAATATTAGTGTGCAGAGTACAAACTCCTGTGTTCTCTTACTACTGAGTTACAACACACCCTTGAGTAAGCTCCCTGTTTTAAATGGCCAATTTCTCCTTGCCCTATTATGAAAAAAGATTGAGGGTAAAGAATTTGAAACTCACTTTTACCTCAGTTTGAGACAAAATGTAATGCTGAGGTTTTCTTTGAATAACTACTCTCTGAATGTAGATTTCGTCGTAAACAAAATTCAATCAAAATTTTATGCAGCATGGCCCAGTTTTCTTACTGACTTCGTAGGGCTTTCAGTGAAATCTTAGAGTTGATAGTATTTGGGAAGTGCTTTTGTGTAAGGATAGTGCCACTTGCTCTGCTGTACAATTAAATTACTGAAGGTTTATCTTTTAAAGAATGAGGAATTGCATCATTGAAACAAGTCATCTGTGTCATACCAGCCTTTCATTTTCACACTGGTAGCAATAAAAATGATGTATAATCAATGGAGAACATTTTCAAAAGTTACTTTCTGAAACAATCATTTGTTTATGTTTTTAATGTCCTAGTTGTCTGGACCAACTGATTACAGCTACTTTGACAGCTATCCACCTGAAGAAGGAACTCCTCCAGATGAACTTTCAGGCTGGGACAAGGATTTCTGATTGTTTCTTCTGGGACATTTATAGAGACTCATGGGCTTTATTCCTAGACCTGCGACTTGTTTCTTACCAAATATTACACAGTTCTTCTTGAAGAATAGAGGACAGTGCAGCAACCAGAACTTGTTCAGACAGCGCACCAAAATCTGTGTCCATCTCTTTATAACAGAGGCATGAATTCAGTCAACAGATGTAACCTGAATGGCTAATATTTTCAGACACTTCAGATTCGATCTATGGTGTTGCCATTAGAAAGATGAATAGCTAATATTTTGATATTAACAAGGTTACCATGTCTTTATTTTGGATGGAGATGATGAGTATTGGAAGCCAATAATTCTGTGGCATTTGTCAATAGCTTACAGGATAGGTACTTACTTTTCATTTTGTCTGCAGTCTGGGTTGTTTCTCTTTTCCCCCATAATGTCCAGTATTGCATTGATCTAGAAATGTGTTTAAAAGATACTTTTACTGAAAAGTTGATTTGATCTGATACTGCAGCTAAAAGGGTATCACTGTGGAAGCTGCCTCTCTGTCAGTCAAGTTTTGCACCAGGTTGAATATGTGAGACAGATAAAATGACAATCCAGTAGGAAACAAGGTGTATACATAATAGAAGTTGCCTCAGAAGCAGACTGTGGTGTGTGTTTCTCTTACTGCTTCTAAGAGTCATGTCTATTTCTTAAAATGTTTTGCTTGTATGTAGTGTGAAGATAAAATACATGGACAAAAAGCATTTACCTTGCAGGGAAAAAAATGCAGTTGGATGTTGAGCATTCATGGTTTATACAGAAAAATTCTGTTACTCTCCGTTATGAACTACAATGGCTGCTGAAACAGGGATGTTCCTGGGAATATGGGATTGATGCATCTGGTACCCCTGCTAGGATTTGTTTCATCTCCCACAGAGACAAAGTCTGATCTAAATTTCAATACTAAAGCTGCTACAGCACACTGCATTTCGCATGCTGGATGGAAAACCTCCCAGGCAACTTGTGCTGTGTGCTCGGGGTTTAGTTACCTGTGACTGCTGGGTAGTCTTCCTATCTCCTGCTGGCCATGACTTTTCCCATTGGGTGAGGGAGGGACTGCCACAGGGGCAGTTTCGTGGTTTGTTACACGGTTATAATTATTTTTTACTGCTGGGTGGCCATTGCTTTGACAGAAAATCAATTTAAATACTTTGTATAACCTTCAGCCTGAATCAGGCAGTAGAATCTTTTTCATTTAATTTAATGAAGGTTGGATTGAGCCCTTGAAAGAAGACATTACATGTTTAGCTGGTTTTGTTTCCCTGTTTGCAAAATATTATTGAAACTTCCAGGCAGCAAAGCCTGTGCAAAATGGTGGTAAGCACAGGGAATCAGAGAAGGTGGAGCAGGGGCTGTAAGCTGGGACTGTAGATGCTTGCAACTAGCTCTGTTTAGCAATACCAAAGACCAGATTTTCTTTTCAGGATTTAGACAAGCACTAGAAGTTAGGTATTTATGTTTCTCTGTGCATTTTTCTTTCTCTCATAAGTATTTTTTTATTACAGTCAAAATAATATTATGCCAAGTTTCATAAAAAGCTTTTGAATGTATTTTTCCATTGTACTTACAGGTAGTTTCCATATATATATATATATATATATAAGAAATAATAGTGGTGTGTGTATATATATACTTTTTTTTAAGTGAAGAAATAGCTGTATAAGTTTAGTGCAGTCTGCATTACGTCTATGCAGCTGTAGGATATATTTTCTTTATAAAGTTTAACTGACCTTGTTTATTTGTATGCAACTAAAGTAAGCTTACAGTGCAATGGGCAGGACATTAATATTTTAGAAGCACATTCCACACAGCAGTCCAGATTCGTAGCCCTGATTTATACTTCTTGTCTATGTGATTCAGAAGAGACTGAGGAAGAAAAGACTACCCTGGAGAAAGAGTCACTGATGTAATTTCTTGCAGCATGTCTCCCAGATTATGTTTTCCCTAGTGGATATTGAGAAAATGAATGCATAAGAGGCTACAATAAATGAGGTTATAGATAATTTTGTACTTATGTGGAGTTTGATTCATTTTATTTCTGGCATGTAGGCAGTTGACTGAACTGAATATTTCCAGAAACAAGCAGAAGCTGATAGGGTAGAGGCTAAACATTACTTGAACTAATGCCAAATGTCTTTGACAGACAGATGTACTTCAGACTTCAACCAGGCAGCAGTGGAGTTATGCTGTTGTGAAACAAGCAGATAAATAAGTGATCCAGACTCAAGTAGCTTCACAGTGCAGCAGATCACGGGAAAACTGAATGGACAGTTATGATGATGATCAGATTATGCTTATTGTTATATTTTCTAATTTAATGGCATTGAATAACAGATTTGACATTCAAGTTTTTGTCATGCTGTGGATATGTTAGTAATTGTCTGAGTTCTGTCCCTGGTGTTCTTATCTGTGCTTTGCCTTTGTGTCTTGTCAGCTTTGCTTTTATTGTGTGTCTCCCTGAGAAACTCAGTGGTAGCTCTGCTTTTTTCCATGTACTTCTGTCACAGAAGAACATGCCTCAGGAGGCAGGAGGGATGATGCTTCTTCCTGACAGAGGGCACAGATGAGGAGCAGTTAGCCTGGGCTGGGTAGATGAAAGTGCCTTCCCTAGTTACTACATCAGAGCAGAGATTCAGGTGAGCACTTCAGAGAGACCTGTAAGCAGAAGCAGATTGAGAGAGAAAAGTCCCAAGCACATCATAATTCCAGCCAGTTTTTAGTGTATGTGATGAATTTCCACCTCACAGCTGCCCCTTTGGGAAGGGTGAGGTTGGCCACCAATACCGGAACACATGACCTGTCAATATAAAGGGGAAGAAGTAACCTCAGTGCCCCAAATGTTTGATTTTGATCAGAGAAGGGACTATGAAGTGGATGTTAGAGAGTGTAAGCCTGTAAGATTTTTGCATTTAATGAGAAGAAACAGCTGTCCTGATATTTAGAGAATCTCTGTGATTTTAGGCAGGATTTAACAGGTCTTAGTTGCAATGAAAAGCATCTAAGATCACTTTCTGTTCTCACTACTCAGCAAGCTACCTCTGAACAGACACAGCTTTCCCCTGCTGTGGTCCTCAGGGACCTTGTGCTGTAGTGGCAAGAAGAATTTTTATGTTTATTTGACAAAGGCCTGGGAGATTAAAGTCCCTTGATAATTTTAAAGCCCCTCTGGAGAGCTGTGTGTAGCTTTGGGTTTTGATACCTTTGATGGTTTGACAATTTGGCTTCCTCAAGATTGTGTAGAAAGTGTGGAAAAGAAGAGACAAAGCCAGCCTTCCCAAATGTAGTGTAGCACACTGTCCTAAATTCATTCTTCCTTCCCACCTTTTGCAAGGCAGCACAAGACTGGTGCTCTTTATCTCTTAAGTTCCTTGTGCCTGCATGTTGTAGCATCAGTAAAATCGGATTTCTCCCAAAGGCGGAAAGAAAGGAGGATGTCATGCAGAGAGCAGATGTGAAGATGTGAAATTAAATCCATCCATAATCATGCATAGCTGCAACTTGTCTCCCTCAAACCTGTATGTTCCTGTGGCTTGGGAACCTGGGTCATCTCCAGCTGAGAGGGTGGGGTGTTATTTTTAGACCCAACACAAATTCTATAGGTTGGGCCATCAGGGAACGATCGAGTAGTCAGAAGCCTCTTTTCCTCTTGTGAATCAGTCTCTGCTCATGTCACCTTCTTCTAATGAAAGCACTCGTGTGCAAGGTGATGCCAGACTGAGTTACACACCAGGCACAGAAAAGGTGGGTAATTATTTTCTCACAAATCCATGATCTGTTGTTTGCCACACAATTACTGCCCATCAGTCTGTCTTGGGGATAGCAGCAAGACAGCAGCAAGAGTTCCATCAGTGGTCAGGTGCACACTTTGGCAGAACTCCCAAATACGAGCTCATTGTGACTCCTAAAATTCTGTGCCTCGTGGCTGGTTGGAGTTGGGACAAATGTACTCAAATAAGGGAAGTGCCTTATCCACAGGAATCAGGGGCACACTGTGGCTGACCCCCACCAGCCAGCATTCATTGATGTGTGGCAGATGAGAAGTGGCCTTTCTCTTTTTTAGCTCATCTGACATATTTGCAGAGCCTAAATCTGCTGTCTGTGCCAAATTGCAGACCAGCAGCAGCAAAAGACAGAATGAATATTCCAATTAGATTACAGGGCTAATAGGAGGAGGAATGGCTGCTGAATAATCCAGCCCTGGGTAGATTGTTTCCCATGCTGCCTTACTAAGCTAAAAACATTCCAGAAAGAGAAAGCTGAAGCCCACCCTAATGGGGCTCAAAAGAGCACCCAGAAATGAAGTACAGTTATGCTGCTGAGGGCTTGCACTGGAGATGTTTCTGATCAGCTTCCCTGAAGGAAAGGAGGAGCAATAGCAACATGCCAGACCTTACCTTGAACTATGTCCCTGGTGGTCCATCATCCTGCTGGGAACAAAGTTCTAGTTCCTTCAGCCTGCACCTTGTCTGTCACTCAGGGGGATTGTACTTGGGCACCAGAAGCAGATGTTGTCATGGGGTCTGACTGCCCTTTGTAGCCGTGTGGGCAGGGTGATGATCCCCTAGCCCTCCCATGGGCAGCTAGAAAGCTGCAAGGCACTTCCTCCTCTGGACTGTATCAGGGAAGAGACAGAGTGGTGCTGATGAAATGAAGTACCATGAGAAGGCTAAAAATTCACTGAATTCCTGAAGCACAGTAGAGAATAAGTAAAACAACTTAAGAAAAATGAGAGAGTAACCTAGAGGACTCAAGAGCTCTGACTAGAGATGTGAAGAACAGGACACTGTAAATCAAACTACAAAGCCAAAGAACAACTCTGCTAAACTTTGGGCTCATTAACATTGTAAAATACCCACAGGCTGAAAGGGAAATACTGTGGACGTGCCATTATCACTGCAGGGCTGGCCAGTAAAACAGACAAGGAAAAAGATACCAGAGGAAACCTTTTCACTCCCCTCCCCATCACCTCAAGGAACATTTGATCTAAAAGTTTCATAAATATGTATTTCTCTTTCCAAGAGGACAGAAAGACAATAGCTAGCTGGTTAAATATTTTGCTTAAATACAAATAGGAGTGCTAAAAGAGATAGCCACTTCCAATTTATTGCTTTGGCACTTGAACTGTGAAAATATTGAAGGAAATAGACTGCTGAATAGTGTGTTCCTAAGACTGCTGCCACCCAGTGTCAACTGGAAGTATAAATGTAATTAGACACGAGATGGGATTTCAACCAAAGGGTTAGAACAGGCAGTTTAAAACAGTATCTTTAATCAGATATGCTTAAAAGGATCAAATATCACACTACTGAGGTTGTACCTTCCCCTTTTCCAGTAAGGGCATTGCTTGTTTTATAACAAAACAATGTTTCTTATCAGAGCTCCTGACTGGAGGAGGGATAATAGCATCAGATCTCAGGCATGACCTCCTGCCTTGTATCCCTACACAGCTCCTGGGCTGGGGTTGCCCCCAGTTCCAGTTCCCCTCAGTCTCCCCTACTCCCTGGCTGGGGCAGTAGGATGTGGGGTGAGGCCATGAGCAGATCCCTACACCCCTTTGGACTGATGCAGGTGATGTAGGGCTGCACTTGCTTGTTGTGACTCTGACCTGGCACTGTCCTGTTCCTTGGTCCGGGGGTGGGGAGCCTGTTCCCGCAGGACAGGAGGTCCTCTCGTCACGGACAAGGAAGCTCAGAAGCCTGCAAATCAACTTGACCTTTTCTGTGGCAGTGTCGCTGGCACCATTATAATGCATGATACCAGGCAAATTCGTAATCACGGGCTCACAGGAGACTCACAATCCCTCATCAAGAGAAATAAGTTTCAGTGGTAATAGTGAATAATAGCAAAGCAATTTTCTCCTTTTTACCTTAATCCTTCAAAATGGTAATTCACCTGCAAAACATTTTTTAACAAGAACAGGGGAGTTCATCTTTCCCTTTCATGTATATTTCAATGAAAACAGGTGAATCAAACAAACAATATATAGCTAAAAATATCCTCAGAACTGCAAGGGATCACTCATACTTCCATGCTACTGAGAGAACACAAATCCCAAGCTATAACCCCAAAGTATTACTATTGATTCATTTGCACACAGTAGGATAAAAGTTTGTATTGGATGGCACATAACAGAGTTGGCATCTCCTGACTGGAGGTTTTTCTAAGCCAGTTCTTGCAGAAAATACTGTTCTGTGCTTGCTGGCCAGTCAGGACTGGAGGCAGAGGGAGATGTGTGAATGGATGTTCACATATTCCCAGCTGGGAGTGAACAGAAAGTCAATGTGCAAGCATGACCTCCACTGCTGAGCAGACACTCTGCACGATGGGCACCCAGTCAGTTCATGCATGAGCACTCGATACTTTCACGCATGAACACCCCAAGAATTTATGTATAGCATCCAATTACTTCACACGTGAATGCCCTAAAAGTTCATGAGCTAGTGCCCAATTAGCTTATGCATGACTGCCCAATAAATTTATACCCAAGCATCCACTTACTTCATGCAAAAGCACTCCACTTGTTTACACATGAACATCAAGAGAACTCACATGGGGACCCAATAAAATTCGTGCCCGGGTGCTCCATCAGCTTACACATGAGCAGCCATTTTTCATGTGTGCCCATCAGCACATGCCTGAGCACCCATTTAGTACACATATGAGTGCTGCGGGGGACAGAAACTGCAGGGTTCAGGTCACTGGGGGCATCACATGCCAAAACACCAGCTGGTCAGGGAAGCCTGTGGACCACAGCTTGGACAGAGTTAAGGAGGAGGGTGAGCTGTAACATGAGGTGCAGGTGCCATGTGAGGAGACCTGCAATGAGAGATTTGAGGAGACCTGTGGAAGAAAAAAAATCCCACGTCCAGAGCTTACAAACCTTTTGCCTCAACTGATCCAAACAAATAAGGTGCTCACTCTCTTCTCCTGTGTGACTGGATTATCCCTACATCTCAAGAGACAGTATACTGTGCAAGTTTTAACTGCGGTTGCAAGCCAAAACTTCCAGGTGAATAAACTGACATAAACTGTATATTACATGGCTATTGAAGTGACAAATGTAGGCTTTGGATCCACTGTGGGCCATCACCTCACTGTCACAGGGGCAGAAATTACATAGGGCATGCAGGAAACCCCAGCTCTTTGTGGGCAGCAGTCACAGTGTGGGAGGGATACCCCCGACACCGATACCAGAAAATTGCTAGGTGCACTGAGTAGCTGAATGCCAGTCAGACCAGCTGCCTTCGAGAGCTGGGAGTAGGGTCTTCCAGTGCCCACTTCACTTGATGACTGGTGAAGTCAAGACATATCACCCCAGCTTAATCAGATCAGTTTTAGGTCACCTTTAAATTCCTGCATATAATGTCACAGGGAAGAAAAGATTACACAAATCTGCTCAAAATATGAAACAAAATATGTGTACTAAAGTCTCATTTCTCACTAGTGGGATAAAAGAGGGTTAATTTTTCCTTACTAGAAAGGCTAGACTGAGTCACAGAGGAAAGCCACTTTTTGAATGTTATTTGGTTGTCAATCTCTATCCACAAGCCTATGCTGCTTTTTAAGAAAGTGACGAAATTTTCACTCTTATTACCCAGTCACAGAACCACAGCTTTAAGACAGAACTGACTGTAATCCTTAGCAAGGCACAAAATTCAAGCTTCATCTATGAGAAAGTCATCCATCCACAGAATATGATTTTTAAAATACCAGTTGACGTGTCTTTTGCACCAAATACACTTGTATTCAGTGACTAGAAAAATCCTCTCGCCTCCAGGGGCCTCATTTCCAGTTTTACAAGGTACTGTATCAAAGAAAATAGCCTTTTATGGGCATATACTACATATATACATAGACACATTAACCTACACAAATGGGACACAGCATCAGAGTTTTCAAACTGCACTCCAAGCTTAAGGCACTTTCAAAACACAAATGTCTTTGGAAGAACTATGTTACCTTAAAATGACAGGTCCCCTTGCCACCTCTAACTTCAAGCACAAAGTTTACAAGTATGTGATAACACATTTGAAGTGAAAACTAGCTTCCAGAGTTGTAGCACAGAGCAGTGACAATCCCAGCCCAACTACCCTTTTCCACTGTTCCTAAACAAGGTAGCACAATGAGAGCATCATTGGCCAAAGGGGACTCCTGGCTGGGAATTGCAAATTCTAATTTACAAGACTGAAACTCCAAGGTCACTAGAAAATGTTCCTTCTCATTGCTCACTAGAGCCAAAATTGGTTTTAACTTCCCATCCATCTGGAAAGCAAACAGCTCAGGTAATAAAACACTCCACTGCCTACACAGTGAGAAAGCAAAGCTGCACAGTAGTGAATGATGCTGCACTGACAGAAAGCTCAAAGCTCTCCTATAACAGCTGATAGAGAAGTTTTCAGATGCTTGCTTTCATCAGATTTCAAAACAGAACATTTTTTTAATACAAGCAGCTAACGGAATACTTGCATGTTACTCACTCTCCTTGGTAAGCTGGGTGCAGCCTTATTGAACAGCTGAGCAGCAATCAGGTGTCTAGTAATATACCCCTACCCCGAAAAAAACATCAGACAGTTTTCAGGGTGTTACCCAGCAGCAGCTTGAGAAGAAAAGCATTACCTAGGGAAGTTCCTTCAATAAGTCTAAGCAACAGAGCTGAGTCTCTTCCAATAAGAAGTTAATGCACAGCCCAGGGTGCTCAGTAAGTCATCAAAAACAGCAGTTGCTTTCACACACTTACCATTAATCCTTACTCTGCACGTGCTGGACAGGCCAAGCATGAAAGATAAGCTGGACACAACCATCAGCTTCATGTAATGGGTAAAGGAACAGAGACTAGGCACAAAAATTACATTCCTGTAGTGCAAGTGCACTTGAGAACTAGGCAAAGACTGAAAACTATAAGGGCTTAATAGATTTATTAGTAACTGCTGGCATGTAATGTGGAATATGCTACAATCTTCACATACAAGGAATTCATTGTAATTACTGGCCAAGCACTGCAATGCACAGGTTAAACAGAAAGAAGCTGAAGCAGCATGCACAACCTCCCCATGCTTATTAAACTGTTCTGGGCATGTAAACCTGTCTCACACTTGTCTAATCAACACATTTTCAGTCCTATTTAAGAATCAAGCTTAAGATTTAGAAAAGGACTGGAGACTGGCAGCTGTTTGCAAGTAGCAGGTAGGAGGCAACTGCAGGTGACAGTTCCCTCCCTGCTCAGGGCTTAGTTCCACTAAACAAGCAAAGAGCCCAATTTTCATGTATTCTCACAAAAGAAATGACAGATGGATATAGAACAAGTCATACTTCCAAACCCCCTTTTCTTCTGACGCGGCCACAAATGCAAATGAATAACCTAATGTGACCCACGTGGTTACAGCACTCCCTGTGTCTCCACCTGCTCACAGAACAAGCCACTAACAAGTTAATATACTTACATAAAGCTATGTATTTGTTAATAACAAGTTAATTTCAAAGCCCAATGGCCAGTAACCTTCCCTTCCAGCTCGTTTTAGTACCTCTCCTAGTATTTTCCTGTTTGTGCCTTACCCTTTACAGCATCAGCAAATACTACTATGACAACAGGGTGTCATAGAGGTACAACCATGTTATCAGACCACATACTGACATTCCCTACAGCTTTGACTGCTTAACACCTTTCCTTGGCTGGAAAACCTGTCACATCAGGCTCCAGCTCAGAAGGGCAACTGAGAGGTTATTATAACCTGCATCAACTTGACTAGAAGCAAACCTCAAACCTTTAGCAGGGTAAGATCTTCTTAATCTGTTTGTAGTCAGTTCCACATCCTTTGGCTGTCAGATAGAAGTAGTGTCACCACTACAGCTCTGCTCTGGATTTACCAGGAATCGGTGCTGGGATGATCAAACCTTTAAGATACACAGACTGTAAACACAGAAGCTTTCATTCAGGTATAGGGAATTTCTAATGTTACCCTGCCATAAGCCAGCCTGTAGAACTGGTTCCAAGTACTGTTGCTGCAGAAACAACAGGAGGTTAAATGCGGGTTTGTCCTCTGGAAAAAAAAAAGTTACAGGCTCTAGTTCACTTGCAGCAGCTTGCCCACAGTGTGTCTTTTAGCAGCATTTTCTACGGCTTATTAAGTACCTTTGTGATCAACAAGTTCCAAAGGTAACTAAAATCCAGGGTGTGCTTACTGATTACCTCAGCTGTTTCCATGTCACACACTGCTGGGCATTTTCTACAATTATGGCAGCTGCCAAAGATAAAAAATAGGTAAAATTCATGCATGTTTTCTGAATCATAGTCTAAGATACAGAAAACTGGTTTTTGACTTTTGTGTGGACTGCTGTCCCTACTGAGTCATCCAGGTCTGAGGAATTCCCCAGCCATTAAAGTTCAGATCATCATTACATGCCTTGATGTAGAGGGAAGTAGGAGACTTGTTCTGTGCCCTGAGGTACTTGAATCGACAGGTTGCCCATTAACAGCCCACTCACTAAAACCACACAGGAGCAGGGCACATGAAGGAGGCACAGCTCAATCCAGCCTATAGTATCCTCACTCCTTGCAAACAACCCTCCCTCACTTCAG
>JAWWEW010000131.1:16062451-16147451 GCA_035583185.1 Anabacerthia variegaticeps | reverse complement strand
AACCTCCAAAATATTCCCGGATTTTCTCCTCAGGTGTGTCTGGAGATAAGCCCCCAACAAAAATCTTTTTAACAGGTTCTTTTGTCTTCATGGCTTTAGCTCTTTTTGGATCAATGACCTTTCCATTCAGCTTGTGTTCTTTCTGGTCCATGACCTGAGGAAAATAAAAACACAACCTTATGCAGTTCAAACTAAATGTTTCACTGATGTTTTGATGAACGCCAAATTTGTTTCAATGCTTTGATTACAGCAATCACTATCCTCTGACACAGTTCTGACAAAGCTTTTCAAGAGCCACCTGAGGTATTATGTGTTATCCAGGGAAAATAAGAGTGTAACATTTCTCAGAAAGTACTCTACAGTCTCATCCTCAAACATTAGAAAGTAAAGAATCTGTACTTTAGATATCACCATAGGTCAATGAAGGCAAAAACTACTCTGTGTGCTGTATCTATAGCATTTTAGAAAAGTTAAGAGCTAATTTTTGCTTGGATAGAGCCTAAATGTAGCAAATTTATTGGCTCTACTCTAGGAGTCCACATGGCAGCCCTGGAATGCAAAGACTTGAAGTTCTTTGCAAATTGCTGCTTTCACAGCAGTAGGCAGCAGACATTCATATACAGTATTTTTCAAGTGCTCAAGTACAGTGGCTTGCAGCATACTCCCGCATGTGAGTGCCCAAATCCATATATCAGGAATCACTGCTGGTCCTGGACACTGCATCATGAATAAGATGGTTCAGAAAAATAAACATTTCAACAAGTATCTTAAATAAATTGTATCCCTAAACCATCTTTAACAGAACATGTATAAACAACTATGCATACAATCATCCGAGTGCTTTATCTCTGATATCCCAATCTGAACATGTTATTTCACTGCATTAATATTACCTTATCTACGCTCTCTGATTCTTTGAAGAGCACAAAGCCGAAGCCTCTCGATCGCCCAGTGATGGGATCCAACTTCAGAGTACAGTCTACAACCTCGCCAAATTTAGAGAAATAGTCCTTCAGATCTTTCTTTGTAGTGTCCCAGCTAAGGCCGCCGATAAACATTTTCCTGTTAAGACAAGATGGTTAACCTGTTAGAGTGTGTTACCCAAAATTCTTTATGAGCTCAGTTACCTAATACATGGAATCGGCAGCATTTTATCCATGATGACACTGCGCACACAGGCCTGCACTTTTTGACAACTTGCTTAAATTATTCTGGCCAGTTTAGATAAAGATGTACATGTACACAGAAGTTTTGCACTATCTTCTGCTGCAGTTTCTTACTCTGCTATCCCAGGAAACTACCAATACTGACAAAAAGGTATTTTACCTTGCATTCCTACCAGCACTGACCCACAACAAGCTAAATTCCATTTAGTTATCTGTGGAGCCTCCATACAACTGCTCAAGAAACCCGTGCAGGCAGACGAGATTTATGTTGACCTTCCACACAACTGCTCAAGGAAGCAACACAGGTGGATTAGACATATACAGCAGTGCACTTAAACAGAAACATTTATGTACTAGGCTGGACTGGACATAAGCCCATACTAGTAAACTAAAATAAATAAAGTTTAGTCAAGTTGCCTTCCCCAGAAAGCAGTAAAAAAATCGAAGCACTGGATGGTGAAAGCTTATCTTTCCTTACAAGAATATGATATAAACACCAGGCATAATCCAATCAAAGGAATGTCTTCCCAGTATTCCTCAAGGATGAGTGCAGCTGGGCAAATGTGTACAGCATATAATTCTGATAACTTGTATTTCAAAAGCACACTGGAAGGTTAGAATCAACTCATGACCATACTACCATATTAGTAAGGCATAAAAAAAAAGAAAAAAAAGGAAAAATCCGGCCAGTATGCACATAAATGATTCATTCATAGTTATTAGGCATAGGGCTTGGGCAGCCATTCAAAAGAGAATTTGATTCAAGATGATCTCTTCTAATACTGGCAAAGAAGATTTTGCAGTGGGCTCTAAACAAAAAAAGTATGATCCGTTATGATCCATAAATATGTTTCCTACAAAGCTTTGTCCATTTTCACTGTATCAACTTATCCCACAATTCAACACACCATTATCAGAAAACCTGAAAAACCAGTGTATCATGTTTTCAACTCCTCCACTTTCCACGCACATACAAGTATTCCCACCATTCATGTAAAAATGCATGTACTTCCACAAGTCAAACTCTCTCAAATCAAAAGTTGCTCCTATGAACTAACTGTTGAGTTAGCTGTGCTTTCACAGAACTCACAAAAACGTTCAGTTTCTGACAAACATATCCAGCCTCCATAAATCTGCGGGGGTTCAGGAGCTTCAAATGTTTCTATAAAAAGTCTTGAAACCTGTAAGCAGGAGCACCAAGTCCCCATCCCTTTTTATGCACTTTTCCCATTAGTTCCAGATCTCTATGCTACAAAGCACCAAAAGCCCTTTCTATCCAGAGTGACTTGTTATCTTCAGGACCAATCTGTCTTCAGCTCCTTCTGGGGCCCCCCAACATGAGAAGGACATGGAACTGTTGGAGCAAGTCCAGACGAGGCCACAAAGTTGATAAGAGGACTGGGGCACCTCCCTTCTGCAAACAAGCTAAGGAAGCTGGGGCGGTTCAGGCTGTAGCAAAGAAGTTTGCATGAAAACCTCACAGCAACCTTCCAAGTATTTGAAAGGGGACTACAGGGAAGCTGGAGGACTCTTCATCAGGAACTGTAGTGACAGGACAAGGAATAATGGGTACAAATGGAAAGACAGGAAATTGAGATTAGATAGCTGAAAGGAGTTCTATGCTATGAGGATGATGAGGCACTGGAACAGGTTGCCCAGGGAGGCTGTAGATGCCCCAATCCTTGCAGTGTTCAAGGCCAGCTGCGTAAGGCCTTGTGCAACCTGGTCTAGTGGGAGGTGTCCCTGCCCATGGCAGGGGGGAGTTGGGACTGCATGATCTTTAAGGTTCATTCTATGGTTCTGTGAATATGGAAAAAACAGTCCACCCTCATGCCACTATGGGCAGTAAATTAAAGGATGTTTTCGGCTCTAGTGTTCATCCACCATTAAGGTTCTTAGTTTGTTTGCTGCCTTGTGGAGGTTTTTTTAAGCAGCCAAACAGAACAGAGAGGATGAAGCATTTCTGACACATGGGGGATGCTCTAGCAGTTACTACTGAACTTGACACTTGCTACGCAACACACAAGCCACCTGTTTTACAACTACCAACAAACCATTAAACACACAAAACCTGCTTCATCATTATTAACAATCAATATTAATATACAAGGCCTGCTTTGCATCACTAAGTATAGACAGACAAGAACATGAGTTCACAACCAAAAGCCCTCTGAAGGCTCTCCTTCCCTCCACTCAGTAACTTTGAGTCCAGACACAGAGCAGCAACCCCGGCTGCTTCAGTCTGCCACTACACAAGCTGACAAACTGCTGCTCCACCACAAAACTTGAGGTCAGATCAAGGCTGCAACACAAACATGAGCACTACAAGCAGTCCAGGAGCAACGTCACAGTGCTCACAAAAGCTTGTAAAATACGTACATTCCCTAACACACAGATCGCCTGGTGTAAGCCACATCAGCATGTACAGTTTTGCAAAATAAGCTACCAGAAGTGTATTGGGAAAGGTTTCAAACTTCAGACTTAGCTAAACAGGGCACAGATATCGCAGATATGCTGTTTTCCCTGTACTGCAAAGAGAGCTGCGCTTGGTTTCCTGTACAGCATTACCTGTAAGAATTGACAGGTCAAATAAGAAGACTGAAGTAAACTACAAGTCATGTAATTGCTGCCCAACGTCACTGCGCCTCTCAGCAACAACTTTTTCTAAGCTGTGTTGCCTCAAAAGAGCATTAGTTTCCTCATGAAAATCCTTTAAGAGGTGTGTATTGAAGGGCAAAAAGTAAAACAAATATGTACACTGCAAAGGTATTTAAGAGCAGGTGAGAAGGAACAAAAACATGCTAAGTTTCTGCTAATCCTAGCAAAACACTCAAAGAAGATTCCTGCTCTCTCTCCCTGAAACATCTCAGCTTATTACACCCCAGATTATTATTAACATTGTTCTCAGCAATATCCGAGGTTACTACAGGAGGAGGCAGACAAGGAAAGGTTTTCCAGCAGTATCTACAGGACACGGCAGCTGGTGCTCCTTTATTCAGTTTACTTTCTGCCTTCACCACAAACAGACCCGCAGCCTGAGTTCTTATGAGTCTCACAGGAGACAGCAGAGAGCACCAGCCTGTCCCGTCACCACATTTTTTAAAAGCCAATTTCACCAGCAATACTAAAGTGACACTGTCCCATACCAAGCATCAGGCAGAGACCCTCGGAAGACTGAAAGTTGCCTTTATTCTTCCTAAAATCATAGGACAGGTTGAGTTCGAAGAGACCCATCAGGATCAGCGAGTCCAACTCGTGGCCCTGCGTGGGACAGCCCAAGAGTCACACTACGTGCCCGAGAGTGCTGTCCAAACGCTTCCTGAACTCTGTGAAACTGGGTGCTGTGACCACTTCCCTGCAGAGCCCGTGCCAGCGGTCGGCCACCCTCTGGGTGAAAAACCTTTTCCTGATATCCAGCCTGAACCTCCCCTGACACAACTTCATGCCATTTCCTCGAGTTCAGACATCACTTAATGCAATCTTCCTCACAGCAAGTTCCGTGAGGCGCAGAGGGCTGGCTCAGACAGGGAAGGAGCCCGACACAGGGAAGGTTCTCACCGACACACTGTTTATGTTTGCAGCACAGGGCAGTGCTGTGACTGCAACCCCAGCATTAGGCTACACCGAGCTCCGTCCCTGGCGCACGCACCGCGCGTTAACTGACAGCAAAGACATCCCAAAATAAATAAAAGGAGTTTGTAGCTTGGCACACATCGCACCGCTCGTACCCCGCGGGTCCAGACACCGCCCCCGCCGACCGGCCCGGCCCGTGACGTCGCCGAAGCGCCAAGTAAACAAACAGGGCGGCGAGCGGGGCCGGGCCGGGCCAGGCCGGGGGCGCCGGGCCCCGCCCGGGACACAAAACCCTCCCCCGCCGCTCACCCCTCGTCCTCCTCGTTCTTGCTGGCGTCGATCTTGGCTCCCTCCGACTCGACCCCGCCGCCGCCGCCGCCGCCGCCCGCCCCCTCGGCGCCCCCGGCCGCCGCCTGCCCCTCAGGCTGCTCCGCCGGCTCCGCCGCGCTGCCCCCGCCGCCCGCCGCCACCGCCGCCGAGTCCAGCGCGAACTGCTGATCCGACATGGCGCCGCCGCCGCCGCCTCCCCCACCGCACACCCCCGGTGCCGCCGCCTCCCCGCCGAGGCCCCGGCGCCGCTGGCGGCCCCGGCCGAGCGCGCCGATCCCGCCGATCCCTCCTCCTGCTCCCGCTCCCTGTTTTTAATGGCGCCGCCACCGACCCAACCTAAAATGGCGGCCGGAAGGAGCGCGCGGGCGGGCACGTGACCCGGGCCGGGCCCGGGAGCGGCCGCGCTGAGGGGGCGCCGGCGGGGCGGGAATGGCGGCGGCGCGGGGGGGTCCCCGCCCAGGGGGATCCACGGCCGCCCCCCGTGCCGTAAAGTTCCTCCTCACGTGTTTCGGTTCATGGCCACTGCTCCTCCTCATCCTGGTGCTGGGCACCGCTGGAAAGAGTCTGGCACCGTCCGCCTTTGAGATGTTTACATGCGTTAAGGAGATCCCCGCTCAGTCTTCTCTAACAGGCCCAGTTCCCGCAGTCTCCCCATATAAGAGAGATGCTCCAGACCCCTCAGCATCTTTGTGACCCTCTCCAACAGCTCCTCGTCTTCCTCACGCTGAGGAGCCCAGACCTGGACACAGAACTCCAAGTGTGGCCTCACCCGGGCAGAGTAGAGGGGGAGGATCAGAGTTTTGAAGGAAAACTTGGCTCTCAGAGAAGTGAGGTTTTGTACATTAGCAAACGAGTGTGACAGCAAAGCTGTGTCCTAGTGGCACAAGTCCCCTTCAGCCCCACCGAAGCGCTGCTAGAAGACAACTTGTGGATCCAGCTGCGCTCCCAAAGCATCAGTGTACACAGTCACATTGCTGTGGTTTCTCCCAGCAGTCATGTGCTGGTTTCTTTTGGTTTGCAGCCACATCAGTGAGCCTTGCCCATCCAACCTAATTGCTCTATCGAGTGCACAGGTCCCCAGCAGTTATGGGATGCAGCTCTTCTCTATGATAGGAGAGCATAAACCATCCAGCTACTTCAGAAATAAACACGGAACTTATGATTTGATTTTGCTCTGACTACTCCCTTTCCAAGTCTGTAACACCAGTCTCCTCTGTGCATTAGCTACTTTTATTTCACTTTAATAAGCAAAGTTCAGTTTTGGTGCTTGACTAGGTACTTGTGCTGAGAAAAAATGAAACTTCAGCAAACTGCTGCAACCCTTTGGTCTCATGCAGAATGTGTGCGCTCCCTTACCCATTCCACCAGTTCTAATAAAAAGCTGCTCAGTGTAATGCAGTTTTCCTGCTCCAGCAATAATTTCTTCAGGCTTTTATGTTGGTTGCTAGTATGCACAAGATAGGAAACTTGCCTTCTGGGTGCTCTGTATGCTTCATGTGAGAGGAGTCCAGTACAGGAACTAATTTGCAGATCCCAAGCTGTACAGAAAACAGCTGCTGGCCCTAAAGTTCAAGGCCTTGTAATCTCCTGCTTGGAGTGATGGCTGTAGGAAAGTAATTACACTAGGTTCTAGAATAGTCAAGGTTTTAAGTGCTTGAAAAACTTGAAAGGCTCCAACCCTCCAATCCCTCATGCAGTGGTGAGTTATCAGCATTAAGAAGGTGCTACTATAGTTCTAGATTCCTTTGAGAAGTACAGAACTGACAGCATCGTGACACAGACAGACAACTTTTTTCTCTTTTCTGCAGATGGCAGGACACAACTCTTCCATCATCCAGTGAGGGTGAGCTCTCTAAACAGGTCAGGAAAAGCATGAGCTGTACTGACCTGTATACACAGTAACCCTGATCTCCAAAGGTACCTGCTCTTCCATACAAAACTAGAGTTACACCACTGTAAGGTGACAGCAAGACTACACTCACTTAAGTAAGCATTTATTAGAGAATCCTTTAACATGAAATTATACAAATAAAGTTTGTATAAACACAAGTCCACATTGTGTCATAACATGAATGGCAAAAAGAAAGTAAAAACCATAAAAGAAAACTAGTTGGCCGCTATGTACAGTTGGACACAGTTGTGTCGTTCACTAA
Organism: Anabacerthia variegaticeps; assembly: GCA_035583185.1. Taxonomy (NCBI): domain Eukaryota; kingdom Metazoa; phylum Chordata; class Aves; order Passeriformes; family Furnariidae; genus Anabacerthia; species Anabacerthia variegaticeps. Next base: position 16,140,229 of record JAWWEW010000131.1, on the reverse strand, counting down.
AAGTCTTTTACAAAATAGTCATTTTCTCTCACGAAGACCACCCTCCATTCACTCACGATGCGCTGCGAGATGGCTTTTTTGTTGCAGTATCTCTACCTAAAAAATCAAGACAAAATGCATGTCAGATCTGTGACAATTACTACACAATTGTTAAAAGGTCCATTTTCATGAACTGCTTTAAGTCTTCTATATATTCCTTTCTTCACTGTTAAAGATCATATGCATATTTATTAAGATGACACAAGAGGTTTTGTTACCCATCAGTAATCTATCTTCCCAAATACTGCCATTCAGCCCATTCGGGAAGCTGTTCCAAAAACAACATCTGATTTAGACTAATAAATGGGCTCTGGATCATTTTTTTCCCCACTGGAAACACTGCCAAAGGGGTTTCTAATTATTTGTTTATACATCTAAACGACTTATGTGCAACACAAGTCAGGTCGATTTAATTCAGACAGTTCATATGCATATGATCCTTAATGTTTTTCCAGATTTAAAAGTTCGTTTTTGTTTGCAGATTTCACTATTAGCTATAAAAAGAAAAAAGCAAGCATTAAAATCTTTAAGAATGCACATTTAAAATGAGGTTCCACAATTGAAATACAACACTAAACAGAAGACCAAATGATTAAGCTGTAAAGGCATTTATGTACTTTAACTCCTGTAAAAAACCATTTAAGTTAAAGACACTTAATCTCCAAAAAAGATTAAAAAAAGAAGCCAAAGTCTGAAGTTTTCCACTTTAATCTTTACGCTGGTACATGAAGTTGGAAGAGACCATACCACAGGACAGCGTTTTCTGGTGTATGCCTTGCGCTCTGCCTGCAACGTGCGACCCCAGAGATAGACGTGGTCAGGGTGACACACGGCCTGCAATGAAGTTCCCGCTGGCGGGTACAAACAAGGTATAATGTCAGAGTTAGAAGACAACATTCTTGTTTTCCTTAAGTTGTACCCATTTCAGTACTTTACCTGTTAATACTTCTAATAAGTTTAATTATTCCTCTAGACCACCTGGTACACAACGCAAACCAGAAAAACTCTTATGTTTTTCTGAAGTACTAAAGAAGATAAAGTCACATTTTTACAAAGTTAAAGATCTATAGACACGTAGGCAAAGCTGGTTTAAAAAAAAATATTTTTTTAAGTTAACAAAAGCTTAATTAAAGAAAAAGTCATGCTACGCAAGTTTTTACTCTTCGTTTGTCTATTGATCTTTAAATTAGATTAGACATACTCAGAGTGGACCTTGCACTCATGTACACACCTGTCTGCTCAAGTACTAGGTACTGCTTTAGTACGGCTGGTAGTTGTTTTGGTGGTTGCCACCTCCACGGGATGCCTTTCCGTATGTGCTTTGTTGACCTGACAAGGGGAAAAGAAACAAAAGCCAGAAGCATTAACATCCAACCTCTGAAGGACACCTCACATACAGCATACCAGATCATCTCAGCTTTAGAGCCTTGTGCTGTAGGAGGTTTCACAGAGCAACTTACTAGAAGAGATCCCTGTTTAAAGATACATGTTCTTGTTATTGGGAATGAGGTCAAAACCACTTACCACTGTAATCTGTGTATCCCGGCCCATATCCATAGTTGGGATAGTTGTACCCAGAGTAGTCATATCCTCCATAGCCACTGTAGCTTTGATCACTATAAGCGCTATTGTAATTTCCATATCCTTGATCATAATAGTTATTAAATCCTTGATTCCAGTTTTGTCCCTGACCTGAAACCAAGCATAACAAGTTTAAGTTACAAAACTTTTTTCTCTCCTATGCCACTTCATCTCACTCTCAATGAGAATCTTTCTATACTAGAGCTATTACCCAAAAGAATCCTCTTGCCTCCTTAAGAATAATGATTTTCTAAAAAGAATCAAGGGATTTCATTCGGATACAAGAGATGTGTAAAAGACAGCAGGTCGTGCTGCTCACAAAGCAGCCAGGAAAAGCAAAACAACACAACACCAAAGGCACATGTTACAGTAGTTCCTGCTGTTTTCCTTTAACTGCCGTTTTGGATCAGTAATTGCCTGAGCACCAAATTATACCACAGGACCAGCTCTACTGTTTTGTGTTAGTGGTACTAACTCAGCTTTTTAAGAATGAGCCGTACTAACCTGTAACATAACAGTTGATTGCTTCTATTTGCAAGGTGTAGCAAGGTCACTGCAATGCTCTCCAGCAAACAGCTCATGATTCCTCAGCCATGAGCCCACCAAGAGCACAATCCTTCACACGAAAGAGTTAACTACACTAGCTACGCTGTCCACTGTGGCTGCACAAAAACACCCTACAGCCAGCTTCCCCCTTCACCACTTGAAGGGCAGCAGAGCAAGAACACATTACTAAGTTTCCACAAGCTGTCATAACCACCAAAATACCATTTGCTTGCTAGTAGACTAGTCTACATATTCAGTTTAAAAACAAGACCCGCACAGAAGCTGAGACATCTACAAACACCTGCATGTCTGGCACAGGCACTTAAGTATTCACATTTGTTTAACCACTGAAAGCACTCACCCCGTCCACGCCCCCTTCCACCTCCACGTCCACCAGAAGTATTGCTTTTTCCTCCTTTCTGCTGCTGCTGCTGTTGCCTGTACACCTCTTTGGGCTGTGCTACTTTGATTTCACACTGTAAGGACAAAAATGCTTTAATTCATCAAGAATTTCAAGACCATTTTGTGAGTTGCCTACAAAGATAGTATATTGCACATGCTAAGAACGAGAGGTTTCATACCTTGCCTGAACCAATCTGATGGTATCTGCTTTCTAGTAACTTCTTTACTGGCTCTTCATCTGTGTATGTGATAAAACAGAAACCTCTCCTTTCATTCGTCTTTGTGTCCATGGGAAGTTCAATGTTTTCAATCTGAAATCAAAACGCATGTAAACAATACACGTAAGCAACTTTTTGTGCCACCAGAACCATTTGGCAGTCCTTACTTTGTCTATGCTGACTACTTTATGCCGCTATAAATCAGACCATTACAACACTACGGAATCATTAACGTAAAAGATTGAATGATCCCCAGTGCTGTATGAGCCTGAGCCAACTCTCTCTTCCCAAGTTTTTCTGCCTTAAGACAGAGTCAAGACTGCACTTGAAAACCAGAGCAGTTCTTATATGCCATTATACTATACCTCGCCAAAAGCACCAAAGTACTCCTTAATCTGTTCTTCAGATGTATCTGGACTCAGCCCACCAACAAACACTTTCTTTGGCGGCTCCTTCCCTTTCAGGGCTTTTGCCCTCTTAGGATCTATTAACTTCCCATCCAGTTTGTGTTCCTTCAGTTCCAACACCTAAAAGCAAAAAGGAAACAAAGCCTCAGCCCGGTGGAGCGACACAAGCCGGCTTCGCGCCATCGATCCACAGGAAATCAATCCACCCACCTTCTCCACGCTGGCAGCATCCTTGAAGAGAACGAACCCAAACCCCCTCGACCTTCCAGTGACCGGGTCTGTTTTGATCGTGCAATCCACAACCTCGCCGAACCGAGAGAGATACTCCGTCAGGTCCTTCTTGCTGGTGTCCCAGCTGAGGCCTCCGATGAACATTTTCCTGCGGGGCAGGGATGCGGAGGGATGCCGTGGGATGGTGCGGGTGTGAGCGCCGCCCCCGCACGCTGCCCGTGACGTCACGGCCGCCCCCCCTCCCCGCCCGCCGTCCCCGCCCCGCCGAAACTGGGTCACCCGCCCGGACACAAAGGCGGGCGCGGCCATGCTGGGCCAGGGGAAGGCCCCGCAACTCCCCGGCGGCCAAGCGAGCCCCTCACACACAGACATACACACACCGAGCCGCACGGCGGGCGAGCGAGATGGAGGCGCGACTCCCTCCCCCCCCACACACACCACCTCCCTCCATGCCCGGCCTTACCCGTCGTCCTGCTGGTTCTTGCTCGCGTTGATCTTGGAGCCCTCGGCGAACTCCTCCTGGCCGCCGCTCATCTCGGTGGCGTCCTCCATGGCGCGGCGAGGGCGGCGGGGGTGCTCGGGCGAGCGGCGGAGACGGCGGAGAGCTGCGCCGGCGAGAAAATGGCGGCGGAAGAGATCCGGGCACCGCCTGCGCCGCCCTTATATACCCGCGCCGACAGCCAATCAGCGCCGCCGCCCTCCCGCCCGCGCGGCAGCGCCCCCGGCGGCTCCCGGCGGTACTGCAGGGTCGCCACCCCGCGGGCCGGGGACCGGGGACTGGGACACCAGGACACCGGGATACGGGGGACGGGGCGGGGGGCGCCGGGACTGCGCTGGGCTGGGCGGGACGGGGCGGGTTGTAACGCGTAACGCAGAAACCCCGTTGGGGCGGCGGCGGGGCGGGGCGGGGCGAGCAGGTCGGTCCGGGGGCGGGCGCAGCGCTCGCCGCCGCCGCGGCGCATCGCCGGTGCGCCCCACGTGCCGCCGCCGCCGCCATGGGCGTGCTGCCGGTGCCGGCGGAGGTGCGCGCCATCCTCCTGGACATCGAGGGCACCACCACCCCCATCGCCTTCGTCCAGGTGAGTCCCGGCGGCCCGGAGCGCTCCCGGGGCAGCGCCGCCCTGACCGCGACGCCCCAGCCCCGGCCCCGCGGGGGGCTCCGGCGGCGCCGCCCCCGGGAGGTGCTGACCCCTCCGGGCTGCCCCCGGCAGGGAGAGCCGTGACCCTTTTCCTGCGTTTTCCCGAGTAATGCGGAGAAAACATGCGTTGTGTTGCCGGCCGGCCGCCTCTTGGTGGGGAGCAGGGCGCTGCCGCTGGGATCGGGGGCGGGACAGGGGTTTTCCTGCATGGATACAGGGCAGGCAGTCGGAGCGCTCGCAGCATCCTGCGGGAACAGCCCTGGTGCTGCAGCACCGCACCCGGGAGTGCCAGCTCGGGGTTCTGCGGTGCCTCTCCCCGTGGGAAGGCCGGGACAGACAGGGAGAGCCCGGGACATCCCGGGACATCCCGGTGCCCAGCACAGAGCGCGCGGGGCTGGCACGCCGGGGTTTGCTCAACGGGAGCATCCTGCGCACAGCGAGCACACACGGGCGGCCTCCCGAGCCCTGGGAAAGGCTGCAGGGAATGCTGGCCGTTGGGAATGCTGGCCGCTGGGAATGCTGGCCGAGGGACAGGGAGACAGGGACGGGTGCGGCTGCGGGGCCAGCGGGAGGCATTAGAACAGGCTGCTCCTGGAATATGGGGCTCTGCAAGCCCTGCGGGTCCCTCCCTTAAATACGGGCGGTTTGCTTGTATTTAAGATACAGAACGAATGTATCCCTTCTCCTGGCATTGACCCGCATTTCTTCATGAGGTGTTATAGGTTTTGGTGGATCTTTTTAGCCAGGGGCTGGCCGAGGTGCTTTGTGTCCCCCGTGGTGGATGATGAAGGCTCCTGACAGGCTTTCTAGATGTTTCTGCTAACACGGTCTAGCAGCTGAACAGCGTGACCTACATCTTTCCTGCCCATGTTCTTCCAGTGCTCTTGGAGAAGCGTCGGGTCTAGGTGGCATTACGGCCCCTCCCTCCCCTCAATATCTTTCAATTTAAGCCATTTGAGCAGTCCAGATTTCTTGCTAAACCTCTGTCAGAGCAGTGATGCTGTTTGTATCCACCTCGAAGCTGTTTTGCTGTTATGCAAACAACATGCAATACACCTGAGATGGTTTCCTACACAAAGTCTTCCAGTTGCAGGGAGGCCAAATGAGGTTTGGTTCCCAAATAAAACTCAGTTTGCGAGGAATCCTGAGGATGCTTGAAGCAAGTTGTTTCACTTGGACTTTCAGTTAACCTCCATAATTTGTATTTTCCTTTAAAAAGTCCATTGCTGGTTCTGCAGCCACTTTTATTCTTTAATATTAAAGGATTTTATTTAATCCTTTCTTAGCGTTAGAATTACTGAATATGCAAAGTACAGAAATAGAACGATCCAGTTGATGGGTGGATTAAGGAAAGACATCAGAAAAGAGAATATTTGGTGGCCATTAATTAGAAGTCACCAGGTTTTCTGTTTCACTGGGTCCACCCTGGGAGAGTGGATGTAGATGGCAGGGAAGAGATGTAATTTGATATACTACATCCCCTGGAATTTGCCAGATCTCCCACAAAAGAGCAGATTGTCACTGAACTTCCTGCTCACTTGATTACAGGGCTAATTACAGCGTGCTGCATGGGTGTGTATGGACAATGAAAATACCACCCTTTCTGTGCGGGGTTTGACATTGCTGTGATGGCGTAGGAGGGCTGTCAAGCTGTGTTTGCTGATGACTGTTTCTCCATCCTGTCAGGCTGTGTTGGGGCAGTCAGATCTGGGGCTGGACATTGCCAAGGAGCCTGACCATTCACACAGCACACACAGGAGATGGGCAGAGCAATGGGAAACAAGAAGTGGGTGAACTTACAAGGGTCACTGTCAGCTCCAGTTAAACCTGCTCAGGAGTTTGCAGCTGCCAGCTTTTGCTGAAAGTTGAAGTGTCAGAGACAGAGGTGTTTCTTTGCAGGAGGCAAGGAATCTTTCTTCCACACAGACTCGTGGCCTATTAAATTTAGTACATCATTGCTTGGGATCACTCCTGACATCCGTAAGCCATCTGTCCCACTGGCTGTCCACCACTCCAGCTGTCACATGGCTGTCCCCTCTTGGTCCACAGACAGATGCACTTGCCAATGGGCCAAGGCCTTTACCTCTCTTAAATCCCCCTAATCATGGAATACGCTGTGCTTTCAGAGCCTTTTTGAAAGTTTTTCTTGCCAGCACAAGAGCGTGAAACACTGCTTTTGGAAAACAATTTGGACCTTTTGACATCCAAATTATAAAGGAGGTTAGACCAAGTCAGTGGGTCACTTGCATTTCCCAGTGGATTCTTTTTAATTTCCTCCATGATTTAAAAGATAGTTTGAAAGTAAAGGAGATGAGAGAGTAAGGCTGTTGATTTCCCTAAACAAGTTTGTGGTAAGTTTTAGGCCATTTACATTACTTTTAAAATACACAACACAAAACACAATATTGGAGTAATAAAATATTGCAGTTCTGCCAACACATTATACTCTCAAGACCACTGTTGGCTTAATTCAGTAACAAATTAAAGGTGATACACAAAAAGGAGAAAGAAATTATGGGCCATTTTTTTGAGGAGAGGTTAGTTCAGGTTAGTTTCTTCCCAGTTAAGAAAAGCTCAGTTCTGTACCCAAAGGAAGGAGCTCCCTGCCCTTCCCCTTGTCCTGAGCCACTTTCCACACCCAGAGTTGCACAGTGGCTTCATGTGGCTTCTCACTTGTGAAACACCACTAATGAGAGCAATTTGTAATTATTTCTGGTTGCCCTTGGGATGTTCGGGAAGGTTTGTAATTTCCCTGTGGCACTTTTCCCTAACCCCGTTTCACTTCATTTGCAAGACTGTCCTATGGAGCTCAGTGTCACTGGACTGAGCTTTTCTTTTTAAAAGGTCCTCTAGCTTTGGTGAGAAGTTGAGGTGTGTTTTCAGAATGACCTTTGTTAGGACAAGCACCCCATGAGAAATACATAACTTGTCAGTTCAGAGTACATTAATGGTTCTTCAACTGATGGGAATGTGGGGTCACATCGGCCATGAGACATTTTTTGGCAAGCCCAGGAAAAGTTATCACCCACTTTCCCATTCTGGTGATTAAAACTTGCAGCCACATAAACATTTTGTGGGGAAAAAAATCCACCTGGACTGATCATGGCCCAAGGTTGGCTCTGTCCTGTGGCCAGGCAGACACCCTCGGCCGGCACTTTCACAGGTTACAGAACTATAGGGGGAGCTTAAGTTGGGAAAATAACTCTACACGCCAGCATGTGCAAGCAGTTCATTTAAAAGCAAGTCAGCCTTACCTCTGCCAGGTTAAAGGACCAGCCTGTTTCCCTGCCAGGAGACCTTGTTCCCTTACATCAAAGACAATGTGAAGGAGTATCTCCGTGCTCACTGGGAGGAAGAGGAGTGCCAGCGGGACGTCGGACTTCTGAGGAAACAGGTTAAGTAACAGAGCTACACACTGTGTCTCCAGGTTTTCATGGCATGCCTCAGGCTTCAGGTCACTTGGACTCCCTTGGCCACCCAGCGTGAGCCCATATCTCTTTGCCCCTCTCTCCTGGAGGCTGGCTGCTTCAATGGTCTGATTCTCCCCCACCCAAAGCCTGGGCCTGTGCTCGGGGAAGGGCTGGTGCTTGGCAGGCAGCAGCTCAGCTGTCCCCTCAGCTCACCTTGGTCTTCACAGCCCCTGGGCAGCTGTCAGACCAAGACTCTTCTGTTGTTGAATCCACACCTCTCTGGGAGGCAGCGTGGAGGGGTGGCAGAGTACTTGTCCCACACAGGGTAGCAGATCCTGTCTCTGTACAGGGACACAGGATCCATGAGACCTGTGGCTGAAGCCAACAGATGCATTTGCTTCTTTGCTTTAATTTCAGTAATTTAATACATAGGCAAATATAATTCTCTAAATTAAAGTATTTACAATATAGCTGCAGTAATTGTTTCCTTTGGAAAATGCAATCAGGCGTTTCTAGACACTGCCAAAGACTGCATTTCTCACTGAAAAAAGCATCCAAACAATGTTGTAACCCCTCGTGTGAAGAGCAGTTCAAGCTGTGTCCTGCACAGAGGTGCATGGATGCAGGTGTTAGACCACTTTCCTGCATTAAAGGTCTTGAAAACTCTCCACCTCTTCCCTCCCTTCTTTTCATCATGGATGGTTTCCAGGCTCAGGAGGACTCCTACTTGGATGGGGCTGTGCCGATCCCTTTGGAGAGCGGAAGTGGGGAAGAGGAGCTGGAGCGGGTCATCCAGGCAGTTGTGGACAATGTGCACTGGCAGATGTCCCTGGACAGGAAGACCACAGCACTGAAGCAGCTGCAGGGTCACATGTGGAGGGCAGCCTACGCGACCGGGCTCGTCAAAGGAGAGTGAGTAATTGTGTGAGTAATTGTGGGCCCCTTCCTGTGGGGCAGGGATGGGGTCCATCTTTCCTAGACATATATTAGCAGAATAGCTGCATAAACTATTCCTGGGAACAGTCCCACGTAGGAATGCAAATAGGATCAATAGCTCAATGGACAAGCCAATACATTTATGTTCACTCATAGCTTAAGCCAGGCCACTGCTGTTGTGGAACCAGCTGCAGACACTTCATTTCAAACTTGATCATGCAGTGGAACACAAATCCATTGAGCTTAATCTTCGGATCTAGGCAACAAAAAGTTTTCAGTAACCTTGGGATTGACCAAGTTGTTTCAGTCCCCAACTAGGAAGAGCAAGTGGGTGAGAGTGTTTCTCCTTAAGGAATAATTGGCAGGTATGTGCTGGGGGACAGACAGTTATCCAGCAACCTGAGCAGGATCCATAAAGTAGATGGAGTCTGACAAATGAAACAAGGTAAGAGAGGCATGACATGGGGCAAGTTTGCACCCACAGCTGGTGCAACGTTCATCTGGGACAACTGCATTAAAAAACTCAGAAAATGTCTCAATATTTATCTAGATAGGCACAAGTATGAACTTCTTACAGTTGTCCATTTTGCATATTTTATCCCCAAGCTCCATTTGTATTTTGGAACAAGATAAACAAGCCAGAGTTGCAGGGTCGAGTCCATTCAGTTGTTTCCTCCTGCTTTGTCTTTTACCTGTGTATTTCCTGCCTTTCCTCTTCTTTTTGTCTTCAGGTTCCTCTCTATTTTTCAGTCACAACACAAGAGTGCATAAGTAGGGACAACTAGAGTTAAGCCTGATCTTCTTATTTAGGTTAAGAAATACTTGGCTGAACTATGCATTTCAAATTTCTAAGTAAGTAAAATAAGCCCTTAAATTCACTAAGTGTTTTTCAAAGGAAGAATGAGGAAGAAGAAAATAAGGTCACAAAAATGTAAACATCCACCAGAGAAAGCAACAAAACCCCAAACAAGTCAAGAGACAGACATCCTGTTGGTTTCATTTATAAGACAAGGCTAATTGTCTTACCATGACCCAAAAACTATGTAGAAAGCCTTGTGCTTGGCCTCATCCAAGATCTCTAAAGAGAGAGAGATCTCTAAAGTCTCTTACCTTGCCCAGCTATATCTGGTGCTGAACTCAGCATATGAAAACACAAGGATGGCTTGGAATTTCTACCATACAACCTCAAAATATTTTCAGCTGACACCAGAGACATTAATAAATAACTGTGGAAAAAAGTGAAAAGAAGCTGGAGATGAAGAAGGGCCAGCTGCTTGCTGCAAGTCTTCAAAATTCAGTCCAGCACCTCCTTTTGCATGTCTTTGGGGTCCTCTTTCTTTTTCCAGGGCAGTACCTTTGGGCCTTGGCCCAAGTGGCCACACAGAGCTGTGCAGGGCAGGTGGGAAGGCTGTGGTTTGGACTGCTATCGTTCCCTTGGGATCACATCTCCTCCAGCTGCTCACTCCATCCTTCTACCATATCAGACCCTGAGCCTCTCCCCACCTCTCTGAGGCTTTGTGGCCTTTCCTTACCAACCATCCCATGCATTAGTGAGGGACTTAGTGTCAGCCTCACTTTGTCCCTCTTGGGTGTCCTCTAGCCTTCAGTCAGCCCCAGCATGCTGGTCATCCTGTAAATGTCCTCTTTGTAAAAGAACTTTTACTTACATGTGCATGGGGCACTGGAGAGATCTTGTGGTACAAGTGAGAAGCATATGAGGGATCCAGCAGACATGTCCATTAGCAGTTGCCTTGGCTTTGGTTATTCTTCCCTCTCTGACACCTTTGCTTCCTACAGCTGTGCATGTCTTTGGGCAGCTACTCCTTGGAGTCAGATGGAGCTCACATTTTGAGGCTGGACTGGTATCCTACTTTCCCAGCACTCTGCAAGGCCAGAGGAATAAGGGGAGGGATGCTGCTGCCTACAGGAGGGGAGCTGGTTCAACCCTCTGCGGTGCAGTTGAGCCAGGGACACATCTGGCTCGTGGTAGTATTGCACAACCTGACCAAGTTGCTGAATAGAGTAGCTCTGACCTCAGTCCCCTAGGGGACACTCCTTCCTTCAGTTGTTGGCTGGTTTCAAACAGTTTGTACAGTGCTGCTCATTTAGCTCCTGCAGCTGCAGTCTTGTCTCAGCTCCTCCCTGTGCATGGTCAGAGCCTGGACCCACGTGATTGCTTTGCCCCATATGGATGCAGCTTAGAGCCACAGCTCTTACCAAAAGGGAAATTTTGTTGCTTGCAGAGCAGGTGGGACTCAGAATACAAGAGCCTACCTTCTCTGTCCCCCCACTTATTCCTTCCTTGCGGAGAAAAGTGGCAGAATGCCATTTTCTCCAACCTTTCCTTCCTCCCCAGATTGAAGAGGCTGGAGAATCTCCTGCCAAATGTCTGAAGCAGTTGATCAGAGCTGCTCTCTGCACAGCAGTCAGTGACCTGCTCAGTTGGCGAGAGCTAAGAGTACATCACTGATGGCTGAAACAGACTCCCTGGCTGCAGGAGCCCTGAGCAGACTGAGAATGAAGTCCCTTGTAAACTTATGGGACAGTTGTCATGGTGTCTGGCTAGAGGTGTCTCTCCAGGTGCCTCTGGGTTTACCCTTACCTGCTGCCCTGTTTTGCTCCAGAATCTTCGAGGATGTGGTTCCAGCCATCCGGAAGTGGCGGGAAGCAGGGATGAAGGTCTATATCTACTCTTCAGGCAGCATTGAAGCCCAGAAGCTTCTGTTTGGATACTCTACAGAAGGTGATATCCTAGAGGTAGATAACCTTACCACCTTCCTTACAGCTTCTCCCTCTGCAGAGCACTCCCCTCCCACAACCACCCTTCCTGTAACACTTGGTGAATGAAGCCTGGGACAGGAAGGTGGGGCAGTGGGTTTGACCCCTGGGAGTTAAGCTCAGCCAGGTGACTATGCTGGCATGGCTTGCAGTGGCCCCCCATTCCTCCGGTAGAAAGGAAAAGGGGACATCTCGCTCAGGAGTGAGGTGTAGCCCTGCTCTTCGGGTGGCACTCGGCAATGGCCTGTGTTTCTCTCTCTCTTTCAGCTTTTTGATGGCCACTTTGATACCAAGATAGGCCCCAAGGTAGAAAGTGAGAGCTACAGAAGGATTGCCGCCAGTATTGGGTGTGCCACCAACAACATCCTCTTCCTGACAGATGTCCCTCGAGGTAGGTGGCCTGCCAGTCCTGCTGGCTCTCACCTGTGCAGGGGAGGCAGGTGCTGTTTAAATGTGTGCTGCTAAGTGTCACAAGCACCCCAGAAATGCTGCAGACCGCTTTGCTTCAGCACCTTCTCTGTAGCTGTTGTCATCCTCCTTCCTTACCTGGGCTCGCACGTAGCAGTGGGATATCTGTGAGCAGCGCTGCAATGAGGGAAAATAGGTCAAGTAGAAAACCTGCCTTTGCACCAGCAAGCAAGGAGAGACTGTTAAAGAGGAGGATTTGCTGAAGCAGTTGGCATGTCCCACTTATAAACAGGGTCAGTGGTTTGACCCGTGCTTGGGGGAACTGGTGATGTTTGCTGTGCTGCTACGTGGCACATGCGGTGGCTGGTTCTTTGTGCCACTTACAATTAGGTTGTGTTCAGCAGCAGGAAAACATTGCTCCTGGTTGCCAAGACCTGACCCCTGGAAAGCCAGAATTGGGAAGCAAATTGAACTTCCTGCCTTTGCTGGAAATACCTTTCTGGTAGAAATAGCACTGGGTTGCCATCTCAGTCTAAACCAACTCAGTCTCCAGGAGTCAGTCCTTACCTTCTCCCCAGCCCTGCCAGCATAGCTGCTGGGAGCTTGTAGTTACCTCCTTTTTCCTGGATCACCTTCATGTGGCCTCTTGTGCTCAGGGAGCAAACAGAAGCTTGTGAGAAGTGACTGGGCGGGGGTAGGGGAGGTTTGACTCGCTAATGCCAGAGCCTGACCACAGCCCAGCTTCCTCATGACAGGAATCAAGTTGATGGTGCGTGCTGGAAGGTGCCTTGGACAGCCATCAGCTGGAAGGGGAGGGGATGGCAAGGCAGCCAGCTCCTGTCTGCTCATGTTACATGACAGCTACAGCAGGTCTGCCTGGAGCTGGTTCCTCACCAGAGCCCCACAGCACCACATGCAAACTCTGCTTTCTCAGTCTCAACCTTCAAAAGCACTTCAGTTGCTTTGGGGATCTTCAACCCTTAGGGGTCCTGATGTGAAGAGGTCAGTAAGCAGATCTCATCTCCGCTCTCCCCACCTGTTTGTTTCAGAAGCCAATGCGGCTGAGGAAGCGGATACTCACGTGGCTGTGGTGATCAGACCGGGCAACGCAGGACTGACAGACGATGAGAAATCATATTACAGCCTCATCTCATCTTTCACCGAACTCTTCCTGCCTTCCTCCACTTAGGGAAAGCGGTGCACGCACAAAAGACTGTGCTTCACCTGAATTGTCCTTGTGAAACATTTTTTTGTCCATAATCAGAATTTAAAACCAAATCCACATCATGTCTTGGACCCACAACTAGTGCAGGCAGGTATGGATAGAGAATATGGTGTGGGGTCCCTTGTGCAGCAGGACAGAGGCCTGCTGTCAGCTGGAGCTGGGAACAGGATAAGGAGCAGCACTCATGAGCCCTGCTGTTCTTCCCCTTTCCTGGCTAGCAGTTAGCTAAGGGGATGCTTCCTTCAGACTCACCCACTGAAATCTGGTGCTGAGATGCCCCACCATGAACTCTGTCATTTTTAGAAGCAGTCTGCGAACAAGGTTTTTGTCCCCTTATTCCAGGGGGACCCCTGGGGACCATGAGGGATCTCCCTCCAAATGGGATTTCTGGCTAAGTCAAAACTTGCGAAGTTAAGATTCCCAAAGGAAAATGCTACTTGTGGGCTAAAATACAGTAGGTTTGGGCTGACACAATAAAAGCCAACCATTGCTGCAGGCAAGCTCTTTAGATGATGAGCAACATAGGTCTTGGCTATATCTGCAGCAGGTCTAGGTACAAAACAGTACAATTTGCATATGGAAGCTGCTTAGAGCTACATAGCCAGCCTACCAGAATGAAGTAGAGTATATATAAATTTAGCTTTAAAAATTAAATTCTGGACACACTTCACTGCGGCATTGTGGTGCTGGGCTATAGGATATAGCTGGCTGAACACCAAAGTCAGCTTGACTGCATTTCTGAAGTATCTCAGCACTAACCCATGGAGCTCCTCCTCAGTAGCCAACATCACCCAGTCACACGTGCATAGCACTGGTCAGCTGTGAGCAAACCTTGACAAACTGCTCCTGAGGAGGACATCCTGCTGCATTTAATGAGAATTAAAACCCTAACCTTTTCACCCTACCTAGATTGTGCTAATGTATATCAGATGGTCATGGAGCTTTTCCCAATAGAATAAATAAAATAATTTTGCTTTCATTGTGTTCACTCCATCACAGTATTTAGCCTTCCTGTCTATCCCAGCACTTAAATGCAATTTTTTAATATTTTTTTTTTAAAACCCTTGAACACTTTGTTTTCCTGCTTTCACCCTCCCCGGGCATTTCTCTAAGGCAGCACCTTGCCCTGCCAAGGAAGCTGTGTTACCTCCCTGACCATCTTAGAGTTTCAGCTGGGGCTCAGTGGGGGTGTAGGAGTGAGAGCCACAGATAGGTTATACCTGGTAGTAGTGGAGGCAGAGGCACCCTGAAATCCGTGTTCCCTGCTGCTGGCACTTTATGCATGCGTGTCACTTACTGTGTACTCACTTCTGTGTGGCTGTGCTTGAGCTTGCCCTCATGGATAGCTGAAACACAATATTAACATGCTGCCTTCCTGAGCTCTGAGCTACACCTACAGCTGTCCTTGTTGAGGGTGGCTGCTGTGTAAAGGACAGGCAAGAGATGGGCATTTGGGGAGGAGACCACATCATGCAAGCACTGCCCTTCTAAAACTTCAATAGTAGCAGGTCAGGCTGTGGGGCAGCTAGTCTGGATGCCTTTCTGGGCTGTGTAAGAAAGAGCCAACTGAGTAGTGCTGTTACAATAAGTGTATCTGCATGACTGAATAGTCCCTGGCTTCCTTAAATGATAATGTTAATCATTTCACTGTAAATACTCACCTTTTGTTTTGCCTCTTCCATCAGAAAGCTATGCTTGGGGTAAGGGACAAAAATAAAGCTCACTTTCTCCATAAAAGCACTTTATTTAGTGGTCATGTTTCAGTGTTTATCAGCTGTCACTTAGTTGTACTGAAATGTCCTGTTAGAAATACTCTAAGAAATGTACAGTTAACACTAAAAACCTGAAGTTCAGTTTGGATTGCATATAGGAAAAGGAGAAAAAGGAAAAAAAAACCACATATTTTTTTTTTCCCTTTGATAAAATTACAAAATATAAAATAATAAACTGAAAGTGTTACTTGATTAGGGAAACAAAAGTCACAGTGGACTATTTACAGTAAAACACCGTTACAACAAATTGCTATTTTGTGCTCCATATGGATTGAGCATGTGTGCCTATGTAAGAGGATCCTCAGCTGCATGTTCTCCACACTGAACACTCCTGTCCTTGCCCAGGAGGAGCTCCCTGGATGAGCTGCTGGGGATGCCAGCACCTTACACTGCTGTGTCCTTGGGCCACCCTCAGTACATCCTCCCGGGAAAGCTTTCCGCTGATGACACTGCTGCAAGGAGGAAGCCCTCAGCAATCCACAGCAACTCTCTGTTGGCCAGAGGTGCTCTGGATTTGTAACAGCTGCCTGAGAACAAATTTTGGTGCAAGATAAAGGGCTGGCTGAAAGCTTTCTATTTACAGTAGTTTGTCTCAACTGCTTCTCCTTTCAGGAGAGGGCTCTGACCTTTGCAGAAGACTGAATGCCCTTGTACCTTTTCCATCTCTGTCAGAAATGCCACAGAGCAGTACAGTTTGCCTTCAAATGCCTTTTCCTACCATTTTTATTTCTGTTATTGTCCCGCAGCTGAGACAAGATGCCAACCTAAACTGAACCTGATTTTTTGAAGAAAATAGGAGCCATGTTCATAAGAAGCAACTCAAATCACTCCCCTTCCCAGCCAATACAGCAAGCCTTCCCAAAATGAGGTTTTTGAGTGGGCTTTGAGCTCCTGCCTTTTCTTTGAAACAGGCCTTCTGTTTGAAAACCTCCCTTTAGGAAGAGGGAATCCCTTCTGGTTTTGCTGTTCCCTTTTTTCACCTCCAGCCCTCAGGCCACATCCCCCAACTTCCAGGGCAGAACTGCCCCCCTGCACCTTGGAAGCCCATGTAAACCTGTGGCAGACTCCACTGTGGACAGCTGACCACACTGAGGGGCCCAGAGCCCAGGCTTACTGTCAGCATGTCTGAAGTGTGGCTTGTAAGTGCACAAGGAGCAAAACCAAACCCTGTCCCCAGAACCACCTGCAGTGGTACTGTTCTCATTGCAGACAAGCCCAGTGTCTCTAACACAATGTTTTCCCCTTTAGTGAGCAAAAAAAAAAACAACAAAAAAACTTTTGAAATACTATACAAGATGTGTGGTGGAAGCACTACATACTTAGAAAGAGCAGCCTTTTCTGGGTCATCTCCAGTGAACGCAGACATTCTCATCTTAATTCAGCACCTCACTTCCACCAGTCCCCGCTGTTGAGTCTGAACCATGAAGCCAAGCACAGCACCCCCCTGTGTCATCTTCTCTGGCCTGGGGATGGTCTGCCCAGCTACAAGGCAGCATTGGCCAAGTCTCGCTTCCCGATCACAGTTTTTTCCAAACCCAGATTTACCATCAGCTGCTTTCCAGGCACGAAGAAATGCCTGCCTGCTTGCCATAACAGCCAGTCAGTTGGGGTCTTCCACTGTCAGATTCCAAGTTCTGAAGAAAGAGACGCTCTTTCTCACCCTTCCAAGTCACCCCAGCTGGCAGCAAAGAAAACAACTCGGGAAACACAGGAAAGATGCAGTCTGGTGACTCAGGAACCAGTGACTCCTGAAGATTCTTGGTGTCCGAAGAAGAATGCTTCCTTCACCTCCTCTGCAGAGCAGGCTGAGGAGGACCTGTCCAGGAGGGGCATCACAAGGACTGGCTGTTGAACGCTTTGTACAACAGGACAAACCACTCAGAAAAAGTCACTGGTAGCACAAACTGAACGGCTTGTGCTCTCTCATGCTGCCACTGAGAAAGCTCCACTCCTCTTCCAAGCAGACACCTATTTTTGTTTGGCTCTTAATGAGACAGCCACCCTCGGAGCCCTTTGGCATTGCGATCATGATTGCACATGAAAACAAAGTCATAAAAAAAGTGTAAATGAGGTTATGTTTAACCCATGAGACCACACCTGCCCCCTCCCCCCTGCCAGAGGACAGGCTACACCTGATCTGTCTGGTACTCAGAGGCTTCTGATAAGCTTTCAGAAAAGCTCAGAAAGTTTTCCTGGTATTCAGAGCAAATGATCTCAAATCTGTAATGCCTGAACTCCACTGCAAAGGTGCCAAAGTAGCACAGGAAGCACATCACCAGGCCCCACTGGATCCTGGAAGCATGCATGTGAATGCCCTGTGCCATGAGGATGAAATCTGGAAGAGAAAAGTCAAGGAGAAGTAGTGGGAGCAGACACATCGACTGGTATGAGAGAAAGCCAACAGGAAAGACAATCTCAAACAGTCAAAGTCACATGGATGAGAGTCAACCCATCCAGCCATCCTAAGAAGAGTGCGAATGTGATGCCAAAGAAAGGGATGTCAGATGTCCAGTGATGCCCATGGAGCACAGCAGCTCTCCTGTAAGGATGGGCCAGGGCTTCCTGATGCCGGATCAGGCTTATAAACATTTAGAGAAGGAAAGACTTAGGTGCAGAGAAGTCAGTGCCTTGCTTGAGCATCCAACTAGCCAGGGACAGAGACAGCAAGCTGGGGATCTGACTGCAGGCCCCTACCTGCCAGGAGCCTCCAAGTGGGAAATTTCAACCTACACTGTGAAATCTTTCATTGTCTTTAGATCACCTGCAAAATCATCCCTTCCTGTGAAATCTGGAAGCATCAATCTGTACACTGAAAGGAAAAAGAATACTGTTGGGGCCTGAAACTGCCCTCCAGGTTCATGTGCCAATGTGCCTGGACTGCATATTGTCTGGCATCAGAGTCTCACTGCTGTGCCTTGGATTGTGTAGCAGCACTCCATAAAAGCAATTCTCAGCTTCCCTAAAGCCGAGACACCTTCCTGAGCTGAGGACCTGCCCTAGCCCAATGCACATCTCCCGTAAACCTACCAGCTTTTGTGTCTCTCAGGATTTCCTCTGCACTCCAAGTATGCAGGATCACATGCCTTCACAGGTAAAACAAACAAACAAGCAGCCCTTCCCATGCTTTAAATGCACAAAAGTAGGTAATCGGAGACTTTTCATCTTGGGTTTAGTGTAAGCAACAAAAGCTTCATTTTAGCAAACAGCATTTTGTGTCTGGCTTTAAGGATCTTCTACTTCCCCTGCAGTGCAAGGGTTATGCACAAACTGCATGGGGTGGGGAGCCAGCCCCTGGCCATTGCAAAGCTGACAGGAGAGTTCAGAATGGGACTCCTGCCTTCACTGCCCCCCTTCACAGAAGGCCTTCAGTGCCTCAGTGCTGAGCAGCCAGCTGGGGAGGGCTGGGAAGGGCTGGAGAGGGCTGGGCACACCCAGCATGTCAGCACAGGAGCAGCTATGCCCTGGCTTACCTGGCTGTTCCTGCTCCCGGGCTTGGCAGAAACCTCTGAAGACGTCACCGCAGCAGGAGCTCCCTGCATGCAGCCCTACCCCAGACTCACGCTGGGGAGCTATGGGCTTGAGGCAAGGGGAGGGGGGCAGCACTACAAGAACCAGGCATCTCCCACTGGCGCCTGATGCTCAGCTACAAATTTTTTCAAGGACGTTCAAGAGGCAACTGATGCTACATCTTCATGCCAATCCGCTATTCCTCTGGACACTGGCTGAAATGTTCAAAACCAGACAAGTCACTAAGGAATTGTTTTAAGAACAGACTGTTCCCCAAAGAGGGGATAAGCTTATTCCTCACCACTTACTCCTGTCCTCTTGTTTAACCCAGCACTAATGCAGTGAATGGATCCACCCTAAATAAACACCCAGGGCACTGAGTGCTGGTGTGAAGAGAATGGCTGGAGCAGGGCTGAAAGGCACAAGGCAGAGAGGAAGTCACATGTACATCCAATCTGAGTGACCACAGACTCCATATCCCAAATCCCATTTGTAAAGCACCTAGTTTTAACCCAAAGTCCACATACCCAGCAGCTCTTCACTATGATAATTGTCTTAAAAGACAGAGCTGGATAGATCAATCTGGAGCATTTCAACAAACATGTCAAAGTCTTTTCATCTTCAGAAACCAAATTTTTTCCATCATTCCTTTGTTCTCCTGGAAATTTTTATCTCAATATTTTGCACAGTCTTTAATGCTACTGTGTAGGGAAGAGTGGTACCATTAAATCACACATCTACTATTCAAATATTGTAACCACTTTGGATATCACTAACTTAAGAAATTTTAGAAACATTTATGATGAAAACGAGCCCACCTGTGAAGTAGTGCATCCTGGTAAAACACAAGTAGCAAAATGAGCCAGTCATACTGAGTAATATTCCTAAATTCTCTGAGATGCTAGGACAGATGTGAGAAGATCCAGTGTTCCCTGCTGCAGAAAGTGTTGGACACATAGGATACCTGGCTTCCCAGGGAGCCAGACAAAAGGATACAGAGCACCACACAGAGGGTGATGCTGGCTGAGAGAGCAACTCGTGGAATCCCGGCTTTCCGCCCCTCATTCTTCAGGTTGATCTTGAGGGTAAGGGCAGACTGGATCCAGCACGCCAAGGTTCCAAAGCCAAAGGTCAGCGATGTGCCCACATTATGGATCTCCTCATCATTGGAAAGCTAAAAACAAACAAAACAGTGATTGTTTGGACACAACGGGAATTATCGGATA
Organism: Anabacerthia variegaticeps; assembly: GCA_035583185.1. Taxonomy (NCBI): domain Eukaryota; kingdom Metazoa; phylum Chordata; class Aves; order Passeriformes; family Furnariidae; genus Anabacerthia; species Anabacerthia variegaticeps. The sequence goes on along the minus strand of JAWWEW010000131.1, from coordinate 16,120,404 downwards.
GCTAATTGGATTGCTGCTGAGGTGGGATAGGGGAGAGTGAGAATCCTTGTAGTGTGAGACAGAGACACTGTATCATTTCTTCTGGCAGAGGTGTAAGGTGTAACATAACCAAGATGAGTTGACAGCTGTCACAGTCAAGCAGTGGAAAATGTGGTTGCCTGGGGACCGACTCCACAGCTCCCTGACAAGACTCACAAATGCAGAGCTTAGAAATAAATCCTTCCCTGGCTCGAAGCAATGGTCAGGGCAAGCAAGGACAGCCCACTGGGTCTTGTACAGCTCCCTGCAATGGATGCAAATTGTGCAGCCTTCAGTGCCAGCTGCAAGGAGCTGCGCTGCCTGGGGCAGTGGGTAGCCAGAGCCCTGACACTGCTGAGCTAGCACATACCAAAACACACATACATGCTCCTGCCTTGGCAAGTTTCTCTAGCCAAATTCCCTCTCCTGCCCATCCTTGACTATTGGGGTCTGAGGCAACATAAACCCAATCTCTCTGGAGTGCAAGTGCTTCTCTGTTCCTTGGGCTGCCATGTCTCACAGTCACTGTTTCTGGTGCCTCAGACCCCAACAGTGACTGTGCAACACTGCAAAGCAAGAGACAGCCAGGTTCAATAAGCAAGAATCTCCAAAGAGATCCCTTGAGGCTGCAAATCCATTCAGAAAGTCCAGCACAGACAAGTCTTAAGCCAAACAATTTCCCTTTCCCCTCTGCCTCTGAGGCTTTTTCAGAAAAGAAACTATCAGTCTGTAATTTCTCCCTGCAGCCTCAATTTCTGTTTGGTGATTTAACAAATCCCCATCAAATAAGACACAATCTACAGGATAGCAATCTCATTGCTGTGCCTGAATTGATCTTTCCCCTCTCCTCCCTACCCTGAGTTTTTTTCCAAATCATAGTATAGGCGAAAATGAGATTGAGCTGAGATTTCCCAAGGCAGTCTGCACTGCAATGGACTCACAGCTAAAATATTCCTCTAAAACACCCAATCTGTAATTTTCCAGAAATATGATTTAATGCCACATTCATCTTAGCAGTCAGCTTAGCACAGACAAGGTTCTCATTACCACATGCTTTCATGTCTAGCAAAAGATCTATGCAAGGATACTGGTGACTAATAAGGAGTGGATAATTAGTTCAGAATTTATAACCTGGAAGACCAGGTCCATAAAAGTCAAATTATCTCACACCTCATTCATAAAGAAAAAAGAAGTCAACTGTAAAGGACACAAAGTTCCTGCAATTACTCTATAAGCCAAGGGGGTATTCACCCTTCACAAAACAAGTACCTTTTCCATATTGGCTCCCTGGCTGCAAAGCTAGGAAAGCAGCCAGCCTACATTGACCTTTCTCAGTTCCTGCCATTATTGGGGGTCATTACCCCAGTGAGAGGCAAAGCATCAGTCATCAAAGGGATGGGGAAACCCAAGTGCCACTGACTCTAACACCTTGATTTTCACTGCAGACCTAACAGACACGCTTGTGAACACAGTGGACATGAACCCCACAGATGTGGCAGATATTTGGTTGTATGATGTTGCAGAACAGATCGAGAATGGGAAGGCCCTCATCCAGGCACCCATGATGTTAGAAATCGTAGTGCTCCTCTGCGTGTCCCTCTCCTGGCAGGTCTGAGGATGGGCAGGTCTGAGGATCAGCAGGAGGAAGATTTAAAGCAACATATGTTTTAAACGAAGGACACTGAACTGTCTCCTTAAATCTGTACTGGCAGTCGTGCATCTGTTCACACAGATGTGTATGTAAACTTCCTGCTCAATTCTTTTAGTCAGGACCATCTGTGCCAACTTGTGGGGCTCAAGAGATTCAATAGGTTCCTGCTGTGGCTCCGGACAGGTCAAGTGTAAGCATGCAGGTGAAAATCCTGCTGGAAATACATGAAAAATTACTGTGGACCTTCATCTCAGCTTGTCACTGGAGCCACGTGAGTGGCAGACAGACATGGCAGAGCAGGTACAAGGAGGGCTGGGGCACAGCCAGACATGTTATCTCCTGAGCTGACATTGCAGGTAGTTCAAAGACCTTAAGCAGATCTGCTAGAAAAGCAGGAAACTCACATCCTGGAACAGAGCAGTACCTGAAAGTTGCCAAGTAGGGTCATCCCAAAAGAGGCCAAGCACAGTGCCACCAAGCCGCTGACGTTCAGCCAAGGGTTTAGCACCTTTGGCTTCAGCTGAATGAAGCGCAGGACAGCCACAACAAGCGCTGAGAAGGAAACAGAATGCAAGGTGGGTCATTAGGTAGAACCTGCTGCACTAAGCACCTGGCTGGGGGTTCACAGGTCCCTCCCCTCCCTGAACCCAGAGGGGAGAGTTCACAGAGGCCAGCTATCTTAGTGCTTCAGCATGGCCCCCTCCTGCTTACTGGGGACGAGACTGAAAACAGGAAGCATTTCTCTTGTAATTTAGTTACACTGAGCTCCAGGCTTCCTTTTGTCATGATGTTTTGTCTAGGAGCTGGGTTGCAAATTTTCTGGGGGAAAGAACACCTTCCTGTTTGTCTGTGAAGCTCCCAGCACAGTCTATCACATACACACCATGCATTCATTTTTTAGCAGCTGGGCTTCCATTGTTTCACCCCACTGAGAAGCACTGAGCTCTCCTGGAGGAGGTATGTCAAACCCCACTTGCATTAAAAACATACAAATGATACATACACATTTCTGCAGGTTTTACCAGAATGCCCACTACCTCTCCTCTTCCTTTGCAACAAGTCCTGTTGCCACAATCATAAGCCAAAATATTGCACAATTTTCCATGAAGAATGGAATGACAGTCCTTCCAAGCTTACAATTACCCTGAGCACTATGATACAACATATGATACATGCTGGTTATGATGCATGATATATCATATGATATGAAATAACCCTTCAATTTTAATATAAAGATATTAAAATTGTCTATTCTTGACCTCCATAGGGAATGCTGCATGGAACAACACAGAAAGCCAGGCAAACAGGTGGCCTTCAGATGGGATTCAAACCAGACCACTAAAAAGCTATTTAGTTGAACAGGGAAACTTTCTGGTTGCTGTCAAACACCTTCCTATGCTCATGCTCAAACTGATAGCATGCAGGTCATATTGTTGTAAATAGTTTGCTTTAGCAAATTAGATCTACATTTTCCACAAAACCTCTGGTGTAATACCAAAAATATGGTTTAGGAAAATAAGAGCACTGTAAGTGAAAAATACCTACTTTTATGCAAACTGCAAATAATATTTTTTTTAACTCTCACAATTTTCTCTGTTGAATCAATCCACTCCAAATCACTGAAAACAAGAGAACTTTTTTCCCCAAAAAAGAGGATTTCTGGTTTTCAACCCCAGGTAATTGTTTGGTACAGCCACCCTGTGACTACTTGAGCTCACATGCAGGAACTTTTTAATTTCTATTTCTACAGTACAGAATCCTGAAATTATGTGATCTTTTTCTAAAATTTGATGGGAATGACAAAAAGGAATTAAAAGCATTTTGTGCAAAGCAATGGCACTTTCAATTTCAGTAATTCCTACATTTCTAGCAGGTTTCTGTACTTTTCCTCTCCTATAGCTTTGACGTAACTAAGGTGGCCAGAGGTACAAGCTAAAAGCAGCTCTCAGAAGCACACAAATACAGCAGAGGAAAGTTTTACTTCATCCACAAAGCAGAGACTAGAACAGAATAGACTATTTCTGTTGGAAGGGACCTACAACAATCATCTCATCCAACTGCCTGACCAATTCAGGGCTGACCAAAAGTTAAAGCATGTTATTAAGGGCATTGTCCAGATGCTTCTTAAACACTGACAGGCTTGGGGCATTGACCACCTCACTAGGAATCTTGCTCCAGTGCTTGACCACTTTCTCAGTAAACAAATGTTCAGTCTAAATTCCCTCTGGTGCATCTTTGAATCACTCCTACATGTCCTGTTACTGCATTCCAGTGAGGAGAGATCAGCACCCCCCTCTCCCTCTCCCCTCCTCAGGAAGCTGTAGAGAGCATGGACATTGCCTCCTCAGCCTCCTTTTCCCCAAACTAGACAAACCCAAAGTTCTCAGCAGTTCCTCACAGGACATTCCTTCCAGCCCTTCCACCAGTTCTGTTACCCTCCTCTGGACACATTCAAGGACTTTCACATCCTTCTTAAGTTGTGGGGCCCAGAACTGCACACAGTATTCAAGGTGAGGCTGCACTAACGCTGAGGACAGTGGGATAATCACCTTTTTTTGACAGGCTGGTTGTGCTGTGTTTGATGCACCCCAGGATGGGGTTTGCCCTTTTGGCTGTCATGGCACACACTGCTGACTCACACTGAGCTGCTGCCAACCAGCACCCCGAGATCCCTTTCCGCAGGGCTACTCTCCAGCCACTCCTCTCCCCTTTTATACTTGAGCCCAGTGTTATTCCATCCTAGGTGCAGGATCCAGCATTTGGACTTGTTAAATTTTATCCCATTAATGGTGGCCCAATGTTCCAGTTACCCAGATCCCTCTGGAAGGGATCTTACTCCTCAACAGCACCTCCCAGTTTGGTATCATCAGCAGAATTGTTAACAGTGCCTCCACCTCCTGCATCCAGAGCATTGATAAAAACATCAAACAGAACTGACCCTAGTGATTACATTATTCTTTAAATGTGTCCACGTAATCTCCATTATTTTACCAGGAACTGAGGTTAGACTAACACATCTGTAGTTCCCTGGGTTTTCCCACATGGCCTTCTTGTAGATTGGAATAACACTGGCTGGCTACCAACACCCCCAGACTCCCAAGACCTCTGGTAGATGATTGAGAGAGGTCCTGCCCAAACATCCACTAGCTCCTTCAGTACTCTGGGATAAATCCCATGAGGACCAAGGGACTTGTAAGCGTTCAGCTGACACAGCTGGTTCCTTACAACTCCAGTGCCCACAAATGGAAAATCATTGCCCCATCACTTGTGGTCCTCCGACTCATGGGACTGGACAGCCCAAAGTCTATCAGCATTATTAAAAACTGAGGGGGAAAAAAAAAAGCATTGAATTCCTCCATTTCTTCATCCCTATTAGTCAGGTTACAGTCTTCAACAAGTATCCATTTTCTTTAGATCTTCTTTTGACATTGACATACTTACAAACACCCTTCTTGTTGTCTGAAACTACTCTAGCCAGTTTCAAATCTAACTGAGCTTTTCCCCTCTTCTCCCTGCACATACAACCCACAGTTCTGCAATCTTCCTTTAAAGCCTGACCTTGTTACAAGAGATCATAGACTGGCTTTTTCCTCGAGTGCCACAAGGAGTGCCCTGCTCAACCAAGATGGTTTTCTGCCCCACTTCTTGACCACAATCCCACACCGTGGGATTGCCTGCCCTTGTGCTTCTAGAAGGTGGTTCTTAAAGACTGACCAGCAATTGTGGATTCCTAAGACCTCAAAAGTAGATTCCCAGGGTATTTAGGGGGGCAACTCCACTGTCCTTTTTCTCATTACAGCAAAAATTCTAAACTCAACCATTTCATGACCACAGTGCCCAAGACAGTCACGTACCATCACATCTCCCATGAAACATTTGCAGTCTGGAGGTTATACTTCCCTTGTTACAAGTGGGTGTTTTTTTTTTTTTGCCATGGGAAGAAACAGGAATGAAAGTGTACAGCTTAAAAGATTTCACATCGTCACATTCAAGAACAGTGTGTATGGGCTATTACTCATGTGTCAGTGACTTTCAAACCAAGAGAGAAAGAAACACTCCACTGGTGGTTCCTACCTAGAAATGCCGCCATGTTCATGACTTGACTAAACACACAGCTTGCAGGAGGTGCATCACCTGCAATACTTGAAAATATAAAGTGTATCATTGTAACTCTAGGACAACAAAGACATATAAATAACAACCATTAATCAAAACAGTAATTGGAAGAAAATAATTCACTTACCTGATATAAGGTGGTCTTTTGGGACCAGGTTTCCTAAGAGACATAGGCATAGGAATAAAGATTTAGTGTTTTCTTTTCTATTTAGCTTTAATTGTTTTATTATTTTAAAGAAACAAGTGATTGAGTGCAAAGCCCACAGCCAGCTCTTACCTATCTGGTACATTTAGTGGGAGAATTTTATTATCTTCCACTGCTATAAAGTACCTGTCAAAAAGAAAAAAGGAAAAAAAAAATAATGTAAAACCTCATCCTAGTTTGCATTCCAAATATCACTCAAACAACATATTAGATGTCTCAAAGCTCATTGGCAGCATCTGCTGGAGGCAGCCTGTGTTTCTCTTTGCTCAAGCAGGCAGTTTTGCTGATTTTCCAGCCTAGTTATGTGCCTTCCTTTTGTTGCATCTGGTTTGCAGGTCAGGTAGACAAACAGGGTCACTGAACTGAGCTGTCTTCAAAATAACCAGCCACAGCAATGTTTCATTTTTAATTTGAATCATTTGATTCATCAGGTTTACCATGGTCCTCTCTCCACAAAAGCTGTTTAAATACAGAGGGGATGAAACAAGAAGAACAACAAGCAACAGAGGTCAGACAAAAGGTTTAAGCTGCCCCTGCTGCTGAAAAACATCCACAGACCATGGCCAAAGCCACATCTTACAACATAGCTGCTTTTCAGGCTGAGCATAGCTGCTGATCATATATTTATTGCTCCCCAATTCATGCTGCAGTCGTCTGCCTGCATGCTTGGAGAGAGCCCAGCTCAGGGAAATGCATGTCTTGTGTGCATTTTGGTATGAAGCATTAGGGAGAAAGTGAGGTGTCAGCATTAAGCTGCTGGCAGGTTCACTGCAGTGCTGGATGCTGCAGATTTTGAGTTTCCACCCCAAAGCAGGGCCTAAGTGTTTCTCCAAGAGCTCTGCTGAGTCATTCAAAGAAAACATGTTCAAAGGGAATTTCTGCACTTTTGTCTATGTCTTTTCAGGCAGCTCCTAGTAACACATGCCAGGAGGAAGGCAAGGTCAGAAGCTTGGCCTGGGGAACACAGATGCTCAGGGATAGAACTGTGATCCTCCAAGTCATGAAGCGGCACAGACTGCCCCTGCCCCTATCGTGTGCCTTCCTAGCCCCACAGTAACTCAAGGACAGATCATCCCCAAAAGACTCTCTGTACTGAGACACAGCCCACACCACAGTGGTACTTCTAACTGCCCCAGACTGACTGGCTCTCCCAAATAGCTGGCAGGAGCAAACTTACACTATCCATAATCCAGCTGATGTAAACAGGGTAAAGACAAGAGGTAAAAACATCCACACGCTGCATTTCTTCCCATCCATACCTGCTAGAAACAAAGAACAAAGTAAAAACAAAAGAAATAGGGCAGAGGTACCCACCGACATTGCCCTCCCCTCCCCTTTGGAAAGCAGGAAGAGCATCCACACAGAAGGTGACAAAGCATCAAGTTCCCAACAGCCACTGCAAACCTTTCACACTGTCACTACTGGCATAAGGGGTTAAGCTGCTACACACAGGCAGCATCATCCATACGGTGCATAAAAACCAAGGCACAAACAGCCTGGAGCTGTGGAGTGGGAGACTTTTCAGACACACCTACAGAACTTGAGTGGTTTTCAGAGTATTTCTCTTAAGCATTTTGCACAAGGTGACACAAGACCATCAGCCCTAATTCTCTACTAACTTCCCAGAGGCACAAGGCAAGGCAGCATCCTAGCCAGGATCATTACCAATTCCACACACGCTGCCTCAGCAAAGCCTGCAGCATGAGGAGAGAAGGATGCACGTGCTGTGCCATAATCTCCAGAAGGCACAGGACCAGCTCCCATCCTGGCCACAGCTATCAGCTAAATATAGCGTTTGGCCACACCCAGAGAGGTGCCAAGCTGAGCACTAGCACCCAGAGTGCTGTCAGGAGTCAGGATGAGGCTCACAAATAGGATCAGCTCTTGACATGCAGGCACTGTGAAATCCTGCATGTGGCGTAAGGATGCTGCGTACACCACCTCCCGAGGAAGCATCTGTCCTCCAGGCAAGATCACATTGGATGAGCATCTGGAATGCCAGGGCTGCTCCTGTCATATGTGCAATTCAGGAATGCTGCTGTGTTGCTGTGCTGCGGACACAGAGTCCTATGTCTCCCTGTGAGTCCTTAGACAATGGATCAAGTATTTCCTCTGCTCTGTCCTTCTCCATAAATGTCCCTCCCGGCACTGGCACAGGCAAGAGACAGAAAGCAAACAACACGAGGCTCATGGCTCCAGAACCTGCTTTATTCTCCCCAGGGCAGCTTGGAGAGGATGGCCTTACACTAAAGCCTGCTGGTATTTGCAGCTCAATTACCTAATCCAGATCCTTAAAGCAGTGACTCTCCCTTTTGCCCCAAAGAAAGGGCCCACGTCATGGTCCTCCTCCTGTCAGCTCCCCTGGCATTCCTACATCTGCAGCACAGGAGACATGGCCTTTCTGCTGCCCCGCTCTCTGCCCACTCTGAAGACCCACCGAAGACAGTGAGCATCCCCACCATGTCACAACAGCCCTCAGCTCACTGCTCCCCAATGGCAGCCCCAGCCTGTGGATGGCTTGGGGCCCCAGACACCAACTCCTGCCCTGCCTCCCAGTGACAGAGGCTGAAGGAACAGAGGTGAGGCTCCCCACACCCTTTAGAAGACACAGCAGCCTCACACTTGTCTCTACAGGTCAGCTGTCTTGTTTTGCTTGCAAATTGCCTAGCAGGGGTACAAAACAACACCTTGGCAGTACCCTCAATCACATCACACTTGCACAAAAAAAGAGGCCACGATTTGGTGCTGTCTGTACAGATAGCCTCGAGTGAGGCTGAATTCCAAACATTAAAAGACAGAAAAGCAATCAGGTGAAGTCTCTTCCCGACCTGGGAGCAGAGAGAACTGCAGACAGGGACCATGAAATGATGCAAGTATTAAGTGTGTCAATTTCAAAGGCAGTCAGCTCCAGCGTGATAACAGAGCTTTAGCACGGTCTAACAGATCAGAAGAAATTATCAGTGAGGGGGGACTAAATTTCCACACCCATCTCACCTCTATTCCTCTCCTCCTGCACAGGAGACACAGAGTATTTCACAGCTCTGCTCCCTGCACAGCCCCTACTGCAGAGCTTGCAACTATTCCGAGAAGCACTGCCCTTGCCTTTTCCTCCAGCTGCTCACCAGGAATGCAGCAGCATCCCTTAGCTGGTGCTGGGCATTACTCTGGTACTGGGAGACCTGTGCCAGCAATGTCAAAGATCAATTCCAGGGGGCAGCTGCCACACTGTGTCCCCGATGGACCATAGCAGCACAGTGCCCAAGTGCCAGCGCTCCACACAAGAGATGTAACTGTACCCAAGTGCCCCACTCCTGTTTGGGATGAAGGGAGCAGGCAGGTAACATCACCTCCTGTTACAGCCCATATTTCCTCTGCAAGGTCACTACTGCCATAGATTCTCCTCTTTTCTCTGGTGGTGGATGGACTAAGCCAAGGTAACATAGTTCTTTCAGGTCAGGGGATGGCATATCTTATTATTTCCCCTTCCCATTTGGAAAGGTACAAAAGATTATGCGTAATAAAAGCAAATACTAGCCCTAACACCTGCCTTCATTAAGAGGTTCCCACAGCTCCTCCACCCTCCAGCATGTCTCCCAGCCAAGAAACAGCAGCCTTCACAAGCTATTTCAGCATTGTCTGTTGTGCAGAGAGGGAGGTGGCATGGACTTTTCCCCCAGGCAGAACAGCGAGGCAGCACAGAGGGACAGGGACTCCACACCAGAATGAAGTAAGGAAATGTGAAAATACTGTCCAGATAACCATTACTCTGTGCTGAGCTCTAAAATGGAGCAAGGCCAGGACCAGTGCTCTACCTCATCAAAGTCAGAGCAACACGTATACAGATTCACTTCCTTGGAAAACAGCCCTGTGTTTAATATTCACTGTGCCACGCAGAGTCCCCTTCCATCAACAGCTAACAGAAAATGACATCTGAAATCATTGCATATTAAATGAACGATCAGCACAGCGAGCAGTGTCCTGATGGGAAGCCACATCCATAGTTCAGGGAAACACATTCCTTTCAGCCAGTTAAAAAGAAACACCTGGAGAACACTTCCCCCCAGCACACACCTCATCACAGCGGGTTGGGTTTGCACCCAGGAGAGAGGACAGCACTCCCAGGGAGTACAACAAGGACCTGAGTAGGGCCAGGTCTTCACCAGAGCTCAGTGCAGGCAGGGCTGGACCTTTTGCAAAATAAGCAACCCCCCATCAGACTGGCCAGTCCCACAGCATCCTGAGCTCTGTGCAGGCTGGCCTCTCATGGCTGGCAGCAGGAATTGACCAGGAAAGGATGGTGCCACCCTCCTCTGCCAGGCTGCACGCTGCGGAATGAGTGCAGGACAGCACGAGCATGGGACAGCATGAACAAGTCCTTTCATGCACACCCTTGGAAGGACAGCAGGGCAACAATGGCTGGACCAGCAGCTTTGCTGGTCCCTGCGAGCCCACACAGGAGGAACGAGTTGTCTGTGTCTGATGGACAAAATACCAAAAGCAGGAAAGATGAGTCCCCTTAGCCCATATCCCCAAACACAAACACCTTTCAATGCTGGCCATTGGCACAGCCCACACACGCCTGAATATGTTTCAGCATCCCCACATGGGCAGAGGATGGTTTAAAACCAGGGCTCTGCTCCCGCACATTTCTCATTTACTCCCTGCTATGTTATTCAGGTGCCAGGAACAAAATTACACATAACCTCAACTTCTTCCAAAGGAGAAACAATGGCATGTGGCAAACCTGCCTAGATTTGCACTAGTGTTCAGCAGATATCATTCCCAGCAGTTGCCTTTGAGTTAACCTGTCCTTTTCAGGGATGTTCCCAGTGTCTGTATCTTCGAGCTGGGAGACCTCCATGCACGCTAAGACCAGCACCTCTAAAAGCAGCCAGGAACAAGAGAAGGAGGAACTCAAGCATCAGCCTCTTCTGCAACACCATAGCAGTTTTGCCAAAGTAAAATGCCATGAGCAATAGGAAAAATAACCTAGATTCTTTGTGGAAAATGTAGAGACAAATTCTTTAGCAGTTAATTGCTCCACAGGAATGACAGAAAGCCAACCTTCTTCTCCACATCTCCATTCTGCATTGCTGCCATGACCAGTGATGCCAAATCTGAGCAGTCAACTCCAGCTGGCAATAATAGCCATCTCTACCAGCCCATGTTTTCCCCAAATAAACATACTGTGTCCAAGAGGCAGTTGGTAATTGCCCACACCCATTTGTCTTCCATTTTTAAGGCTTGCACATGAAGGCCATCAGTGACAGAAAACCCTCATGGAGCAATGGATTCACAAAACTAGCAAAAATGTTTTCAGCTTCACAGCTGACCCCAGCCAGAATCAGCCCACCTCCTCACCAGTCAACACCAGTCCCTCTTGACACATGCTGTCACACCAGCATTGCAAAAACCCTGTTGAGGTGCATTCCTGCTGCCAGCTAACACAGGTCAGGGTGCAGAACTGCAAAGGGTTTCACTGCCCCAGTGTTTGTCTTGAGACTTTCTCTTAATGCAGGCTTACTCCCTTATCTCCAGTTCCATTTTTATGTCTAAATCTGCTCAGACTGTCAGCTGTTTGCTCTGCTTATATTACCAGTGCCCCACTATGCACCCTCAACCAATTAAGCTTCCATTCCTCTAATGTACACGTTTCAATTACAGCAGGCAGCTCACCAAACATATACTGCAGCTTGATCAAGGTTCATTTAATGTGGACATCTTAATTTCATCTGCCAAGCAAAGTTACAGGCTCTTCCTGAAGTTACTTTCACCAGAGAACATGAATGCAAGGAAGGACAAAATTACCATATTAACATACATCTTTTTTAAGACTAAAGCATCCGGACGCATTTCAAATGCATAACAAGCCAGAGCAACTCTCCTGCATTTCACAGCACTAGGCCACTGAGTTATTTCAGAGAACAGATACAAAGACAGAAGCACTGGGAGAAAGAGGACACTGCTCAAAACATGGCGCAAGTCATAAAGAATTGCTGTAGTCAGCAACAATCAAAGGGGAACAAACACAATTTGCCTTTTGGGGGGGCCCACCATAGCTCTCCATTGCTTTTAAAAGCAAAAATAACCACAGTCACTTGATACCTAATCACTGTGAGTGGATACAAACCAGCACATTACATAACCTGCCACCCACAAGTCACAAATGCCAACATAACAAAGCAGAGCATTTTCAGGTTTATCTCAAGGTTTGCAGCGTGAGTGCACAATGAGAGAGATAAGACGTGACAGAGATTTGTAAATACATAACAAAATGGTGGGGTTAGAGGAAAAGAAGTGATCCCCTCTGTCAGCAGGGTGTGATGTTCTGCCTGCTCCAGGTACCCACCTACCATCTCACGGATGTACAGAAATGCCATTTTCATTTATTTATATGAGAAGAATGGGAAAAGGTAAAGACATCTCTGGGCTGTGCATGGGGGAAGCAGGAGATACTTCGGTAACCCCGCAATGATGTTGAGAGAGGCAATGCTTTCACCCACGGCAACACTCATACATGTTTCTTGTCTCTTCTCAGACTCTGGGAATGCATTCAGTGTGCTGGTGAAATGCTCTGGCCAACATAAACCTATCGGAGATGGGCAAAGCACACTCAATGAGGAACAAAACCTTCTAGTCACCAAAAAGAGGGCAGAAAAAATTATTATCAACTTGCCCACATTGCCCCTCCAAGTCACCCCCAGGCAACTGCCTTCTGCAGTTGTGCACAGTTAACTTGTTATCAATTCTCTAAATATATATATATATTTACATATATGTACATAGAGATCTATCCTGAGTGCCTTGATAAGAAGGTCATGTGACTGACAGATTGTCCAACCCAGAGATACTCCTGTAGATCTGCTGGGTCCCTACTGTCCTTCAAAAAGTGCCCTCAGTATTCTGCTTCCTGTTGCCACATGTGAGTACTTACAGGCCATTTAGCAACCAGTGTTGAACTGCTGTGTTACAGCCAGAGACATGGACTGAACTCTTCTGGGCTCACTGTGCCTTTCTTGCATTTGGCATTGTACAAACCAGGCACATCCCACTTCAAGACCACGTTCCTGGATGTCATAAAACACAAATTAACATAATTTGCCACTGTAGGACCAAAGGGGTGTTCTGCAGGCTTTGACAGCGCTGTGCTCTGACCCACACACTACATCAGCCCACAGTGACTTCCACAAGGTCCCACTCACACCACGAGCAGGGCTTGGGGAGTCGTGGCCTTCAGCCTGCAAATAAGCAAAGGAGGCAGAGGCAGGAGACGGGTAAGGTAGAAGGTACATATCCAGGTCAGGCAGAAAGAGCTGGGTCAGCAGGCAGTGAAAACAGCCAGGAGCAGGCAGGGCGAGCTGAGGAGCACTGCATTTTGCAGGCGCCGTGTTTGTTTGCCCCAGGGATCCCATTCTGTTTGGAAGCACCAGCTGCAAGATTCAGCCATCCTGGCTCCTCGTGACCTCAGGGGCTACACAAGCCTGGTGGTGACCAGTCCCCAGTGAGTGTGTGTTGGACTGCCCACATCCAAGTGCAGGTACTGAGGAGTACACCTAGTGCCCCTGGCTGCAGTGTGAGCTGTGGGGTGTGCCCTGGGTGGGGGCTGCCAGAAAAGGGGCTGTGACCTGGCACTGCCCCTGTGCCCCTGTGGTGCTGGCCAGGGATGGCCGGTTAGCCAGGGACTCTGTGGATTCCACATTAACAGTGAGAAGACCCCAGCCTAAATACCCCAACTGGAATAGTCACACAGACTGTGAGGATATAAAAGCACAGGGAGTCTTTAGTTCAGGGTCCCTCCCCAGAGGCACCAGCTCAAATAGTTATGGTGTTGCTGCAACACCGTAACTACCAGCTCAAGTAGTTATGGTGTTGCTGCAACACCATTAAATTACTTCAAGGATTCAGATGTGTGGGACTTCTCTATGGGAAATCTGTGGTCCAGCCAGTGAGGGAAACATGTCTGAGTGTGTGAGTGTGGGGTGTGTACAGACTCAAGCCAAGCACCCCTCGGGTCACCAGAACTGACCTTTCTGGAAGAGCTTCATTTCCTGAAAGTCTCAGGCAGTGAGAGCATGGCTGCCAGAGTGGCTCCTGGATGGTCAGACAGGAAAGTTTCCTTAATACAGAGATGCTCAAAACTGGAGCCACTTTCGCGAGACTTCTGAGATGCAAAGGAAGTCTCCAGCAGAGTCTCAACACAGACCAAATCCCACAGTCTCACACCACCACCACCACAAGGGCACATTTTCCCTTGCCAATCCTTTGGTTTGTGATGTCTGTGAGAACAGCACTTACCCCAAAGTCACAGCCAAACCCCAAAGTGAAGAGCTGTTGGAAAATGAGGAGGACTATTTATCTCCTCAAAAAATTCAAGACAGCAAAGCTCTCCCTTCTCCAGCTGTGCTGTGAGGAAAGAGTCTCTGAAATCATTTCCATGCTCTGCATGGAAATACACAAATGCAGGCTGATGTTATGGCAAAGCACATAAAGTCAAAGGCACCTCACAGACAGGCCATCCAGTGATCCTCCTCCACCTCAACCACCCCAATCTAATGAGCACTGTCTGAACTAGCAACAAGCAGAATGAGTGTTTCTTGTCCCATAAAGTACAGAGATCTTGTCAGTGTATTAATAGACGGATAGAGGGGTTTTATTTGCTCCTGAGTTCCAAAAACCACAAATGCCTTCAGGCGTTTCCAGTGTGCATGAGCAAGCTAAGCCAAGATATACATCACACCAGAAGGGGTTAGGAAGCCTGGCCAAAAGGTTTGTCCCATTATCAGGAAAAAATGCAAGGGCTGGGAGTGGCAAGGAACGCTCAACAGGGAGGTGAAACCTGGCAAAGAAAGAGATACATATGTCATGTCGACTTACAGATAGCTTTGAAGGTAAGGAAAGATAGACTAAGCCTGAGGAAACAGACTTCGTGGAACGTTATTCCTGATCATATTGCCTCCTTTTCCAGTTCATGGATGAGAGAATACAAGCCTTGAAAGGCCAGAACAGTTCCAGGTTTCCCTGCCTTTTCTACTCTGCAGCTGTCTTTTTCCCCAACAAACACAAAACTTAAATTCAAGCTACAGAGTTTCCAACACCTGTTTACTTTACTTTCCACCTCTTTTGTCCCTTGTACTCCTCTTCTATTCACATTTTGGAAACCTGAGCTCCTTTGTTCACTGCACTTTGCAGCTCTACACTTTTGGAGAGATGTTTGCTGTTCCCAAAGCTACATTTCCTTCAGTAAATGCCAATCAGTCTGTACTTGTGATGGGGTAAACACTCAAGGCCTGTGAGCTTTTAGGGAGTATGGCATAACACACCAAGCTTTCTCAGGACAGTTTTCCCTCCCCAACCTCTTCAGCCTGAGGACTCATGCCTCCTCCACAAACAGAAGTCCTCTTCTCCTTATATTTACTGCCAAAGCCCCAGCAATTACATGATGGGTCAGAGGGTGAGCTACAAGGAATGGACATGAAGCACCCATGACTTGGCTTTTGTAAATACTCTAAAGTAGACCTCTCTGGCATAGAGACTGTCACAGGTACAAACCCCCATGTCAGTCTTTTGACTCTCTTTAGACCTGTGGAAATCATTTGCCCTGAGACAAGTAAAATGTAAGCAATCATACACAGGCATTTTTGTGGTGTTCACCACTGCCTCGTCAGCATTCCTCATTTGTAGGAATTAGTCACATTTGTTTACCAGTGTCCTGAGCTGCTGCAACCATAAACTGGTGTTTGTAGGGTGGTGCTCAGTTGAGCTATGGGAGGAAGGTGTCATACAGCATTTCACTTCATGCAAACTTCTTGCAAACACAGTGGACAGAGGGAACCAGGGAACAGCTTTCCACCTGTTAAACAGTGGACAAGCCTGCAAGCCTGTGTGACCAGCCTTTCCACTGCATCCAGAGGGCTTAAAACTTCTCCTGTCTGTTGAGAAATTTTCAGAGACAGACTCTCCTGTAGCACAGGAGATCACATTAAACCACCTCTAAGAGCATTCAGATGGGCCAAGACCACACCGGGGAGGCTCTCCCTGACAAAGCTGTGGCCTGCAAAGGCCTCTCTTGCAGTCCTGTGGTGCCAAAAGTGATGGGCCACTGGCTCTTCTGGCTCAGGCAGTCACCACTAGTAATCCCAGTGGTTCCTCACAGGAAGCAGGAAATAAGACAGGGAGGGCAGAAGTTCTCTCCCTAATTACCTGGATCTGCCCCAGCTTAGGAAATTGAGGAGAGGATGCTGGGCACTCCCTCCACCATTGCAGCAGACCAGCCCACATCCTCCAGGCTTTTGCTTCCTTCCCTTTGCTACCCTGGGGAGAGGCAGCCCAGACCTCTCCTAATGGCACCAGGGAGCACCTCAGCCTCCCCTCCCACCAGACTTGCCCAATATGCCACCAGTTCCACAGGGACAGGTGAGCACAGCTCAGCAGCTCCTGCATGCTGGGGAGAAGCCTCTGCTCTTGTGTGGCAGGCAGGGTGGAGAGAGGGCTTCCATCCTGCCCTGCACAGGGAGCAGCCCTACCTGAGGGAGCCAGGGCTGCGTGCCTGCCAAAGGCAAACACTTCTCAACTGAGCAAACAGCACTTATACGGAGAGACTGCTGCTTTAGGAGGCGCCTCTCCCCTGCAGGCATGACTGTCCAGAGGTAACCTCAGCATTAAAAATCTGCATTAAACCCCATGCAAGGTAATCTATAGACATTTTAACAGTTCCTTTCATGGTTTTTGAAGCTTCACAAGTCTTCTTTTCCTCTCCTCCCCTTCACTCCACCCTTCTCTCCCCGCTTGTTTCCAATGGGGTTTGCTTCCTTTTCACTCTCATCCTGCCTTCATCTCTGAACCTCAGGTGACCACTTCTGCAACCTGCAGGGGCCCAAGGCAAGAGCAGCCAGGCACCTAGAGACCTTTTCAACTCTTCTTGAGGCAGCAAAAATACCATTATTCCCATTTTAGGCAACGGGGCCAGTGAGTTGCTTACTGAGAGAAATCAGTGACATGGAGGAATGTGCACTCAGAGCCCTGGTTCAAGCCTTCTAGCACAGCAGCAGCCTCCTCACCTGCCAGCCACCCCTTGTCCCAGTGTATCCTTCCCAAAATATTGCTTAGGATCATCTCTCTTGTTCCTCACAGACCTTTCTCCATTTCTTCTCTCCCACTTAACCTGCAATCATAGCTCATTGTTCCAGCTTGGACTGCAGGATCAGGACCTTAGAGTGCCTCTGTTGGGCCAAACCACAATCTTGCAATGTCAGGCTGCCCGGAAATGGCTGGGGGAGGAGAGGAAACCATGGACATGACATTTCTTCCAAGGAAAAACAATTGAAAATGTTGGTGATCATACAAGCACACATCCCTGCTCTGCATCTGAAAAGCAAACACTGCAGCACAAAGAATCTTAAAAGGGGAAATGAAACAACTGCACTGACTTTCAGCACCCAGGCTCAGAAAATGCTGACCACTGGGCATGAAGAACCACAAGAAAATAATTTGACTTTCAATAATCAAGTCCCTTTCTTTTAGATAGTGTCATCTATTTGAGCAAGACACAACAGGCAGCATGTCAGGATATACCATTCACACACTGCCCTCCTCCATATTGAGTTGCTACTCATAATTAACCATACATGTGTACATTGCTGTGGCATAAGTAATGTGTGAATGTTAATCAGACAATCCTTAAGGTCACTTTCACAAGAAGCTTTGTTTAAAAAGAAAAAAAAAAAAAGAAAAAAAAAAAGCAGAAGGAAAGGTTAACTCATAATTTCTGCAACCTTTATAGCTCAAGGGCTCTGAAATCAAAGGTCTGGCACAAGCATGCTGCCGTAAGGAAAAGCTAGGACTAAAATCCCAAGCAACCCCATCATCACCCTGGGACATCAGCACCCAACATCTTTATATTGCTCAGAGACAGAACCTCACCCTTCCTCCCTGTGGGACCACAGCAGAGCCCAGCGGCCTTTTTCAAACCTCTTCCGCTCCTGGGAATCTAATCGGACACAGCCTGCATGTCCTGACAGGACATCCCGACAGGATCTGGGGGAAGGCAGGACCTGTCTTACCCCACAACCAGGTGAGCTTCTCCGCAGCCCCCTGTGCAGCAACCCTGGCAGAGGACCCTGCCGAGCTCCGCCGCCACCACATCCCTCACCCCGAAGGGATGCCACGGAGGGACCCACGGCGGAGAGGGAAGCCGGAATCATGACCTGGGAGATCTGTTCCACAGCCGTGTCCCCCGGGCCCTGCGCGGAGCGGTTCCAATCCTATTACCTCCCCCTCGCCTACCTCCCCTACCCCAGCAGGAAGCTCCAGGACAGGCAGCGTCGGGATCGCCGCTCCCCCCGCGCCCCGCAGCACCTGCGGCGCCCCCCGCCCTCCACCGCCCTCCACCGCATCCCACCGCATCCCAGCCCATCCCAGCCCATCTCACCGCATCCCAGCCCCGCTCCCCACCGCCGGGGCACCCGGGGAGGGGGTGGCGATTCTCGACAAGGAGGGCTCGGGGGGGTGCCTGGCGCTCCCATGGGAGGCTCCCAGGGGAGGCTCCCGGGAGCGGCTCCTACCTGCGGGCAGCTCCGGCGGCGGCGCCGGCAGCGGAGAGCGGGGGCCGCGCTGGGTCCGGGCGGCCGCCCCGCCTCGCCCCGCCCCGGACGGGCGGGACTGCCGGGCCATCGGGGCTGGGGCTGGCGGGGGAGTCCCGCTGACCGCCGCGGGTGGGGTGGAGCGACGCGGGCAGAGCAGCCCCGGCTCCGCGAAGCATCCCTGGGGCACGGGCAGAGCCGCCCCGGCACCACCAGAGCATCCCTGGGGCACGGGCAGAGCAGCACCGACACCCCAGAGCATCCCTGGGGCACGGGCAGAGCAGCACCGACACCCCAGAGCATCCCTGGGGCACGGGCAGAGCAGCACCGAGCGCGGTCCCGCTGCCCGCGGGCTGTCCGGGGCACAGCCAGGTGCGGTGGTCCCTGCGCTGTCCCCTTCCTGCCCTGGCCCCTGCAGCACCTGCCCAGCCTGCCGCTCTGGCCGTGCCCTCCCCTCCAAGCCCCAGGGGCACTGAGGAGGGGGCTCACAAGCCCATCTTTACAGCCTTCCCGGGAAGCGGTGCCCATTTGGATACGTGTTTTGAAAGGCCTGAAAGAAACAGCCGCCCAGCAGCAAGAAAGCCCAGGAACAGCCTGGGACAGGTTGTCTCCTTCCACCCTTTGGCCTTTTCCAACCCGATGGTGGGCTTTGTGACCTCTCTGGTTGTGAGCTATTTTGTATCTCTGTGGTTGGAATTTTCAGAGCAGGACAGCTCAGTGATAACCATTTGGGACTGTTTCCTGGGGTGGAGAGTTCCCTTCACTGTTGGACCTTCATGGGATTAAGTCAACCTGAATGCTACCACGTTTTTTTCCTCTCTCTCCCCTCTGTTTCTGACAGGATGATCGATGCTATTTATTGGCGGTCTTGTTTCTTCTCCTAAAATCCAAATAAGGTAGCACTTACTGAAAGTTTTGTCCTGGAGCTGTCACTTACGAACCAACACAAAACAGATGCCCAAATCCATGCCAGCCCCCAGAAGTGAGCTGAGTTAGACACCAGCAGTTATCAGTATTTCATATACTGCCCTTCTGGCAACCAAGCAACACTCCTTCACCCTGCAGCATTGGGCCTCATGGCACACACTATAGAGATTTCATCTCTTTGATCCCCAGGGATTGAAAACCCCTAAAAATGCTGATCCTCAGAGCAAGCAGTGCACCAGAAGGTCCCCTGAGCCCTTATCAAAGTGGCTGCATCATCAAGGGAGAGGACAGATACTCTCACTGAAAGACATGCTATATGTGCTTCTCGGTGTTTTAAAGGCTGAGGGAACTATTTTTAGAGCTGAAATAACATTTTTCCTGCTCTGGTATTTCAGATCGTGTGTTATCCTGGGCTAATAAATGGTTCCTTGCAGCATTTGCTTTTTTGCAACCCTGCAAAATCCAGAGATCTTGGCCAGGTTTTCCCTCTGTGTGCATCTGACACTGTCCCGTGGCACTGCTGCACTCAGGAGCCACTACAAGTGACTGCCAGGCATGCCATTCCTTGGGCAAGGACATGCCATCATCCCCATGTCACCAAGAGAGACCCCAAAATCAGGTGCCTGGAAAAATTATGCTTGAAGTATCAGCATTAGCCACTTCCCTGACTGCAAGTCTTCCTGTGATAGCAAAAGTCAAGGAAGCTCCCGTTAAAAGTAACAGAGGGGAGTTCTTTGAGTCCCAGTATCCCCTGGCTTTCAGCAGCTGAGGCTGAAGAAAACCTTCTGTCAAACAGGTGAGAAGTGACAACGCTCAGCCCCAGTGATTTTGGTCAGAAAGGAAAATGCAGCAACTAATCAGAAACTGCCTTAGTCACTTCACCTCTGCTGTCAGCCAAAGCTGGAAGAAAAACAATGCACCATATGGGATTTTAAAGCAATTTCGTTTTTGGTAAACTCTGAGCGTCTGAGACATTTTGTTCACAGCTTTTTTTGAGCAGATGGTGTCCCTGTGAGTGCTGGAAATTGCACGATGCTGACAGGCCCACCAAAAACCTCTCACAAATTAAAAAATCACAGCTTAAAAAAAGGGTACAGCCTGGGGACAACAACCATGTGCTGGAGCCCACCCAGTGCAGAAGGCAAGAGAGAAGCAGAGAGGCAGCCACATTGAGGGATGGTGTTACATGAGTCCATGGAGATATTTCCTACAATCCATTCTTCATGGGACAGCAGTTTCAGTTCTCCAGTGAAACTAATCCTGCAGCATCCCCCTGTCAAGGGGTGTGAGGGTGCAATGGGAGGTAGGGCACGTGAGCATGTTGCTTTTGAATGCATCACCTGCTTCCCTCACGGGAACATTGCACATCCCAAAGCCCACTGCAAGCTCACACTGACCTGTGGAAAGAGTCTTTCCTCCCACATGTCCACCAGCACTACCTTGGGAAAGCCAAGTAGCCATGAGTACATTCCTTCCTCTTGTTTGGGGTTGGCCATCACCTGGCTTTCCCAGGGGTGGGCGTGCCAGAGGCTGACACTGGTGTCCCTCCCTGCTAAGCCCATGGCCCCAAAGAGACCTGTGGGCAGATGTGACAATGCTCCCGGGATGCTGTGAGCAGCACGTGACTTCTGTCCCAGTCTACACCAAGCTTTCCTGCTGGGACACGGAGATCCACTGGGGATCTGCCTGGCAATTTGCCTGGCCTGGAAAGCCAGCCTCCTCCAGCACAAGTAAATGTTCACAATTATGGCTTGGTTTTGCTGTCTGTTCATTAGCATTTCCTCTCCCTGATGCATTACAGCACATTCCCTGTCCAGATTTCACCACATCAAGTGCTCTTCACAGGGACTGAACTGTGAGCCATCTCACATCTGCTTTCTTCCAGGGACAGAGAAGCGGGAATTCTGAGCCTTGACATCAAGCAGCAGGATCAGGGCTTGGAGGTATTTTGCTTTTCATGTAAAAGAGACGACTACTACAGAGCTAACCCCTGCCCTTGCAGACCTCACTTGCAGCCCAGGAAGAAGCAAAGCAACCTCATGCCCCCCTAGCTGCAGTCCTTCCCAGAGTGATATTACCACCGATGGCTGGCTACAGTTATCCTGGGCTGTTTTTTTGAGGAGGAAAAGATACACAGAGGTGAGGAAAACAAAAAGATAATTGCTTTGAGTTTGCTTTCATTCCTGGGAAATACATTTCTTCTGAAAATATATTTACTGCCTGTTTTTTGTGTCCTGCTCCTTTCTGCTCCAAAGCTGGAGTGAGGCCTGGTAAGAAACATCACCCACCCAGAGATAGGAGCAGTGATGGAAAAGGGCCTAGGGATTGGCAGCCACTGGAGCTGCTCCATACCCTGATGCATGGGTTAAATACAGTTAAAACTGTCAAAAACCTGTTAAAACTGCTTCTCAGTTTTAAGTGTTAATCCTCATTTCATTAGCGAAATCATCTCTTACCAAACCCATCTGTTCTTTTATCCAGCTTTTTAAATATTGTGATAGATTTCATATCTCCAAATGCCCTGCTGATAAACAGATGCCATCTGAGCACACGCACCCTTGGCTTGGCGTCGACAAGGTGTGCTCAGGGTTGCTGAAGAGGCCATCACCTGCAAAGTGCACTCTCTCATCCTAGGAAATATCCCCAGATCCCAGCCATTCAAAATGAATTGCTCCCTCTTCCCAGCTCACCCACGCAATCCCAACTGAGAAAAATTCACATGGACTTGGGAACGGAGCAGCAAACTGAAGAGACCCACTCCATCTAACTGCAACAAAGTGACACCATTTAAATGTTAGGAAAGGAAACAGAGAAAACAGAAACAAAATTACAATTGGGTTTTTAACATTAAAAGAGAATTAAAAAAATATCACTGCTGTGATAGCAAATACATGGAATAAAGAGGACTTACACCCAGGGTGTGATCTCTGGGGAGGAAACCTTGAAGTGCCTGTGTGCAGATGAGAGCTGCAGACTGGCATGCCCTGGCCCCAAGAGGTACGTGTTCTGACCTGGCAGAACAGTCCTAAATGAAGCACAGAAAATGCTGTGGAAAAAAAAAAAAATATATATATATATATATTTAAGAATAAGGAGATTGTGTAAGATAATTATTTCCTGTTATGATGCTATAAACACTAATGGAATTGTGTCAGTGAGGAGAATTTTTAGCACCCCCAGTTAACAGCAGGGTTAGGTATGCTGTGCAGAGATGGTAGACACCATTTCACCTACATTTTTATCTGTGCTGCTCATTGGTGCTTTTCCCCCAGGCATTTTCCAAGGCCTGCAAAAGGGGATTTTTTTTTTGCTCCTTGCCCTTTTGGCTTTAGCCCCAGCCTGGCCATGGCTCGTGTAGGAAGGGAGGGGCGGTGACAGAGCTCCTGGCACAAAGCTGCAAATCATTCACCTCCCTGGCACTCATAAGTGTGGCTGTACCAAAGCAAGCAGGTCGGGCTGGTCGTGGTGACAGATGGGGCACACAGTGGTTGGATAGACCTGCCAGGGTCATTTGACTGCAAAACCAGGGTGGGAAGTCTTTTAGCATTTTCTCAGGAAAAGCCTAAGTCAGTGTTTAACTCTCCAGGGAGCGGGACTGAGATGCACTCAGTAAAAGCAATGCACCCCATGTGTGAGGGGTGACTTAAACAGCAAAAGCCTCCAAACCACCCAATGGGCAACTCTGCCTGTGCAGGGGAACCCCAGGAGTTTTGATTTTTTTCCTCCCTGTTCTCCCCTGTTTAGTGGGCCTGGTATTGCTGGATATGAGCCCTGGATGCCAGAGGTTTCTGCTCCTGGGCTGGGCACTGCTGAGTCAGAGTCATTGCAGGGCACGTGGGCACACGTTGGCTTTCAGTCTTGCTTTTTGTTCTTTTTTTAAAGTAAGATCTTAAGGGAAATTGTATCACAATTCACAGAAGGTGAAGAGAAGCCCTGTAACACCCATGAGATCCTTTCTACATAAGGGTACACCTACAAAACAGCCTAGGAGTAAAATGTCAAGGTACTACAAGTCCAACCTGGCCATGCCTTTGAGGCCACAATGTGGGAGCTGATATAATTTCAACTGATAAAAATCTCTCCAAACTGAGAGACCTCCCAGCTGCAAATAGCCCAGACAGTGGCTAACCACAGCCCACAGATCAGTCACCACATTTCCAGCGTGGCATGGACTTTCAGGCTCGTGTGGACACAGAAGGTTTTAGATTTTAGGTTTGGCTTTTTTTTCCGAGGAGCCTCCCACACCAACAGCTGAACGTGATACCTGAAGTCAGGCCACATTTCCCATCTGCTGGGCTTATTTCTAGAAAGCTGTGTTCTGGCTGCCAGCCAGAGGACAGCAGTTGCCTTGCACTTGCAAGCTGCAGAGATAGGGACGCAGACATCACCGGGGCTTACAAGGGAACAGCAGAGCCACTGTGCAGAAATCCACCACTCATGCCTCAAGAGCAGCCTCCTCTGCATCCCTGCACACCTCTCCCCCACCCCCCGCAATCCCCCACTCCCACCAGGTATGTTTAAACTGGCTCCGGGATATGCTGACCGGCCCAGGGCTGACCTCCCACCATTTCCCCCACCCCAGGCCCCTGTGCTACAGCTCCACACGCAAGTGCCAAGTGAAGATTCGGTGCTGCTGCACAGGACTGTGGCGCAGCGCCCAGCCCAGTGGTGCAGAGCAGGACTGCCACCAGCTTTCCTGAGCGTGGCAGCAGGGGCTGTCAGGCAGGAGGTGGCACAGGAGATGCCTGCTCCACTTGGTTGCTTTTCAGGGAGTGCAAACCCTGATGCATTTCTGCCAGTACTCACCCTGTCCCTGCAGCACCTCTGTCAAGGTGTAACTTCAGTGCCGGCAGGTTTTGCTCACGCTTTCCTCCTGCTCCAAGGATTACCTCGATGCAGCTCAGCCCTGTGTTCAGTGGTAGCAGACACGGGGTTAGATAGAGCCTGGACATTCCTCTATGTAGTCAGCCACTGCAACTTTGATCTCACCCCACACCTTGGTAGTTGTGTTTGTACACAGGCCTGATGGAGGGGCGGGTTTCATCACTGTTTGCATAAGCAAGTACACCCTGTAAATTACAGATTAAATTCTCCTTTAGCAATCGTGTCAAGGCCCAGGGCCAACCAATGACAGAAAGCAGGTGATCTTCTCGGGGGTTTCCACTGTGGAAGGAGCACACAGCTCCAGAGCCAACAACACATTTCCTAAGGGCCACACCAGTTCTGGGAAAAGAGGTAGAACAGATCTAGTCCTTGCTGTGTGCCAAAGATGAGAGCCTGGAAACACTCAGTGCAACATTGCATGGGACGAAGTACAAATATCTTGTTCGCAGTCCTATGTGGTATTATTCCAGATGGTTCAACATGCCAAGAACAGAGTTAGAGACAATGAAAGATCAGGCACTCTCAGACCACCAGGTCTTAGATGACAGTCACTGCATCCTTGGTTAAGTGCAGCCTACAGCCAGCTACTAACCCACCAGCAGTCCTTGGACACTTCTGCACTGCTCATAAAGCACTAGCGGAGTCCTTAACTACCAGATCTGC
This sequence comes from Anabacerthia variegaticeps, assembly GCA_035583185.1. Classification (NCBI taxonomy): domain Eukaryota; kingdom Metazoa; phylum Chordata; class Aves; order Passeriformes; family Furnariidae; genus Anabacerthia; species Anabacerthia variegaticeps. The sequence goes on along the minus strand of JAWWEW010000131.1, from coordinate 16,095,362 downwards.
AGGAGAGGTGCCAAAGTCCACAGAAATAAGTGCAGCTCATGCCTTGGTACCCACCTTACCGAGGCTTCACAACTTCCCCACATCACTGTGTGCACCTGTGGATTGGTCCAGCAGCCACCCTGGGAAGTGGCTGGGGCATTCCTGCCTCCATCTTCTTGAGGAAGGGGAGAACATGCTAGAGAACATGACCAAAATGATTTAAAAAAAAAATAAATCAAAACAAATGAGCAAAAAGTTCAAAACAAACCCAAAATCCCCACAAAAAAAGCCAAACAAATAAGAGCAAAAAGTATTCCTTGTTTTACCAAAATTTGAGGAATCCTCCTCAGAAATCCTCTTTAGACATCTTCCTAGAAAGGCTAACTGACATTTTTTATCAACTCCACCACATGGAGAAGTTCATCTACAGAAATTCAGGTAGTGTAAGCTTCAAGGTAAAACATATGATGAAAGAGCTTTTCCTATTCTGAATGATGTTTCTTATTTTCAGTTTTTCAGGTAACTTGCTGATGGTTTCAGTATCAATCTCAGATCCCTCATGCCAACGGGAAGTGCTGCTGCTTCTGAAGTCTTACACCTGGGGAGGGTGGGGGGGATATTAACTTGTGCTTTCAGGTAGTCAGAGAGGTTCAGAACATCATGCACCTCTTTGCAAGGCCAGTTATTCTTCTTACACCATGTCCTTGACAGGAATCAGCTTAAGGAAGTCCAAATAATAGCAGCACAAAAGAAAAACGATAAAGATCAACAGGAAGGTGTGTATTTTCTTGCCCTTAAAGTGCATTCACTGCAGTTCTCTGGTCAGGAAATTGCACAAATGAAACGATGGGAGCATCAGTGAGATCAGGCATTTGCACATCTCCCAGGCTTTGCTCCTACACCCAAACACCAAGTCCAAACCCATTACCTGCATCACTCTGAAGGCAAGTTTCCTGTAGTTTTTGCCACTCTCCAGTGCCTGTTGGATGCACAAAGACGGAAGTAACAGAGCTTATCTCTCTAACCAGCTCTGGGAGCCCGTTTTTTGGTCAAAGTGTTGTCCTGCAGCCACACTGGACTGATGTTTTTCTGTTAAAAAGAGGGATTTTCACACGGAAGGACTTGCTGCAGTCTCCTTTCAAGCTTATGTCAGCTTCGATTTCCTTTTTCCCCTCTATCAGCTTGGCCACTAAGCCCAAAGTAATCAAATCTCTTGGTGCCCTTCCATTTGACAACCTCCTCTTCCACTGACATTCAGAAATGCTGAGGGGGTAGGTATTTTGAAAACACTGCACCAAATGAATAGCTGGAAATGCCAAGGAAAACCCTGCTTTAATTCTGATGTGTGATGCACAAAGCCCTTTGCTTTGGGAGATGTTTCAAAATTAAACACAGTGGCCAGTCTAACTCGTAACTGTTTATTGTAAATCACTCAAGAGTTTACACATCATTAATGACAAAATAACACTTTTAAAACACCTGCTGGATGAAAGACAGAATAAAGACAACTCTTTTATATTATATGGCATCATTTGAAAAACAGGAAACAGAACAAAAAAGAAACCATTTTATTTTTTTTCCCCACTTTTGCATCTTTCCTGAAAATATCTGGGCCTGAGTCTCAGTTATCTCGAGATCTCTGCCTTGCCCAGGGCATGGGGCCGTGTGGCTGGGAAACAGGCACTCCCTCTCCAAGGGGCAAGGCAGTGACCTTCCCTATAAATGAAAATCATGCCCTCTATCTTCAAAAGTGCTCCAGTGCTGACAGTACAAAGCCTCTCTCCTGCACTGGCTAATATCTAACACAAAGGGCTATATGTCCCATTAAATCCGCATGCCTTTTTTTTTTAATATTTTTTCCTTTTTTTTCTTTTTTTCTTATTTTTTTTGGTTAAGCAAGGCAACTGTTAAAATTCAGAAGCTACATAACTGTCTTTATATTTTGCTCAGAAACCAATGGATGTTGCATGCAGCTGAAATATTAGTACAGACTCTGACTTAGATAGAGGTCAGTTTTCTAAGACCCGCTAGTCAAAGGCAGAAAAAGAAAGTAAGAGGCCTCTTGTGCAAAAGGAGCTAAAATATGCATGCATCGATGGCCATGACTGATTAGAATATAACTTAGGTCTCCAAACATTGAAACCGAAGCTTTATTTGGCTTAAGACATGGTTGAGCTCTATACATTTACAATCACAATGTATATGTGACAACAAAGGAATCATCGCAATATAGCATCAGTTGGTATTTTGGCCTGTATAGAGACTAATCTTCAACACAAAAGCCTGCTCAGCAATAAATGGTTTTCATATTTAGCAAAGACAGCAGTGCACTGGGCTGGCTAACAGGGCTAACAAAAAGAAGAAAGCAGGTTTTCAAACTAACATTTAACTAAATTTAGGGTGATTTTTCCCCTTGGACATACTGTCTTTTCATCAGTGCTGTTACTGTCCTTTCCATTAGTAAGTAGCTGACACAGCACATTGGGCCCTGCCCCATCCCCTCGAAAGATGCGTCCCAAAAGCATATTTGTTTAACAGTAGAAACAAAAACTTCTGCTAACTGCACTTGGAAAGGACAGTTAGTTCCTTCAACCTGCCAACATTTACCGTGAACAAGCAAATTACAACAAATCTCAGACATGAACTACAGTGACTAAAATCAAATCTCTCTCCTGTTTAACTGCAATATTAAATAATATATAACATTTTTACACTTACTAGTCTTAAGTTTGGACATAAGACAGCTAACAAGGAAAAAAAAAAAAAAAAGCTGTGGCTGAATCTGTTCCTGGGGAATTAATTCAGCCCAGCTGATCTGAAAAAATAATTGTACCGAGAGGTAAATCCACCACAGGCACAGGGTTGCACTCACACCCGCCCACCCATGCGTACAGCAGTGCTGGCACAGCAAAGCATTACTCTTCAGGCACTGCCATCTCCAGTCCTTTCCTTGCGAGCCTGGATCATCTCCTTCGGAGCCTGCTTGCGGTCAGTGACCAACCCCAACCAAAACATGAAGTCAATGAACCAGGTGGTGGGGTTGAACTTCAGGCCCAGCTCACTGGCTGAGTAGTCAAATGGGAAGGTGTGGTGGTAGTTGTGGAAGCCCTCACCTGAAAAACAGAGAGGGAGTTTAAAGACCACATAGCTGGCACTTCTGTTGACTCAGGAACACACTCAGGTGGGACACCCCAATACCCATTTCCCAAGTCTGGCATCTAGTGGAGCACCACAACTACGGGAGACCTCTGGGGCAGACCCAAACCAGACCCCACTTCAGTGCTCTGCGCTTTCCTCCCGAGAACGAAGTGGCATGTCCCACCCCTTACACTCAGGAAAGAAAACCATAAGTGCTTCAAGAAGGGATGCACAACCAAGTAAGAAGCAGGGACACTTCTGCTGCACTATCCCCAGGCAGCTGCTGAGGAGAGCATTGCTACTGTGTGCTAACATCTCTTCCCAGAGACTACATGGCCTTATTTCAATGCAAAACAAGGGAGCCTTCCTCTAGGATGTACAAAGTCCAGCCTCCTCCAAGCCCTGGCTCCAAGCATTGTCCACTTGCAGGTACTCAAAGCCCCAGCCAGGGTGAAACAGGATGGGATGCCTCTCTGAGTTTGCAAATCTCTGCCCAGGGCTACAGCACTCACCGATGGCTCCCAGAGAGACCAGGGTGTTCTGCCTGGGGCTGATGTACTTGTCGTAGGGGCGGTTGCCGTACATGTGGGCAGCGCTGTTGACCAGCCAGGTGACGTTGAGGGAGATGGTGTACCGGAGGATGGAGGCAAGGAAGTAGGCATTCCACAGACTCTCGCCCCAGAGGTACCACGGCACAAAGGTAGGGATCACAAAGCACATCAGCACAACTGAACTCTTGTAATACCTGCCGGTGTTACAAGACAAGAGAGAAAACGGACAGGGAAAGAAAGGGACACCATTACCATGGTGGGAATGACAGCTGGAGTGCGTGGGGCTAGATCTCTGGAGACACGGCTCTGCCAGAAACACCTGGCACAACCTGGGTTGGCCCCATAACTGAAGCAACAGGGAACATTTCAGACATCCACAATCTTGACACAATTTTTCCAAGAACAATGCAAAATGCCAAGACAACCCAAAACAACCGAAGCAGCAGGTAACACTGAAGCTGAACAGCTGAGACCCAGTCCCAGAGCAAACCTCCCAAGCTGAGCACCCTTTAAACCCAGGGTAGTGCAGAGCTGGCTGCACACACAGGGCCTAGAGTTCATCTCTGGGACTGTAAAAGCCCAGGTATTGGCACAGCTGTGTCAGAAACACATTCACTGCTAACTGCCAGCAAAGACTTTCCCTGTGCTCAGATCAGAAGGGAACCTGCAGCACAGGGCAGGAGCAGCTCCTTTCTATACCATTGCTGCTGTGTGAGCTCCAACAGTGGGAACAGACCCAAAGCAGCTGCACTGGCAAACCCTGCCAAGGGTGAGGAGAAAGATGCATCTCAGCCTGAGGACCAGAAGGATTGGCTGGCACAAGCCCTGACACTCCTCCATGTACTGGACAAAATCAGTGTTCAGTGCAACAGCCTGAGAACAGGAAAACTTCACAGTACAGCTAAAGCCACACACCCAGACAGAGCAGGGAAGAGAGAGTGTAGCACACAGAGCACAGAGGTGAAGAACAGGAGAAACACAGAGAAAAGTCATGCTGGGTAAATTAATCCAAGTCAAGTGGAGACAAGGAGAAGCTCAGCAAGAAATGGAGAGGCAAAACCAAAATCAAGATAGGAAGTAAATGTCTCTAAATGGAGAATGGGCTAACAGTGCTCAGAAGCAGAGAGCAGCAAGACAATGCAGCTTGGGAACCACCTATGGTGTGCCCCCAGCTCCAGGGAAAACAAGGTCAGCCTTCCCCACTGAGCCCTTATACCTCCCTGCAACCCAGATTTACTACAATGACCCTGAGGTATCATCATCAAAGCAAGCTGCCACATGAAACTAGAGTGGCAGGCTGTGGTGACAGGACTTTGAAGGGTGCAGAAAGAAAAGAAATGCAAAGTAAGACCCATCTTATTTGTGCCCATATGACAGATTTAAAATAGATCTCTGCTTTTGTTGAGTTTTCTGGAAGGGATGAGGAAGAACAGAGTTTGGATTTATTAAACAGTTACTAAAACTTTGCATTCGCTGAAAGTTTTTGAGATAAGAAGAACTGTCACCTTGGTTTGACAAAAACCCAACAATTTTCAATTAAAATCCACAAAAGATTGAAAAAATATTAATATTATCAGTATTTTTGAAAGGAAGAAAGTTTTCATGAACATAGTTCTCATCTGTAACATACCAGCTAGTTTTGATCACCTTTTATATGAAATAAATCAACCTCTTGCCTTGTAAGTTCTTTGTTTGATATTTTTTGCTGTTGTTTGGAGGTTGTGCCTCGTATGCTGGGTTCCAGAAAGAGATCTGCAGCTCTTCAGCAACACTAGCCATGGTGAAAAGAGAGCACCTCCTCAGCTCTCTCACAGAACTCTGCCTTCACTTACCTGAGCCAAGGCCCTCCAAGGAAACAAGTCCCCACTCTTTGCTCCACCAAAGATAACAAATAATTTCCCACTCATATGACTGACTTCTGATAAGGTTTGCAAACCTCATCAATTCAAGGTCAGGATTTAAGTAGAGCTGGAGGAGAAAAATACTTTCCAGTCCACAAAACTCCTTCAAAGTTCAAAGCCTCTACCACTCTGGGAAAATAAAATATGAAAACAGCTTATTGGGCACCAATTAAAACTAGTCTGTGAGTTGCAAGAATCCCAGACTGAAGTCTGTGATGAAGACATGAAATCTCACATCTGAATGAGCACCTGCCTACATCATGTCCCTCTGACAGAAATGTCCACCCTGGAATGAGAAACCTCCTTACCCAGAGTTTGAGGGAACCAATGCCTCAATACACACTTGGGGAACAGCGCTTGCTTTCACCACACGAAAACTTTGTCATGAAGACACTTCACCTGTGAGCTTCTCTCTCACATCACATGCAAGATTAATGCTCTGTTATTCACAGAGGGTAAACTGTGCTGTCAGTCACGCCTGGAGCAGTGCTGATATTTCAGCTGAAGTGATGTGGTTTTAAACTGATTGAATGATACCTCATCCACAACTCAGCAGCACCACTAAATTCAGCAAAGCTAACAATTTGGCCTTGAAACAAAATGTGACAAAAAGGATTTATTATAATTCTTACTGACCTGACCTGACAGGTTTTCCATGCTGTCAAAAATCCCAACATTTCAATCTTGCAGAAAGGAGAAACCCAAATTCTGATTCCTAGATAAGGGACAGTAAACTCCAAAGTCCTAAATTCAAATCCAGAGCAAAGACATTTGCTAAAATATAACTTCCCTGCAGAAAACATACTTCTTCGCTACACAACCTTTGCAGCACAACCAAAGCAGCAGAGCCTACTTTTCATGGGATGCTGTTGTCTTGGAAAAGGTAATAACCAAACGGCAGCTGCAGCAAACTCTATGGAAGCTGTTGCAAATAGGCACTGCCAGCTGAGGAACCAGTAAAGCAACCATACGTGGAGGGCAGTATTCCTCATTCCTGGAGCATTTCCAATAAAAGGTAAATTTTTGCATGAGAGAAGTCAGTGCACTAGAAGAAAAACCCTGATTCTGGACTCAAGTGACTGCCCTTCTCACCCAGAAAATACACAGAAATGGCCTTATGCAATTTTTCAAAGTGCCCAATGAAACGCTTGCAGGCAGAAACAGTCTTCTTGTGCCTAAAGCACAGGTTCTCACATAGAGACAAAGAATTAGTCTCAATTCCCACCTCTGACAGAGTAGCAAACTGAACTAGGTCTGTGCTCATTCTCAAGGGACATAATTAATCCTGTGCAGCGTGGCAGTCCTGGGAGAGGAAGCACTTGGCCTGCACTGGCCCATGGGTGCCAAAGAAAACTTTGCAGAGCAAAATGTGCACTTCTGCATTTAAGGCAGTTAGTGATTACAGCATTTGCTCCTATGATCAAAGCAGAATGCCAAGATCTGAGCAACTTCTGCCACAGCTGTTTTCAGAACCAGCCCTGGCTTTTTGGAAAAGCAGAGGGACAAGGACAGAACTCAGTGCTTGTGCAGCAGAGCCCATGAGGATAGTCAGCACGTGTCAGCCACGTGGCAACAGTGGGGGCCAGAGGGAAGGCAGTCCTAACACCTGCACTCAAGGTGGCAGGGATATCTTGGGGGAGAAAAGGGAAAAATAAAAAAAAGGAATGAGCCACAACCAGACAACCAGGCAGAAGGACCTCTCCACCCCCAGGATACATCAGGGCCCACCACTTTCACTTACTTTCTTTGGAACCTGACAACAGGGTCATCCAGCAGGTCAGTGAAATCCAGTTTCCTGCCCTTCTCTATGACATCCCGGTGCTTGCGCATGAACAGCCAGCCGATGTGGGAGAAGAAGAAGCCCCGGCGGGCATTGTGTGGGTCCGCGTCCGTCTCCGAGTACTTGTGGTGCACGCGGTGGTCGCGGCTCCACTCGTAGATGTCGTTCTGCACAGACAGCGTTGGGGGGTGAGAGGGGAGACACCAGGCACCACAACCTCCAGCTCCTTCCCCACACAGTGACAGCATCAAGCCCCTCTCTGATGCTTCTCAAAAAGGGTTGTTGACTAAAATCATCTCAAGGGACCCCAGCTTTGCAGACAGCCAGCCCACCACACTTCTCCTGTCAGTCCCCACACAGAATGGGACCTGCTCTGGGAACTGGTGGCACAGACTGGACACGTCCCAGGGCTGGAGATGGCTGGAAGCCAACAGCCTCCTGGGAGCTCCGTCATCAGTCTGCCCTGGTCCTGTGTCCTCCCTGGGTATTTGCTGTCCAAGTTACCATCAGCAGTCTGCCCTGGGTGTTCACTGTCTGAGGATGGACACTGGGCTGAAGGGACAGGGTACATATATGTTTGCATTGTCATTTTAAGACCCTGCCATGTGGGACCTTGCATATTTATTTTCAGGGGACTACTGTGCAGAGGCTCTCAGTTCTGGCATCCTTTACCTAAGCTGGCTGCAGCTGGTTACCACTGATGCCCTCCAGGCACAAACACAGTGCTGAAAATGGGACAAAGCTTGTGGATCACTACAGCTACTGTAGTGTACAACATTACACTGAAATGCCTTATGGCTGTAAAATTTCATGCTTGGATCCGTAAAGAGAGACTTTCTGAGTTTACTGAGCAGAAGGGATTTCAGCCTCCCAATCTGGTCTGCAGGATTCAGTAGCTGAATGCACTGGACAAAACTGGTGGCTTTTGCAGTGGTGCCAAGCTATTAGTGCAGGGCATTGTAAGCAAGTACTTGCAAACCTCAGGCCACATACTCATCTATGAACTGAACTGCTCAACACCAGCCATAACACAGAAATATTAGTTAATGTCCAGATCCACAAGAGTCTGAACTTTAATCAGAGAGTTCTCAGCAGAGTGTGGTTTCCTCTGCTATTTTCATCTTTGCACAGTCAGGGAGGTACCCAAGCAGTAATACCCTGAGAAAGGAAAGGCTTGGGTTACTTTTAGGAATAGCACCCACAATCAGCAACCACAGCAGCTCTGCTTCCAGCAGAACTGAGCAAACCATTTGTGGTGTGTTTGAAGAGAGGGGCACCAGCCATTGTGGCACTGAATATACCACAGGACATACCAAGCACAGGCTGATGGCAACTGTGAGTGTCTGCATTTTGTGAGACAAAAGCCCTATGCTGAAAGCATTGCAGAAATCATTACTTTCTGTCAGCTACCAACATTTAAAAGAAAGCACTGGGGGGACTCCAGGAGCAACTGCAGAGCAGCTTAAAGAATACAGCTCAAATGCCTCCATGTCCAATTTCAGCTTTGCAAATATGCTTTCTGCCTGCAAGAGCACACAAGGGACAAGTGAGAAATAAAACACCCAAGAGAGAACTCAGCTTCACTGCACTCAGTTTTGCTCAGCCCTGTACTGTTGTCATGTCGGGAACACAATGATGCTGGGAGTGGGCTGGGGATAAGGGGAACACTTTTCTGCAGCACTGACTCATCTAAGCCATTGAGAGGAGGCAGTAAAGATCAGCCCCTTGCCAGCACTCCAGTATGTTGCATCTTAACTATCCCATTGCATGAGAAAACAAAGCAAACTGAGTGAAGGAAAGAAAGCCACCAAAGTCCCCAGTGAAAACACGGGGAGACCTTCACCTCCCTGGAGAAATCAAAGGGAATGAAAATCTCTGCAGTGCTTCAAGTGGCTTCAGTGGGAATATCCGTATGACTGGAAAATGCCATGATTAAGTCATTTAAAAATAAAGCAGGGTTATGCAAGAAGCACACTTAGAAAAGGTCCTTTTTCTTAACCAGAAATAACTATTCAAGTGAGACTATTGATCAGTTTGTCACAAGAGTGCTTGATAAAATTATTTGTGGGACAGCAGGTAAGCAGGCAAAACAATGATACTGTGAGGAATTAACTTGGCTTTTCATACCAGTGCAAACACCTGTAGGGCTAGCAAAAGACATGATTACCCAGATGAAAGGGTTAGGAAACTCTGAAACAACTGAACTGAATCTAATTAAAAACCACAAAGGCTAAGAGGAAATAAAGGCCAGAGGCCAGAACTGTTGACAATAAATACACCAAGAACTGGAGTGTAGCATTTGTTAAATATGCTCCAAGCATATTAATAGCAACCAGTTTTTCAGAATATATCACTTTCGATCAAGTTTCAGGTAAGCACAGGGGTGAAATCCCTTCCAAAGCAGAGAGCAACAGTATCATGCTGTGACAGTGATGCAGACATCAGGTTTCATTAAGCATTCTCTTAATGAACCTGCAGACCAAAACATGTCAATCGACCAGGCTATGAAACAGCCTCAAGTGTGCTGACACAAATTTCCATACAGCCACTCCTGCTGTGTACAAATGCACCCAGCACAACCTCAGCTGAACAACAGAGCTTGTGTGACAGCGATGGCATCAGCACAACGCAGTGAGCGGTGGAGACGCCAGCACGTCCCAGCTGAGATGCTGGAACTTAAAGATCAGGAGATTGGTAATACAGGTATTACCTATGTGTGAAACAGACATGTGACAGCAAGAAACACAATCTTTCAAAATTGTGAGAGCTTCATTCTAGATGGAGAGAAGAAACACAGCTCAGAATGCTCCAATGACAAAAAATGCACTGGGCCACATGGCAAAAATGGCTGCATCTGATGGCATTTCAGAGGAAGTACAGTGTGTCACAGCCCACGCAGCATCAAGTTAAAACAGCGGAGTTTCTTTCCTCTGCCCTTCAAGAAGTCTGAATATTTCCTCAATATTTAGCATCCAGGGATGCTGGAGGTATTTCCAATGCTACCTCTTCCTCCCACAGCCAACATGAAGGAGATGGACCTGCAAACTCATCGCTCACTGTCTGCTTGCGGTGGTGAAAACAGCCTTTACCAGGCAACGGATGTCACGGTAAATAGGAGCAGGCTTCAGACTACTTAAAACTCTGAGTAGGCAATTTGGCCTTTCATTTTCTTTATGATATGAAGGGCACAAAGGTGGCTTGAAGCTACTTTGAAGTACTTCCCGGCCTCAGCATTATACCATGTCCTCAGACAAAAGCAGCGATGAGGCCAATGCAGCTGAGAGCAAAATCCATGGCAACAGGGGAGCAGAACGCAGTGAAATCCCAGTGTGCAGGCTCACTGTAACCAGCTCAACACATTAATTTAAATTACTTATGAAAGATAAGATCAGCTGTGTAACAGGAGCAGAGTACCAGGGGGTTCTCAAAATTCAAAACAGTTGTTTAACACATTGAACAAAGGGATTGTAAAGCTCTACAAGGAACTGAGAAGCAGCGGGAATACGGTTCAGAATAAAGAAAGGTTATGGTCAAAATGGACACACCATCACATTCAAGCAAAAGCATTGTGCTCTTTGTAATGCCTAGAGGGATTAATAAAATTAACTCTTTTCACCTTAAAAAAGAATCAAAGATGATAAATGAACAGTACAGAGGTGGATAAAGGGACTCTTTTCATCCTCTGTCAAGGTACATGAACAAAAAGTCAACCAACCAGGCTGAAGAGAAAAAGCTCAAAACTCAAGGCACAACACATACATGGTACATGGTGCCACAAGGGGTTATGGCAGCCAAGCTCAGTAAGTTTAATATTATTACAGGTTCATTTCTCTATCTTTACCAGCCAGAGAAGTAAACAAATTCACACTGGTTCAGGTCTAACTCCTACAACCAGCTGGGTGTCACACAAATGCTTCCGTGGTCTAAGACTGCCTATCAGTAAGCACAGAGCTAGTAACACACTCCTTTGCAAATGTATTTGAATTTTGCTGGTGAAAAATGCTGCATAAACCAGAGATAAATTAAGACTGGGAAGGGATGCCTGCTCTCCTTTCTGGGCACAAGGTCTCCAACTGCCTGGATGAACAAAGTCACTTGAATAAGCAGACATTTTGCATCAAGGTGACCCTTTCAAAAGTTTCCATGTTGTCCTGTGAAGTGTGGGGCCTGACCTGTGCCACAGATAGGCTGCTGAGGTGCTGAGCCCCTGATTTGGGCACATTCAATGTGGTCTTTAAATAATTATTGCTCCTAGACTGTCTAATGCATACTGTTACGGGGGCAGTGAGAGGGGCTCTGCATGCCCTGAGCCAGCAGAATGTGTTACAGCAAACAAATGCCTTTCTGTCTTTCTGCCAGTTTTTTTTGGTTGTTTTTCTTTTTTTTTTTAATTTCTTTTGCTGTCTCTAAGCTGAGGGAATCTCTGCACAGGAGAGAAAGCTGCCTGGAGGCCAAGAATCTGAATGGGCAACCACAACCCCACCTGGAAAGCCATGGAGTTAGCTGCAGCCAGAAAGATCCTCAAAGGCAGCTTGGCTTTGTAGGAACGGTGGCTCCAGAGGCGATGTGCACCTGCTGTCACGCCCAGAGCCGTCATCAGGAAGCAGAAATATGCTGGAAGACACAAAAACAAAACACAGGGTGTGCCAGGGGGCCAACTGCCATTGTTTTTGCTTTCTCTGATGTAAAGGCAATCCTTGCCCCTGCCTACTTACACCTGCAATGTCACTCAGCAGATGAGGCAGGACAGACAGGAGGTCAGGTTCGCAGCCCACCTCTTCCTCACAGATCCAGGGACACATCATTCTATTTCCCAACCCTCTTCATTCAGCCAGTGCTTGCTCAGAGTGTTTGCCAGCACTGAAGCACCATGCCATGCCATGTTTATGCAGTGCACCTTCACCAAACACAATGGAGTGGAAGTTCACCACTCATGTCAGAAGAGTAGCAGCCACTTTCCTAACAGAACACTGCCAGCCTCCTCCAGACAGGTCCTTGCTTGAGTCTGATCTGTCAGCTAGTTTTACAGCATCACATCCCACCCCTAAGGATGCAAACTGTGCCAGAGTTTCCACAATAAAACCTTCTCTCATCATCAGGAGCTCATGACTTGGTATTAAAAATGAGCCAGGAAGTGGAGCATTCACCATCTCCCTTAGTTTCAGGAAGTACTTTTCCTTCCCTTAATTAAAAAATTGGCCAAGTAAACTTGGCTTGAGCATTTTTTCAGGTGGCCACGACAGCACAAGAGCAGGCCTGCTCCTCACTCATCCCACTGGCTCCATGCTGGACTCATAGCTCAAACACGTGTGTCCTGCAGTGTACCCCCATGCTGAAAGTAACACCCTCACCATCCACCATCGCAGCACAAGAACATCCCTGGTTCCCCTTTCAGTGAGGACCCTGCTCCCACATGCTCCAGCCAGTTAACCTTGTGTTTCCAAGGGCAGGGGGAATGGCTGCCTGGGACAGCAGAATGAGACAGTGGACCCAGACCCACATCTGCGCACTGACTGCTTCTCCTTTGATGTGCCCAGTGTCTGTGCCCCTGGCGTCTTTGAATTCCCATGTGATGGACGATCCATAACTTGACTTATGACTTGTAACAAAAGAAGAGACTATGGGGAAAGGGTTGGAAGAACAGCACATTAAAGCCTCTCCTCCTTTTGGAGGGAGACCAGAGGGAAAACAGGAACAGTTAGGAGGAAAGTATTATGTAAGCCCCAAATAAACTGGACCACTTACAACTACTCGCATTCAAGCTACCCAGCTGTCATAATATGTAGACTCTTATGTCTCCCTCCCATAGGTGTTGATTTCTCATGCTGTGCCTAAAGAGGACAGGCTCATTTTACAAGTGTGAAATGAAACCAAGAGTAGATTCAAACAGTACGAGTACTACAGGACAACTTCAAATGAGTTTACACCTTCTGCAGCAATGTGTTGTTTAGCCAGGGCTCCCTGCCACCCTACACACAGAGAAATGTTTTGGTTAAAACAGCCTATTTCAAATACCTAAATAGAGTTACTAGAACAAAAAGGGAAAACATGATCCCCATAAAGGTACTTTCTACTTGTGTCTGCACAAGACACAAGCCCAGCAGGGAACCTTGTTAGACATGCAGTGGCTAGAAAGGAATTCACAATCACCTTTTCCCAGTATGTAATGTAAAAAATCTGTCTTTGCAAAGACAAAACAAAAACCTGTACATGCAGGTGGATGTCTCCTGTGCCCCTCTATCAACTCCCAACTCACAGTGCTTGAAGTTACAGCATCTGAGGGCAAATATAATAGAAGGATATTTGGTAAAATAACAGCAACCATATTTTATGTTGTCACCCCTGCAGACTGAAGAAGCACATGGACATTATCCACTCCAATGGCGGATGTCAAAAACAGATTTACCCAAACTGCTTCACATTATGTACATGGCCCAAATTCCTGCCATTTCCTTGTCATCTGTACAGCAAACCAAAGCCAGGCAACTGGCATGAGATTGGTCCCAGTAAAGATGATGCCTCTCTAAAACCTGCTTTGGATGTCATCATCAAGAGACAATTCTCCTTTTCAGCAGGCTGCAGTGCTTATGCTGGTCCCAGAAAAAGCTAATTTGTACAGTTGTGCACTGAAGTCTATCACCAAATTAAAATTTTTACCTGGATGAAGGGAAGTACAGAAATTAACTAAAATCATGCATTCTCCCCTCACATGAATTTTATTGAATCTATAGATTACTCTCCGATCAGTAAAAATGCTGACACCCCAACTCCTCACACTCCAGTCTCCACTGCAGTCTTGCAGCTCTTGCACATGCCTTGTCAGAGCAAGGATTTAGACTTCTATGAAATTACAGAAAACCTATCCTGCCATTTTCTGTACGTCATGTTGAGCTGTGCAGAACCATCACTAAATAAGGCCTTCCAAATCATGCAAATGACTGTAAGTGTAGGAACAGCTCTGTGACACAGAATACTGACATTATCCAGCTAACATAAAAATATTAAGGTTAGAGTCCTGAATCACTACAAGAACATACTGTCTGTGGCCTTTATAACTGGTTAACCTCATGCTAGTCATGGGCTGAAATCTTCCACGTTCAGCAGTTTTGTGCTCCCTTAAAGCACAAAAGGGCTTTTCTCTGACTTCAAAGCAACTGATAATTTAATTGACCAAGTGCTTCTCAAGGCATCCATCCATCTTAATCGTGAATGATTGCTTAAAACCAGAATTAAAGATAAATAGGTAGAATGAGATGTATGCAACATTAAGGTTGATTTCCCTTCCCTTCTCTGCCCAGTGCAAAAAAGAGGCTGAGTGTAGGCAATACACAGACCACGTGGAATAGCTGCATTGAATACAAGTGATTTTTGCTGCTTGATGATTCAGCTCTTACAGAGCTCAGCTTCAGAGACCCTTTCATTCAACCCACTCCACACCACCAGCACTGCAGCAGAATGGGCAACAGCATTTTGGGAGTCTAGGGGCTGCACAAGGGTCTAAATGCCACTCTGTGTCCATACCTTTGAGCAGCACCCACTAGCTCAGGCCCTGTCCCAGCACCATTCCCAATTCACACTTCCCAGGAATCCCTGGGGTACAGGGGAAGGAGTGCTGCTGCTGCACAGGCAGCAGATCCCCAGCCACGGACCAAGACCAGGTGAGCTCGGCTGCACTTCAGGCCAGGGACTAACCTGTGTTGTGCCCCACAAAAGGAAGGGGACCCAATTTCCCAGGGGGCAAACAGAACTCCATGCTCTCCCCAAGGCCAGAGCTGGGAATGAGCCAGCTCTCACCTGTGTGGCTCAGGAATCAGTGAGGCAGAAAGGCCAACAAGAACGAGTGCCAGACTGAGGAAATACCCTCAGAGTCTCCCAGGAACATGCTGTCCTCATCATTCCCAGGGCTTCCCTGGGCCACAACCCTCTCCAGCCCTTCCAGGGACTTCCCAGCCCCAATCCAATACTGCAGCAATCAAGCAAAAGCCACTGGGGCTTATACCCACGCAACATGCCTATTTTTTGGCTTTGCAGAGGAGGAATCATAAGAGCAGGAATTTTCCTAATATAAGTTCTGAGGGCTGAAACGTCCCCAGAAACAAATAAACAAAATTACTCAGGAGTTCAGAGACCAAAGCAGAAACAAATCCTGTCACACAAATGCATTGTTTGGTGATAGCAAGTTTCTGTGATTCTTACAGCAATAAGGGTGCCGAACAGTATCACTCAACCACTAATTCCCAATGTATAAATAGCCAAGATGACAAATATTTGCCATATGAAGATAGGTCTCACGCTTTCCTTTGCTGAATAAATTATGATCTCAAACCAAAGATCAGACTCTCAATCATTTGATTTTACATTAATCATGCATAGCTACAGTAACTACATGAAAAGAGAGCCACTACTTACCTACCTGTCTCATTTTGGGGGGTGGGGAAGGTGTATGGGGTGTGAATATCACCATGAAACACAAAAGCATTACAACGTGGAGCAAAGCAGCTCAGTTAACAGCAATTCCCCCTTACACTAAAAAACTTCCTCTTAGACTTGTAACTAAATAGATCCTCGAAGTAATAAAGAGTAAATAATTATTGCAGAAAAAGGCAAGAAAAAAAAGCCACGAAAAAAGTACCAATAAACAACCTGGAATCCAAACAATTAATGTTATATTTCTTTTTAATTTAGTGAGGTAGCTAACGTGTAAAGAAGAAGCTGCTAAAATAGCCAGATTAGTCTTCTGAATGTTTTAATTAGCTAACTCTGCAACCAGGCTGACTTAGCAAAGCAAAATCAGGCTCACAAGGAATTAACATGTTATTAGGCATGTGTCACCCACACATACCTCTGCACATTCTGAATATTGTCCCAAGGATCTGACCCAACAGGTCTGCAGGGCCTTCTTGGGCCTACTTCTGCTACTTTAAAATTGTTACTTTTGAGAATTTACTTGGAACAAGAGCTGAATGACCTTCCCCAGCCCCCAGGATGGTGTGGGAATGCTGCGTGCCATGTCTGCAGCTCCCCAGAGCAGTGGCTAGCTTGGCCTGGAGAGGTGGTGAAGCCCTGAGTTTACACAGTTTTTGAGGCTTTCAGCAGGCTATGGTTTGCTTTGAATCACTCAAAGCAATAATTACAGGAGCTTTAGCTTTGGTCAAGCCCATTTTTCACCCATTTATTTGAACATGCTGGCTTCAGAAGAATTTTCCCCAGCCAACAGCTCCAACTGCCATCCCAAGGAAGACCCAAAACTCTGCAGGGGGGTTTATGGCTTGCTGCAGATCTGGGAACAGGCTGAGACCTGGGTGCAAGTACCTGAAACAGCAGAGCCTGTGCCAAGAGCTCTGGGCTCCAAACAACTCAGACACCAAGCCTTAAGATGCCTTTGACTAGAAGGCAAACCAGGATCTGGTTCCTAAACCAGGATTCTTTCAAAGAAGGATGATTTAATCCAGAAGAACAGAGGCTTTAAGTTTCTCCCTACTCTTTCCCAAGGCCTCATGGCACAGTTAGTCTTGAAAACAGGAATTTTACTTCCTTCTTCCTGACACCCTCCCTGCAAGCTCTGCAATACACAAACCAGAGGTTAATGGAGTAAACAAATGTGAAATACTTCATGGTGAGGGGACCCCAATACATTAATCCCCTGGGCAGGTAGCACACTCTCCCCTCTTGAGCCCTGCAGAAGGATAAGGTCTGACAGGAGCATTTCCATCTGTGAGCTCACTCGATAAAGCACAGCATGAGCAAAATGCTTCTGAATTGGAGCAGTGGGAGAAGCACTTAAAAGGGAACAATGAGGAAGAAGGGGAAGAGAAAACAACAAGTCAGCCTGTGCAAAAGGACAATAGAGAGAACCATTGCACAGGGACAGGAAGAGGATGCAAGAGAGACAAGACACATGAGGTTAAACCACTGTGCAAGTAGGGAGCTGGCAGGTTTCTAGGCTTCCAAGTACACTGTGCCTGTGCACAGATGCTATTTATGGGAACATGCCAGAATCAATAGGCAGAAGATTTTTATTCAACATCCTTATTAATGACCTGAAACAAAGGCAAACAGCATATTAATTACAACTGCGGATGATGTTAAATTTGGAGCAGCAGTGAGAGAGCTAAGAAGCACAAAATGATCCATGCAGAAACAGGGAAATTAAGGCTCAAAATAAAGATCTGCCTGGATAGACAAAGCAAAGTAATGTAGTTCAGGGAATGATAGCTGCAGACAAAGATCTGCAATGAGGGTGAGAAGCCTGGGGAAGCAGGAGACTGCAAGGAGGATCACCAACAGCTCATAAAATATTCTCAGCGTGCAATATGATAAGGCAGCAAGACATCAGTGTGATTTTGAACATCAGGCACAAAGGTGTCATCTCACTGTCAGAGAGAAGTAATGAAAACTACACCAGGCAAACTGTTTAAAAATGTATGGGATGGAAGATCAACAGCAAAGAACATCTGAGCCATCTTTTTCAGAATAACTCATTATCCCCATGGCTGGATATCCAGAAAACCTTTACTAAGTCCAGTGTCAAACTCCTGGAAACCTCAGTGTCCAGGGGACTGGCCTCTTAGGAAGACACGGGGAGATTTTGCCACAGTCTATATCTAGTTCCCAGGCATCAGGAAATCATCTTCTGCTCTAAGTGGTTGCTTAAATTGGAGCAGATCTCACCACCCAAAAAGCTTCAACTCTATTGTATTCTGAGTATCAAAATTAGAACTCCTCCTGTTTCTGGAACCTGGGATCACATCAGAACCATGATATGCATTTGCTGCTTGCAAATCCAGCATATTCCAGACTGACTTTGACTTTTATTTGGTTATAAAAGAAGCACGTCAACCAAAACAAGATGCTCAACAAGCACTGGGTTCACTCTGCATATCTGAACACACAGTGCTGGCTCCTGAAAGCGATGAGATGATTGGACATACTTTTTCAGCACAGACTACAAGGAGACACTGTGGGAGAGCAACTATCCACACATTACCAATGTCAAACATAATCTAGTTAGATAGAGCAAATTGCAATTATGTCAAGGGACAATACACCAGACATGAAAATAGTAGCAGTGAAACAAAATCAATTGCACATTCATAATGGCACTACTGTCAATATATAAACCACCCTTAATATACAGAATAATGTCACACAACTGGTCCCACGGGGTGGCAACACAGGGAGCCTGGCACCAACTCACACCCAGTGTCTGCAATCCGTGCCTGTGCATGGGTGGCAGGGAAAGGAGGGATAGTAGGGCTGGGAGCAGGGAAGGGAATCAGCCCTTGTCAGTCCCACTGCTGGCATCTTTCTCAGGTGGCTAAACACCTCACAGTCCCCTGCAGAAATAAGGGATCTGAACACTACATCCAACCACAGCAAGAGGACTACTTTGAACCTGACACATGCATGCAGAGCATCCTCACAGTTTGGTCTATGCAATTTGTTCCAAACACAGGCCCCACCACAGCACTGTTTTCCAAACACACTTTGGGACTGGGTAAGTTTTGTGAACCTTTGAGATTTTTTGCATGTTACAAAACGTAACAAATGTTTTTTTGTGGTTCTGATGCAGCCAATCACTGACTTGGTCAAGCAGTTAACAAACCCTACCTCAGTGAGCATGGGGATGTCCAATATCCAGGGCCATGAAGCAGGGCAGAAACTCCTGGAGCACCTTTGTCTCATCACAGTGGGGAAAAAATCATGGGGAAAAGTGCTCACCACTTCAAACAAGACAGAGGACATGCCTTGTGAGATCAGAACAGTGGCTCACCTAGCCCAATACTTTCTTCCAACAGAGGTAAGGGGAGTTGCTATTCAGAGGAGACAAAAAGAAGAAAAAAAAAATTAAAAAGGGAAAAAAAGACTACACAGCCCAGTTACCGTTGCATTAGCAGTGCCTGGACACTTCAAGTGATGTGGACTTCAAGATGTGGCATTTTGCACAGAGAGTATGTGAAACATAATTACCAAGGCTGGAGGCTGTCCCAGAGCTGTAATCACACTTGGTCTTAGCAGGAAGGTAACAGATCTTGGGTCAAGATAGTCACCACGGGTGAACGGCCTTGGTTCTATGTCTTGTCCGAGGAGGTCAGCCCCATTTACTCCTGTTCTGGTGCAAAGCCCAGCACAGTGAGCACAGAACAGGACACACAAGCATCACTCTCTCCTAGGAATGTCCAGCCTTACTGGCAGTTTAGCCCTAACAGGTGCCATTCCCATGGCCCCAAGACTGCAGGTAGGATACCCTCAGCTGGGGCTGCCAGATGCCCTTAAGACTGCTCAGTGCTTCCCCTCTGTCACCCCATGGGGGTGGCAGATCACAAGCCAGAAGCAAAGAAAGTCAGAAGCACCAACAACAAAACACAGACCAGAAAAACATCCAGTGTGCTGGCTGTGGTGAGAAATAGGGTAGAAGAAATCTGTACTTGGCCACAAAAACACATCCTGTTTGAACTTCCTGTCAGAGTCCATCTGATTTCTGGTTGTGATCGCCTTTCTCTGTGGCTCTGTGTCACAGCTTCTTCCTACAGCCACCTCCTGCCAACCCGCTGCTGCAAAACCCTGCTCACAACTAGCCCACAGCATTACTTTGTACGTGCTCACGGAGCTATTTCTTGAGTGGTGTCCTCAGCTTCCCACTGCTATTGTGGAAAAACCTCAGCTCTTCTTCAACTGCCATCATTTTGGGAACAGCTTCAGGAGGTCTCACTGCTGGGAGACGACATTCCCAACACTGTTTATCCTAGAAGATCTGACACATTCCCAGCCCCAGGTGGGAGTGCTTGAAGTTATATTCAGCAAAGGCTTGTACATTTTTGCGCATACACGCGCACACACACACACAGACACACACACACACACTGTGTCCCTAGCAGCTTGAGAATCAGGAGGCAAGAACCCACGGATCATTCCATGGAGGGAGTAACTTCTTAAGATGTGAATTCTAATCACACTAATGGCAAAGAAAACATATCTTTTGCTTGGGGAAGAAAAAAATTAACAAATGCAAGGGCTGTGCTTCACATGTAGACATCTGTTGCCTCTTCAACAAGAGGGCAGCTGAAAAGAGCTGACCTTAAAATGTGCATGCACGATGAAGGCATCTTGTGACATGACATCGTTGGGTAGAAAAACTCTCCACAGTATCCAGCAAAGTCTCAAGCAAGCTTCTGAGAAGTTTTCATTTGTTTCTTCCTTGTATACAAAAGGATACCAAAACTTGACTTCTCTGTATAAGTAACTATTTGAGGATTAAAAACAGCAGGGATGGACATGAAACATTTGTCCGTTTTCACACTACCATCCTGTGCTTTTTCAGTCAGATAAGAATTGCTTATTAGGGAATTTTACTAACCAAATGAGTCAAACTCAAGGTCTTCCATAAGGCTACAAGAACTGCATGAGAAATACAAACAGCAAGTTGCTCAAGCAGAAAACAAATACTGGAAAGCTGACTGACCATCACAAATATGTAACGTTCCTGTAACTTATGGTGGTAGTTTTTTCCTTTCTAAAAATTAAATTTTATCTGCCTTCTTTTCCACACTTGTGGATTTTTGCTGTTATTCTATGGCAGATTTAGGACTAATGAATCACATCAGCTAGTCTGACCAAATCAGAGAAAGCATTTCCAGTAGTGTTGAGTGGTGCCTAACTCCATTCCCACCGAAATTCAGGGCAGCACTGCCACCCATTTCAGTAGCTGCCCCATGCTCTGGTGTTGTCTGAACTCCTCAGAGATCCTCCACTTCACTATACACACAGACAGCAGGGGAAGATTCTCCTCTGATTCTACGTCAGGGTTCAGACCAGAAACACAGCCAATAATTTCATGGTGCCTGGTACACTTTTTTGTGTTTTCATTAGGTAACACCAAGTTTGGGCATACATTTCCTTAAAATGCCAGAATGGAAAGTTTTTCTACACTAAATCATACCAACAGTCTATCCAAACAACTCAGTTAAAAACACTGGTTGATGGCACACACTGCATTGGTGGGAGGGCCAGAGCAAACATGCAGCATTACTAGATCTAGATTAGATATCAAGTCTCCAGTACATATATCTCTACTATCAAACTCCAGGGAAACTCGGAGATCTCTTCTTGCACAGTCAAGAGACACCAAGGAGCAGTAACACAAGATTTAATTCCAATTTAGTCATATTTTTTGGTAGGATTAGCATCCTACTAAAAAAGCCTTACTCCTGACCTGGAACTACATCTACTAGACCTGGAACTACACCTACTAAGGAAGAAATTTTCACCTTAGTCCCTAAATTGCTACCAAGATGATTTGCTGAATTACTGCTCTGGCCCTGGAGTCTCTGGGAAGGAAACACTGTTCTGCTGGCCAACACACTGTTCACTGAGCCATGCTAACTATCAAAGGCTGGCATCAAAAGCTCCTTGGGCTGGATTCAAACAAGCAAATGAGAATTAAAAAGCACTGGCGCACAGCAGCACCAATTCCCCGGGCTGCCCACTGTACAGGTCATGCCAGCTCTCACAGGGAGCTGTGCGTTCCTGTGGAGACCAAACATGTGAAATTGCAGGCCAGAAAGAGGTTCATCTAAAATTAGATCTACACATTCTCTGAGCTACTCTAAACTGAGCCAAGAGAGAAAGAGATAAGAGGAAGCACATCAAAGGCAAAGGGGAAGCAGAATTTTAGAGCTGCAGAGAAGATGATTTCTGGCAAGGCTGGGCTCATGCCCCTCTGTACCGTGTGGAGCTCAGGGAGAAGCCATCTGTCACATCCCTTTGGCCCTGCTATCACCAGCTCACGAAATCCAGGCTGACTCTGCCTGGATGCACATGCCTACATATGCATTTTCAGGAACATTCCCCAGAGCCAGCACTTTTGGCTGAGTATACAAAAGACTTCATTCCAGCTGGAATAGCAGAAATGTTCATATTGACAACTGTGGCCAATGTGACACAAATAAAGCCAATAGAGCAACGGAAATTGTGGCTGACAGCAATTATTCCAGCGAATGCTAAAATTCCCCTAGGAAGCAAATACAGATTCCCTGAACTCACCAGCAACTGAAGATCGCCTTAAGATGTCGAACAGTTTATAGATATTTTTAGATCAAAAGAGAAGGCTGGAAGATGCTTTGGTTTCTCTGAAATTTCTGATGCTTATGTGTAGCCTGTCTCAGCTCAGCTGAATCCTGTGTCATCGCAAAACCATGGGCAGATTTCACTTCTCTCCCAGTGACCTCACTGCTGTCCTCAATCCGCACGCTGACTGGGGCTCTGATGGACTTTAAGTGCTCTATAAATGCCAAGACAGAATTAATGCCAATTTCGTCCCTTTTTCCAAGGACAGGGTAAAGAAATGGCATGGTTGAGCCATTAGCATTGACATTAGCATGGCACCCCAGAGCCTTGCAGCTTTGCCTCAAGGAAGAAGGTTTAGTTATTTAGCATGCCTGTCTATCACCAGCCAAAGCTTGCCCTGTACAGAAACAGGTACAAGACAGGGGAATGGCTTCATCCTGCTGCTTGTGCTGTGCACACTGGTGAAACCACCCCCAGCACAGAGCCAGGGAACAGCAGCTTCTCAGCTGTTAGAAACAAAGACATGACATGCTCCATACCTGTGACTCGGGCAAACTGAAAGCTTCCACCTTTTATGATGTTTAGGCATGGGCACAGGAAAGGAGCAAGGCTGAGCAGGAAGTAATCCCCTTCTGAACTGCTGGGCCTCCAGGCACAATTCCCCAGGAAGGCAGCAGCACCTCTGTCCCAGCTCTCTGCTGAACAAGATTCATTGCACAGGACAGACCCTGCTCTGACCCAGTGCCTTCAGTACTGCCCAGCAGTATCTGCTGGTTTTGACGTCTCAGGACTTAAGACTCTGGATGATGTTTCCATCCTTCTGTATCACTGCATCTTGCCTAGATGCTTGGTGTCTGCTTCACTTGTATGCTATCAGCTGCTACATCTTTTCCTCCCCCTCCCAAAACCAAGTGGAGCTCAGAGAAAAACGTGTTGCAAAGAATGGCCTCTTCCAACTTTCTCTCCCAGCAGTTTGAGCCTCAGGGTTGGGCTGGAAGCACTAAACCTCATTAAAATTAGAAGGCACAGGCCCCAGGCATCCAGCTGAACGTGGGTGCAGCAGCCAGGTCTTTGTCTCCAGTGTGGTGGGCAGGCTGATGCTGTCAGCTCTCCAGGGCCACTCACCAGATGATTGATTGCTCACCATGCTTCCCAAATGACGACTCACTGCGCCCCTCCAGTGCGAATGGGCCTATCCCAGTCCAGCTCTGCTCCCTTAATGAGCTTTAGCACAGGGAGAAGGCTCGCACATCGGGTGGGTCTCTGCCTCCACCAACCCAGCAAGACGTTTCATATTTCCCCCACACACTTCCCCATCACCAGTGTATACACTGCATAAGGAGGCCAGCTTTCATCTGCCTGCTGCATAGTGGCCAGGCAGTTTTCAGCCAACTCAAGCACGCAAGTCTATCCCTCTGCAAAGGCAGGAGCCGAAGCCAATGCAAAATAAGGACTGCCTTGCTACGGCTCCTGCAAAGAGGTCTGGCCACACTTGCATGTCTGCCTCACTGCAGCTGAGTCCAACCAACTGCAGCAAGGGAAGGAGCAGCTCCGAATAAAAATAATCATCTATGATCACCTTTACAATTGATTCCTTCAGTTGCCTATAAAGATCTAATTTTTCATCCCTACAGCTATTTTCTACACCTATTTTCTACCTACAGTCCTATTTTCTACATCTTTCAGTGTTCTGGAAAAAAGTTATAATGTCATGATGCTGGCTAAAATAAAAATATTAACAGGCAAAATCTCTCTTCATACCCTCAGTCTCCCATAAAACACATAGTGTCTGACATTTGCAGAACACGTGTTGCCATTTCCAACTTGTGCTGCCACCCAACACCCAGTGCCCTGGTAGGTTTTGCCTGAAGGATCACCCAAAGACAGCAATAGGCACCAAGCAGGAGCCCAGGACTGTTCTCCCTCTGCCTCATGTGCTGCCTGGGCTCAGGGAGCTATTTCCAGCCCTTCTGAGCATGACCTGCTTTTGCTGCTCTGCCCAAGCATTCCTCCACATGAGCTGCAGCCCTTCTGCATCTGAACTCCTTCACCTCCATTTATGAAGAACATGAAACAAGCCTCACAAACACCTTGTCTCACCCTGGCCTCCAACTTCTCTCCAAGCTCTCAGGTGTCCAGGATGGCACAGTGAGCTTTTATGTCCACGCCAGCCCTTGACTGCAGTAACTGCTGGATAGATCAGCACAAACCCCTTCCAGATGCCTTCTCCCTTGCTTCTGAAATGCCATCTAAGATCCAACTGTGTGGCCATGATAGGAGACATCCTGTGGACTACTTCAGATGCAGAGGGCAGGGTAGCAGCAGGCCAACACTTCAATCCCTTCCGCTGACACAACAGGACTCCTTGGACACAAAAGGCACTAAAGTGAGACTGGCTTGGGGAAGATAGGAAACAATCAAAAATACAAAGTCATCCAAAGAACAGAGACAAAAAGCTAGGTATAAGAAAGAGTCCAGTCAAGAAGAGCCTCCCGCATTTGCCAAAGGCAGCTTATTTAATTCTGAGCCTGCTCAGAACATCACCTGAGAAGCCAGTGTTCAAAAATGGGTTGAGAAAGATTCGTATTTCAGTCTCCCTTCAGAAATCCCTATCCCCTTGGTGCTAAGGCCCCTGCACAAGAGGGATGGCATGCAGGATTCCTGACACCAGCATCTGACAGTCTTCTCTTTTTCACATCATCCTTGCCTTACTTAGCACAGTAATTGTTAATGTTTCAGCTCTCCAGTGGGGCAGCACATTTTATTGCTAGCCTACATGGTAAAAATAAAATCTGATTACAAGAAATTGCTTGGCTTCAGTTATAACATCAGTGTTAGTTACAAGTGCAACGGTGATTGCAGGGAGGGAAGATAGAGACAGAGATGAGGACGCATACTAAATTCTGGTGAGACGACATTTCCCAGCCCAGGTCTCCCAGGGAAGAGACAAATACTTTTGCCTCCTTGACAGCTGTTGCAGTAATACCAGACCATCAGGTCCACGTGGGTCACACTGCTCTGCCTGGTGTTATCTCCTGGAGAAGAGGCATCTGATCTACTCCCAGACCCTTGAGACTTCCTCCAACTGATACATTTCCTTTACCTGCAGAAAAGTCCATTGTGATTCACCCACAAAAACTCCTCAGAGCTGTATAGTGCCACCCCCATATGCACGTGACCGAAGATAAAAAACTAGAGCCACTTATCTCTGATGACTCCCCAGAGACTGCTGCACCAGCTCAGGGCTGGTGGGTCATGGCTAAAGAAGGCACCTCATGCTTTTGTAGCCCTTTTCTTCAAAAGGCTGCTTCAGAGGGATGCCTCTCCCAAGCCCATGATGTCAGGGGGCAGCCCAGGTGCCAACAATTCTGCCAAATTCAGTAGGAAGACACAGTGGATTTCTACCTTTGCTAGACCCAGCTGTCATCTCTGTCCTCATAGCACAGGTCAAAGGGAAGGAGCTCCTGAGGTTCTTCAGGTTTGCCTGGAGAATGGGTCAGAGCATCCAAGGGCCCAGCAGTGCTTTGTGAACATCCCACTGTCCAAACATGAACAGCTTCACTCAGCTGTTCGCACTGCCCAACTGCAGAAACTCGTCAGGAGTGCCTTGAACCCACCCCGAGAGCAACAGGACCAAAGGACTATCACATGCACCCAGGGCTCAGCACTCATGCAGTGTTTTTTCTCCATTCTTTTATTATGCTCACAGTGACCACATAACACAAAACAGAACACCACCAATGCACCGGGGATGAAATCAAGATGGGAAACAAAAATACATACTTAGAGCTGAACATTGTGAAGTTCACAGACAAGTCCTTAAGGAATCGCTTCCAGCAATAGCTAAAACAAGAGGAGAGTGAACGGGGGGAAGGCAAAACATCTGACAGGCAGGATTGTCCTCTGCTAGAGCACCTCAGAGCAGGATCTGGAACAGACACTCTCATGTGACCTTGTTGAATCACTCCTGCTCCATGAACAGGCTGCCCAGGGAAAAGGTGGAGTTACCATCCCTGGAGGTATTTAGAAGATGTGTAGATGTGGTGCTTGGGGACATGGTTTAGTGGTGAACTTGGCAGCCTAGGCTAACGGTTGGTTTTGATGACTTTAGAGGTCTTTTCCAACCTAAGTGGTTCTGTGATGCTATTCTGTCTGTGCACTGCTAGGTGGAGGGCATGTTCCCCAGTTCTACCATGGACAAGAAACTCAGACTATTCCCAGGAGTGAAAGGTGAGGGAACAGCATGTTACATCCCCAGCTCCAGGACTTGTCTCATTTTTAAGGAGAGAAGCACAGTTTGAGAAAAGACTCTGTTCCTGTCAGAGCTGGTGGGAGATCAGCTCTTAATGCTAGGAGGAAAGGAACATGACAAGAACTTGACTATTAAGAATGACAGCTGTAAAACAATGGTTTCAAATGGGTGAGGGAAGGAAAAGTCAGTCCAAAACTTTTCAAGAGATAAGCAGGATTAGTCCCTGGTGCAGATGTGCACCTCAGAGATGCAATTACCATTCTGATGCTCCACCTCTTCTCCATTCATCATCCAGTGGACCAGCTGCTGTCTTGAACTGTTGAAAGCATGGTGGAACTAAAGGCTGATGGCCAGCCTCCTGTATTCCACAGAAGCATCCTGGAGCTCCTCCCTGCTCACAGTCAGGAGCTAGCAGACAGATCTCTTCTGGAAGTAAGGTCAGCAAAGTTCTGTTTGTTCATTAAGTCTTTCCACCAAGATGGCTGCAGACAGCTTCACAGAGGTGTCCAAGAGATACCCAGGAAGAACGCATTTGCTGCCTGCTTTCTGATCCAAAACCTTGCCCACAGAAATCACCTGAGCAACACCACTTACCAGGACACAGCAGGGTTCCTGCCAGGGCAGCAGCAGGAGTGACAGAGAAGTTTTCACCAACCATTCATCAGCCACGTGAAACAAAGACAATATTCTTCATCCACAGAGGTCTCAGAGGTACCAAGTGGAACTTCCTTGAAGCTAGGATTTTTTATTTACAGCTGGCTGTGCAGAGTTTCTAATACTGTGCATAGAAATGCGTAAGGACTAAAACCAGTCAATAACCAGAAAGCCAGCAGGTGGCACTCAAGAACATCCAAGACTTCTGAAATGTGCAAAACCAATAAAACTTGCATCTGCAGTGCACAACAGCAACATGTGCCTCATTACACAGACACATTACCTACCAGAAAGCCTGAGAAAGAGGCGACGATCTTGGTGGTCCCCTCCAGGCACCAAGATAACCCAAAACGCTAGGACCACGATTGATTCAATCTCTTTTACTGAAGGGATCCAGGCAGCAGGATCCAGACCCTTGTCTAGGAGCAGATTGTGCCTTGGTGGGGATGCAGCTGGGCAGCACCACTGCTCCGTCTGTGCTCCCAGACAGCCACACTCGTGCGCGGGGAAAGCTGTGGGTAAGTATGGCACAGGGCCCACCACGGCTGAACATGAACAATCTGCCATTCTCAAGAGCACTAAAACACCTCCTAAACACTGCTAAAATAACAGCAACAAGCCTCCCCTCCCATATGAGCACCATTAGAGCAAGGCCATCCTCCTCCCCAGCACCAGGCTCTGGCAAGGCACATCAGTGTGAGAAGTGACATCCACTTATCCTTCAGGCAGCTCTTCCAAACACACCCAGGCGATATGGGGTTTCTGGGTGGCCATGCTTGCGCCAGTTTTTAAAGTTGTTAGTATTACTAATGCTCAGCAGCCTGGAAAAAAAAAATGGCTTTAAAGCAGGTAACAGCTTGATCTTCTTTTTGGTTTTCTATTTCCTAAAATGCATTTGACTACTTCAAGCACTTCCTCACAAGTCCTCTGTGAAGACTAAAAAGAACCTTTTTCCAAACAAAATCTGAGACCCTTATATATCATGTGGTCCCCCAGAATGGAGTCTTTAAGAAGTTACCATGAGCCCACCAAAAGAAACTGCTAGGAGTTATTGGGCCCTTCTATCTGTACATGGATTTCAGAGTTCTTTTGTTTGCTTCCCTAAACTGAATAGATGACCTCACTGGGACTGCAACAGGATGGACCTGGCTGAAGCAAGGAGGTTCCTGGTTCAGAAGCATCTTTTAATAGCTTGTTACTAACTTAGAGGATGAGCCATGCAGAGTTTCTTACCAAGTGGCCTGTGGAAGGTGGTGCAGCACGTCCAGCCCAAAAGAGGACATCAGTGAACCACAGCCAACCACAAGGACCCCTTTGTATAAGTTCACCCCTGGGGAACCTGCATGCTTGGCCCAGCCAGCAGACCTATCACACCCCTCCCTGGTCCCTGCTCCACTACCAGGGAGGTGCTCCCACTCTGCTTGGGTACGCCATGTAAGTCTGCAAACGATGGTGATGCCTCTCCTTCAAACTTCTGGTGCAAAGGACCTGGAGCCACAAGCCCCCCAAAAGCAGGTGGACAAGGACAGACCTGAAGGGGAACATCCATGTGCCAGTTCCCTGAGGCCTGAGCTGCACCACACTCTGGTCTTTGGAGGTCAGTGAACTCCGGCAAACCTGCTGGCCACACCCAGCAAGCCCACTGGTGTGACAGGGGCACAGACAAAACTCAAGGCACATTTTCCCAACAACTCCTGGAGTGCAGAGATGCCCCAAAGCAGCAGCTGTCAGCTACAAAACAGCACAGACAAAGACAGCAAAGCACCAAGAAGGAGGGACCACAGATCACAAGCTGCCTGGTTCTCGACTAGGAAGAAAAAGAAAAGGCAATGTGGTCTTCTCCATACACCCTTCCACCAAACCACAAGTCACATTGAAAAAGAGCAAGGCAAGAGAGGTCCCAGTGAGGCAGGTCAGGTTGCCACAGCAGGAGACATTCCAAATCTGCTGAGCTGGTTACATGGCTATCCCATGGGCACAGCCCAGGGCAGCTCAATGCCTTGCACATACCATCTGCTGCCTCTTGGGTCAAAGCAGCTCCCAGCTCATGGAAAATTTTGACATGAGTAATTTTATTGTTTTTGTTCAGCTTGGACTGAAATCAAATTCCACACAGGCACTGGGATGGCCCTGAAAGCCTATGTTTTAACCAGTTTATCTGTACATCCCTTGAAAGATAACCCAATTCCCATTTCTGCACTAATTCAAATCCCCAGTTGTGCACCACCCAGAATGCTGTTTGGGAACCCTTGTGCAACCCTAGCTCCACGTGGGGTGCGGGAAGCTGTAAAATGGGCCTCAAGGTGTTAGTGTGGGAGGCAATGGGAACAGAGGAGCACAGATAATCCTGAGTAAACAACCAGCTGAGCCTTCGCTTGGCAGCGTTTTTCCATTGTCTATTATGTACAGCTGGACAAATGTCAATAAATTACCAATGGAAATGAGCCCTGCTGAGCAGGCAGTTTGGCTTGAACAGCTGTTTTCTAGGTGGCACAGTGGCATTTCAGCTCCACTTTCGGTGGTGAATCAACTGCCTTCGGAGGTGAGAAGGAGGAAAGCAAACCCTGCACAGAGGGAGCCTTTGTAGCCAGTCCCCCCAGGGGAGAACACACCGAGAGGTGGATATCTTGGGGGAGGAGAAAGTGAAAAGCCAAGCAGACAGTGGTGAGTCATGGGAAGCTGCCCGCTTCCTGCCAGACACCACGGAGGTCACAGTCAGACCTGGCATGCCACTTTCCCCACTCGTTCCTGCAGCTTACCCCTGGGGGGAGCAGCAGTGGGGAACACAGGAGGGAGCAGTCCAAGGGCCTGCAAAGGATCACTGGGAAGGTTCCCAAGTCCCAGGGAAGCTCAGGATGAAAAAGAAAATCACAAAGGGATGCATGGAACACCGCAGCTCCTCCATCTGCATCCTTCAGCGTACACACATCTCAGCACTACCTGACACTACACTCATACCTGCCATCCAACTTCGCCGGCATGCCAGCCCTGCTCCAAAGGCTGGCTGGCAGCCACCAGCCACAGAAAGGCAGTCTCACAGCTGATCTGCACAGGGAAGGAGATGTGGAGAACTGGGGACGGAGAGGGAAACATCTGATCGACACTTTTTCCTTTCAACGCAACTTTACTGGTTGGCTTCTTCCACAGTGAAGTGAGGTGGGTTTGTTAACTAAAGCAACAGCTACCCTTTTTTTTATCTACCTTGAGTCTCGCAGAGGGACCTCAGAAACAGGTCTCCAACCTGACAGAAAGCTACTTTTGTCTGATGCATTCTGCAGGAGAGTCTTTATTTTCACCCTGCTCACCACCTCTGAGGGGGAGCAGACCTTGCAACAGCCAGATGCAAGAGCAGCATGCAGTGTCCAGCTGTCCAGGACAGCTGGAGCCAATGCACTCACTCTCTGCTGTGGAGACCCAGTAAAAACCACCCACAAAACTCCTGTAAAAACTTTGTGGTCTGCTTTAGAGTGGCTGTTAAAAATAACGATGTCTTTCTTTCAGTAAGAAAGGCATTAAGTTGCAAAGTCATTAAAACCTGTTTATCATTTAGCATCTGTCTCATCTCAACTAGGAAAAAATACCTCAGAGAATGGAGGGCTGAACTGGCAATTCTGTCCTTGGGCTCCAGCCTCAGACATTTCTGTAATTTAGCAATGTGAAATCAGAGACGATTTCAACTTGCCTTCTCGGAAAGGCAAAACAGAAAAAGAAAGCCCACCTGCCTGCACACTACAGGACCTAAAAGGGTTGAAAGCAGACCACGGGCTGTGCGTTCTGGCCACACAGCTCCCACAGGCTCTCCTGGTCTCTCTGACCATCGAGCTATGGCCAAGGTAAATGATGAAATCAGACTGAGCACAACCAGGAATAGGGAGGCAAAAGGAGTAGTGCTCACAGAAGGAAACTATGCAAAACAAAACCACCCACCAAACCTCTTCTGGTCACGAGCAAGCCAGGTCATGGATTGTGCAAACCACACAGATAGAGTCAAATCCAGGTCCCCTCCAGAAACAGAGCATAGAAACTGACAGAAAGGCTCATTTCCCAACTGCAAACAGCAGTGGTGGCTATTTCTAGGCAGTTAAGACAGGCTGAATATCAAAAGCTGAACCAGTGAAAAACAGATTTAGGACTTCTTCAACCAGAAGAAATAAGCCTGATTTCTAAAGCATTTGGCTGGGCCTCCTGAAGAGTCACCTCAACACTAATGACGGCAGCCTAACAATCCAAATTCCGTGTTTCTGAGTTCCTGCAGCAGAGTCCTTTGTTTCCTCTATTTGTATAAAAAGGTCCTGGGCTGTTATGCTCTTCACTCACTCAAAAGCTTCCCAAAGCACGTCTTTTACACATGAAATCGCACCAGCTGTAAGCAGCACTGAAGTTTTTATCCTCTTGGCCACTGAGATTTATGAGACTCGGTACACAAATCTCCCTGGTGAAGGATGATGCTGACATTCACCATCTATTTAGTCTCACAAACCCTGACAAACCTGGCACGATACTGCAGTGCTTCTATGTAGCTCATCTCCCAGCATCATTCTTTTGTGGAAAACAGAGGACCTCACCACAGAATGGAAGAAAAGATGCTGTATTTCATATTCGCTTCCCCAAACCAAATCCTTGACTTTTTACAGCTAGCAAGAGGACAGACACAGCAAGCCACCTCACCCCAGAAAGCACCGCCGGACTTACCTTCTCCGTGCCAGCATCTTAAAGGTGTTCCTCGACTTTTAAATCTACCCTAATGAGAAGATGCATCACCTTCCCCAAGAAACAAACAACGAGGTGATTTTTCAACTGCAAACCGGAGCAGAAAAACAGGCACGCTTGGAAAGTAACAAGGTGAAACAGCAAAAGGGAAGACCCAGGATTTAGAACAGACATTCCCTATCAGACCTTTAAAACCGAAACATCGGCCGTCTGACTGTTTTTTTGGGTTTGTTTTTTTTTTTAACTGTAAAACCTGACAAATGTAACCGGAGGGAGAGCGCCTCCTGTTTCTACAGCAACCGAGGGCCCGGCACCAGCAGTGGCAGTGCCAATGGCAAAGGCAGTGGCAATGGCAGTGGCAATGGCAATGGCAGTGGCAAAGGCAATGGCAGTGGCAGTGGCAAAGGCAGTGGCAGTGGAAATGGAAATGGCAATAGCAAAGGCAGTGGCATCCCGGGAGTGGCCGGGGGGGCTCGGGGACAAAAGGGACCGCGCCGGTACACGGACACCTGGACACACGGACACTCGGACACTCGGACATTCGGACACACGGGCACACGGACACACGGGCACACGGACACTCGGGCATTCGGGCACACGGGCACACGGGCACACGGACACTCGGGCACACGGACACTCGGGCATTCGGGCACACGGTCCCCCGGCCCCCCGCCGCCCCCACCTGTGGCGCGGCGCCCGCACTCACCCCAGAGCAGGGTGAGGAGCTGTGCCCGCGGCACCAGGCTGAGCGCGTACACGGCGCCCAGGTGCAGCAGCGCCATCAGCACCACGTTTCTCCAGACGATGGCCTGCCCTCCGCCCGCCGCCGCCTCTCCGCCGCCCGCCCGCTGCGGCCCGGCCATGCCGCCCGGGGCCCACA
>JAWWEW010000131.1:15964455-16062351 GCA_035583185.1 Anabacerthia variegaticeps | reverse complement strand
CGGCATCGCCACAGGCACGGCCACACCACCGCTACCCGCACCGCCCCCGGCAGAGAGCGCCTGCCCGCTCCTCTGCTGCCTGCACCAGCCCTGCCCGCTCCTGTCCTACCCCCATTTCTCTTGCCCGCACATCCGCTGCCCGCACTTGTCCTGCCGGCACTCCTCCTGTCCGCACCTCTCCTACCCCCATCTCTCCTTCCCGTTCCTTTCCTGCCCGCTCCTCTCCTGCCGGCATCACTCCTACCCCCATCTCTCCTGCCCGCACCTGCCCTGCCCGCATCTCTGCTAGCCGCATCAGCCCTGCCCGCACCCCTCCTGCCCGCACCCCCGCTGCGGGCTGCCCTCGGGCGTGGCGAGGCCAGCGCTCCCGGGACAGGAGGGTTTCAGTGGCGTTTAGTGACGGAAACCCGCGAAAGCAGAGCTGAAAGTCGCCGCTGGCGCAGGGGGGGCGGGGGGTTCAGGAGTGGTTAGTAAAGTTCATCTGGCTGGGAGTGGCGGGGTGGGCACTGAAAGCAGACAGACAGACAGACAGCATCTCAGCAGCAGCGCACACCTGAGCTGCCACACTTGTTTACTCCGTCCCACCACGGAGAGAGTGGTGTTTTGGTGCTCAGGTGGTGTTTTGGGGGGCTCCCGTCCACCACCTCCCGCTGCCAGCTGCTGCGGGAGAGGAAGGACCGAGCCCAGGTCAGCGGGGATGCCAGGCTGGGGTGGGTGTTGTTGGTGGCCGGTTCTGCCCAGGCAGAAGGACGACCCGGAGGAGTGGCAGGCAGAAGGTAACTCGGTGTTAATTAGCGAGGCACTTCACCTGCTGTGGAGCCGGGAACATCCTGCACAGCCAGCATACAGAGGGTTTCAGTCCTTAGGTGGGAACCAGAGGCTAAGTCCAGATAAAATGTTTGCCTGTGATGCATTTTTGTTTAGTTTTGAACGTTTCTGGGAGGACTGGAGGGAAAGAGGGAGCGGCCCAGGAGTGCCAGCAGCCCTCCACCCTGTCTGGGACTGGATCCTCTGTGATTTACAGCCTGCAGTGTCTTTCCATTGCTGTGCCAGGACCACAGAAATGGGTGATTTAACTTGCACTGTGCTTTCCTGCCCTGAGCTCCTCTGGATGCCCAAGGACTATTGTTAGGTTAACTTCAAGTGTACTTCCTACCAATTTGATATGTGATACTCATTTTCTCTTTTAGACTCTGCAACATGATGTTGGGGGCAGACAGGAGACAAGACTCCATCCTTTAATGATTTTTCCAGCTCTCACTGTCCAGGAGTAGAAAGAAGCCCTCATCCCTTACACACCAGTTGCTCCCCAGCTGCTGCTGGGCACACCATGTTGTGGGTGACTCTTGGGCTTACAGAAGTAAGCTGCACAGCCCAAGCTCAGCCCTGCACACCACAGCTCATACAGATATGCTGCCCTGACTGTTTAGAAGAGGAAGGTCGGGGCTCAGGGTGAGTGAAACGGGCATGCTGCCAGGCAGAAAGGAAATATGGGAACCAGAGAGCACATCTCTTTGAAAAGGCAGGATGAAACCATTCATCCTGACCTGGATTTTGCAGGCTATTAAAGCATGGCACAGGATAGATATTAGTCTTGTACACTTGTGTGGATGCAAGTGGCACTGAAACCTTGCAGGTGCCTCCTACAAACACCCTGGCAAGATGCAAACACAAACAAATTGCTTTGCAAGATTTCAAACTCATTTGAGTCACTGATGAACACATCCATGAAGGCTATTGCAGTGAGGCTTTGCACACAATACTGAGTTTCATATACCGCATTTATCTCCAGTTCATTGCAGTTTGCTTACAGAATAGCCAACACAGGAGGGAAAGCAGGTGAACAAAGATGACACGCCAAATGCTCTATTGTGGCCATAGGTCCTCTTGGGTGCAGGAAGTGCTGGTGCTAAGGGTGACACTATTGTGTAACTTTCGTGAAGGAAGAGTCCTCAAGCCCCTTCCAGGCAAAGCTGACTGCATGCAGAGAAAGCTTGTCAAGTGCAGCAGCAAAACTGGAAGGGAAGCATTATCTTGTACCCAGCCCATCTGGCTCCAGAGGCATCCCTACTGCTCACATAGTTGCTCATCCTGATGGACGAGCAGAGGAAGCCCAACCAGGACCAAAGTATCCCCTTTGTGAGTGTCGTTGCACAGTGTCATTCCTTGAGAGTGGAGTCCATCACTGTTACCCTAATCCCAAAAATCACTGCTCAAGCAGTGGTGCCTCAGTGACAGCATCCACATTTGTCCCAGGATCCCCACAGTGGCTGTGGGAAGCAGCACATTTTGGGGACATGATGCTGTGAAAACATCTTCTGTTTTAGAAAGCTACCTGTCCGCATAGATCATGATGTCAGGAATACATGCCACAGATGGAGGTCTGGACTGTCAGATCAAGTACTTACTAGTACCCAGAAATGCAAAGACTGCAAATCTGACTCCTATTTCCCTTGGTAAAAAATAATATTGGAAAATATTCAGTGAGCCAGAATCGCCTAGAGAAGAAACCTGAGGAGCTGCAACCAAAACAGTTACAAAGGCAAAAAGAGATTTTCTCAATAAACACTTCAGGGTTCATATTTTTAAAAGCAAAGGATGTGCAAGTCTGAAAAAGGAAAATGCCTGAGTGTAGTTTAGAGAACTGGAAATTACTCGGTTTTGTGTCCTGCACTTAATGGTGAAGGTATAATGATTGCAGACATGCTGGAAATGAGAACTCAAGGCAGTATTTTGAGAGAAAGGTGTCAGCCTCCGTCTCCTCTGCACATCGTGCCTTTGCTGGCAATCCCAGCTGGACTTTCTGTTGCCATGCCTGTCTGTCTGCTCACTGAGTTGGGCCTTCTGTGCTGCAATAATGCCTCTTCTGTGCAGGTAAAAGAGGCACCTGACATTTAGCTGTGGCCCAGTGACCTGTATGTAGCTCTTGGTGCTGTCTTGTGCATTAACCTCAGAGCCTCGCTGTGTTGTCTGTCTCAGCACAGCTCCTGCTCACACCTCACTTATGGGCCAGAGGACTGGGCTACAGACTCATATCCACTTGCAGGCAGCATCCAAGTGTGTGATTCCCCCTGGGACAGAGCATGCCTTTCTGAACCTGGCTGAAATGCTGCTCCACGTTGCTTGACAGATAGGCACGGGCCCTGCGTAGTGCTTCAGTGCACCCTGCAAGTGATTGCACATCCTCTGCAGCCTTGCCAGCAAGAGAGGGCTCATCCATCATCTGCACTGAGGTGAGAAATGCTGCCCATGACACAAACCTGGGAATCCCTCACTGGCTGATTCCTACTGCTGATGGGGACAGGCATTTCTGTGCTGCAGATCCTTTTGTCTTGCTGGAGGGAAAGAGATTACAGGTTACCCTTCACCAGCACAACTGAATGTCAGACAACCCATGCAAGAACAAAGGACAAAGACCTAAATCTTGTGGAGCTTCCTGTTCCAGCAGAAAACATTGTGGACTTGAAAGGGTCCAGCACTGCTGCTGGAATTAGGTACTTCCCTTTAGAGAAACTGTGTTTTCTTTTCTCACTTTGCAAAGAGCAGTATGGGGGTATCTATTTAAACATGCAAATGGCACCTGCCTGTTTTGCTGTGCTCTGCGTGGCAGCACAGGGGTGGGCAGCAGCAGCTTGTCAGGGTGATGTCTGTGCCACCAAAAGTTCTTGCTGCCAAGTAACAGGAGACTTAGAGACTCTGCCTTACTGAGGTGAGTCAGGCTGGGACAGTACTCTGGAGCTGAGGCTGCAAAGGGCTCAAAAGGCTTTGCAATGTCTTAGACAAAGAGTTTTACATTCTATATTTTCACAAAGGTTTAAGAAACAGCAAAAACTGAGTCCTAATGTTGCAGAATTTAGCTTCAGAATTTAATTGTTCTTCTCCAGCTATCTGACCTGCCCCTCTTCTGCCCAAAGGAGTTCAGAGGGAGGCTCTTGCCAGTGCTTGAGAGCAGTGTAGCACAGGGAGGCAGGCAAACATCAGCTCACCTCCATCCCAAATGGCTCCTGGCACAGCACTGGCCTCAACTCCTAATGGACAATTGCTAGGGATGCAGGCCTGGACCCAGCAGAGAGTAGCTTTATGAGTGATACTGGTACAAAGCACATTAGTCTGCTGTGCTAATTAATTACTAACTACCTCTCCTGAGACAAGTGAATCAGCAGAGAGCATATAATTAAAGCCAAGATTGTTTTTGATATATTTTAAATGTTCTTCTAGAATTCTCCACATGGAAGAAAGAAAGAGGGCAGTAACAAAGAAATGTAGCAAATGGTTCATGTGAACACCGAGCATCATTTTATAGCTACTCAGTTCTGCCTGCTACCATCACATTTCAGCACAGAATTATTTAATGTTGACAAGAGTGGCCTTTTTTTTTTTTTAACTTATTTTCTCTTGCCATGAAAAATGCACTGAAGATGCCAAAGTATTGTTCAAATGAACGCTTTACGTGGTAAAGAAGGAAACAAAGTCTAAAACACCACAGGGGCAAGAAATAGGTGCTAAATGTTTGTGAATTGAAGTGCTTCCTGTGTACCTGACAAAGAATTTGGGCAACAGGTTCCCAAGAAATCCTCTATGTGCTGTCCAGGCAGGCACGGACATACTGATCAGGCCAGCTGCCACTGCCTTATTTGGCTGCTTCTTAATAAATCCTCTCCTAGTTAGATGCTCTTCTGGCTAACTTGCAGCTCTAATGCTCATAGGAATTTTAATCAGTTTAGCCTCTTTTGATTGAGGATTGCATTAAATGTATCCATACATCCATCCTGGCTGGCCACTTGGTGATGTATGTTCGATCTGCAGGACTTGCAGAGAAAACATGAGGATGATCAACCCAGCATACAGCAAGTCAAGGCTAGGAGATTACCCATTTAATGCTGGACATGTTGAAGCTGCTCCTGGTACCAGTACATTATTTATTACATTCCTCAGCATACTCTTGACAGTGGCCTTGGCCCTTGTTCAAGGCTGAACGACTCAGCTCAGCACCAGGCACTTCAATGGGATGCTCAGCATCTCCTGCAGGGGAGGTGCTGTCAGCTGGTGGCAGATGTTTGGCTGCGTAAGTCTGTTTTTCCCTTAAGCTTTGAGCCCTGCCTGGCTCTATACATGCTACTCTGCCTTTGCAATGGATGCTTAAAGCAGGTCAGAATGGTGAACCCTTAGGGATGTGGAGCCATGTGGGATTGCAGAGAGTGGGCAGGGAGGGAAATATCTGATTCAGGGTCTAATTTATTTCCCCTCTCAGGCATAACTCAGACGCAGTGTGGTTTGTGTTGCTGAAGCCAGGTAACAGCATGGTGGTGAGGGTGAGGATGAAGCTGAGGGGAGCCTGCAGAACTCTGGGGAGTGGTCCCACTGCTCTGCAAGCTGTCTCTGCAATGGTTCCTAAAACATGGCCCCTCCCCTCCATAGTTTTTGGGGAAAACAGCTAGGAAGCAAGACCCTCCTCCCTTCTTTCTCAATAGCCCAGTCATTCTAGCATATGCTTCCTTCTGGGCAAAGAAAACACAGTTACTAAACAGTAAACTCACATTCCCAATCTGTACATTGGAAAGCTGTGTTATCCAAAAGGCACAACACAGGACAACTCTGATGTGAACATTGCACAGGCTAGAAATGCAGCAGCAATTAGAAGACAATCTGCAACATTCATGTCTAATGCTGACCTTGGATTTCTGCCAGCAAAGCCAAGGTAAATCCATTAGAGAGCTGTACAAGCAGAAAAAGGTTTTCATTCAAGTACTTAACTTAGATGTCCTGCCTGTACTCAGCTCTCTCTGCAGTACTGCTGCTGTTACATCCTCACCTGTTTGCCAGCAAATAGGAGACAACTCCATTAACGCTGCCCTTTCCCACAGACTGTCCTGCTGGTCCTTTTGCCTGGACAGTGATTGTTGAAGTAGCAAGGTACCTCCTCATGTCAGCTGTCATCAGACAACACCCATGCTGTCCAGATTACATCTTGGAATTTCCTTCCATCCCTTTTTCTTATAATTCTGCAGCCTTGTGGGGGGCGGGCTGCAAAGAGGAGTAGCTTGGTTGCTTGTTAATGCCATAGTATAAATCTCTTCTCACTCAGTGAGATCAAAATTAGGCTATTTGGGGACAAGTTCTTTTACCAGCATAATTTGGCAGGGTTTCATTGCCTTCTGTAAGCAAAGATGGCCGTTTGCATTTATATCAGATGGGTGGCTAATTGCTTGGCATTCCTTGAAGATATGAACAGACGGCAGCATAACTGATAATTCATCTCAGCTGCTCTCAGGAGAGAAGTAGCAGATTTTTGCAACCCCTCCTGTAACATACTCGGTCAGTGCAGTTTTCCAGTCCTGAGCTCCTGACAAGTGCTGAGGCAGAAGACAGCTTTCCTTTCAGCAAGGAGAGCAGGATTACTCCATTGCTGACAGAGCATCCAGGCCAGTGGTGCAACATCACAGTACTCTTAATATACTATCATCTCAAAACCCTGCAGTGTTTCTCTCTGGTCTGGTGGTCTCATTCTTCACCACTTCACTTTCCAGATCAAACCTATGCATGGCCAGCTCATACCACATTTGTCCTCATGCTAACACTGTTCTTTAGTCTCAGTCAACCTGATTCCCTTGTGCTCTTTTCATAAGCAAAGTTTATTTAATCTCTTCCTGTTAAATAAACTCTTCAGTTCCTGACATCTGTGCACCTTGCTGAATCCCTTCTCATTTGGCATTTTTTTTGCATGGATGGAAGCCTCACAAAGGCTTGTGAGATGCCATTACACTTTCCTTGGCTTTTACAAAGCCATATCATACAGAAAAGCTTTTCCCTCTAATCCTCTTGGATCCTGCTGCTTTTCTTATTCCCAGTTCAGGAGCTTCCAATTTACATCCCTGCTTTTGCCCACAGCCCTGCACACTGCACCACAGAACGCATCCCACTTCTGCCCCCACCACCAAGTCTCTCCAGTTGTTACTGCCAGGAACAGCCAGCTTCACAAAACAATGCTTGCCACCACTCCTATTTGTCCAAGTACTCCCAGAAACACTCAGTGAGAGCATATGCACAACCAGCTCCTGAATTCCCCTAGTGTTACCTCCTACCTGCTTGTTTGGTCCTGACACACCGAGATTCTCTTTTGTTTTCCTTGCTGGACAGTGCATCGCAGAAACACCAGGTCAGCTGAGCACACCTGCCTTCCACCCTTTATTTTATTTCTCCTGTTCACCTTTGAATGTGTTCTTTCTTTCAAAATTGTTCTTTCCCACCTTGAATCAAGACATGAAGGTGTTCCTCTGGCCAGATTGTGCCCAGTTACCCTAAGGGAGGCATCAACACTGAAGTTTAGTGCAGCACTCTCCTCCACATGCGCAGATTCTGGGGTACTGTGCTGTCCAAATTCTGCTTTAGCTGCAGATATCAACATTTTTGCTTCTGTGCAGCCTGTTCCCTCCCACCTTCCCTATTATCAGAGCCCCAGCATTTCATTCCATGTTTGCAAGGGAGGAAGGTGGAGCACACCAAGCTGTTATCATTCTCGTGTGGCAAAGTACTTACCAAATAACATTGTCCCGGCAATCAGGTGTGGAGCTGGTGACCTGAATGCTTCTCCCCATGGAGGTAGACTGCCACTTCCTTATTACCAGTATCTGGAAACATTAAAATACTTCATGTTTTTGATGTAATTCAGCCAACACCAGAGGTTTTATCAAGGGCATGATGAATAAAGGATACCTGCAAGTCTTCCAATTTACAGGAGCTGAACACACTACTTAGAAACCTATAACCTAGATCAAAGGGAAGAAAATTACTCCAATTGTTTTTTAAACTCCTGAAACAAGGCAACTCAAAACTAATGCTTTATGTTAACCAATTATAAATGCATATGAGGTAAGAAAATGCTGGAAAGGAAAACAAAATTGTTTTGCCTGACAAATCTGTTGAAATCACAGGAGGGAGCAGTGATTACATTGTTATTTATAATATTTCTTGAAGCATGTACTGCCAAATCCACAGGCATCAATATCTTAAGTAGTTTTCATGCAAATTCCTTTTTTTTTTTTCCCCCAAATCCAGATGTTTCTTTCAACTGCTGTTCTTTGTGTCCCACACAGAGCTTTCAGTGATAGGCATGGAATAAAAAAATATCCTCATGCCAAGGACGCAACAGAAAGCCACCCCCCTGTACTCCAGGTTCAAAGTCTCTACATTGCACTTCATAAAGACACATTTTAATAAATTTACATTTATTGAAAATATCACAGTAGCCTTTATTTTGCTCATTTGCCCCAGTGAACAATTAAGCTATTTAACATGTAAGTTGTAAGAACAGGACTGCAAGGAGCTTCATAAAATGAAAGACCAAATACACTTATAACATGATCAGACTGTTTTTAATCCAGTGGATGAGGGACGGTGGGGTGGAAGGGAATAATCTGTTTTAGGGTCTGATACACAACCTATCTTGTTGCTTTACCACATACATCTGTTATTAAAAGCCACTGTTTAGCAGTGTAACATGCATCTAAAAATTGACAATATGGGACATCATCCATTAAATATACTATTTGTAGATGAGAATCATTAGGGATGGGAAAAGGATTAAAATAAAAAGAAAAGCACCAGGGCTCCAGAGCCCTTCTAGAGCAAAGTATTCTGCAGGGAGAGTGTAATGCCATTTGTCAGCGCTCTACCGCGACATGCTGTGAGGATGAGCATTTGGTCCCTTTCCTGCATGTTTGCTGTAGAAA
This sequence comes from Anabacerthia variegaticeps, assembly GCA_035583185.1. Lineage (NCBI taxonomy): Eukaryota > Metazoa > Chordata > Aves > Passeriformes > Furnariidae > Anabacerthia > Anabacerthia variegaticeps. The sequence goes on along the minus strand of JAWWEW010000131.1, from coordinate 16,053,622 downwards.
TGCACTTCTTTGGAAAAGCAACCATCAAGGCTTTGCAAGTGCAGGGCTACTTCACACACCCAGCTTATTGGCCTGGGTGAGGACAACTTTCAGAACTGGCATGAAAGCAGAGGTCTCGCTGAAGTTGCTGGTGCTGACGATGTGTGTGTGGATGTTCAGTCCTTCCTGGTAGTTGCGGGTTTCGATGCTCTTCACGATGTTGTGCAAACCACTGATGATGGTTGGAGAGAGCTGCAAGGAAGCCAGGCAAGGCAGGTCAGCAGAAAGGAAAAAGAGCTCCGTACACTAGTGCCAGAAAAACAGAAATTCTGAGGGTAATGTTTGGCCCTCAGGAAAGTGAAGCAATTAAGTTCCTTTCTTTAGGGATAGCCATCTTCAGAGCTTCACACTGGGAACAGTCACTGGGGAGTCTAACAACAGACTTCAACCACAACTACCTTCTCTGCAGCATTGCTGAGCCCTGTAAGCCTTCACTGCCAGCCCCTGGATACGATTCCCTGGTGTGGGAGACCTGCTGTGACAAACTGTGGCACTGTGAAAAACTTACTGGGCTTTTATACCTTTGGGCTAAAGTTAATTGCTCAGCAAACATGGCCTGACAATAACAGGATTAGATCACTCTAATCCTAAGGTACTAAGACATCTAAGCACAGTCCTTTATTCTACCAAAGCCTCCTGGAAGGCTTTGGAAAAATTACCAGAACTTCAAAAGCACTTGCTCGTTTGCCTTCCAGTGAAGTCAGTGAGCCCCAAACATTTAAGTCCCCTGAGTTCTTTTTTGACCTCAGGCTGTTTGTCTCACTTCCTGCTGGGAGCAGAGAAACAGCACCAGCTGCAAGGAGCTCTGCTCTCTGCATTAGCACAGTCTCTGCACAGCACCATAAAACTCATGACATGAGCCCAAAACACTGTCAAGTCTGCACAGGCATTTGGGGCCAAGCACACTACTTAGCTGTTTTCTAAGAAACTCATGAAAAACATCCAATAAATGGATTTGAAGCATACTTTTTCATATAAAGAACAAGCACCTGCTACATATTGCAGAGGGGTCCACACCACAGACGAAGTCACTGGCAATATTTGATTGGGGGGTGGGGGGAAGTAAAACAGAACTTACCGTCTGTTCCCTAAGTTTGTCATACAGAAACTCCAGGCGTTTATTTGCATCATCCAGTTTCCTCTTGGTTTGCTGCAAAAGAAATAAAAACACTAAAACACAGGGACTTTCAGAACACCATACTGATCTGATATCACTGTAAAGAGGTCCATGCAGCACATCAAATTCCTTCCTCAACAACATATCTTCATAACACATGATTTGAATTCTTTGCTCTGTACTCCCCCCCCATATTTTGCTAGGAAAGACCACATGATATGACTGCAGTTCTCCACATGCAACCACTCTAGGTTGCTACAGAGAATAATAAACCATAAAAGTGCATCTCAAAAGCCACTGGTCATTTGCAAAACCCACTGGTAGAGCTGATAAAAAAGTGAAAGACTCCTGAGCTACAGCACAATTTTTTTTTCTGTAGTTGACTGGCAAAGCGTAATAACTGGATAAAATTCTTACTGGAATCAAGTATCCAGCAACGTCAATGAGAGCTTAAGGGTACATGCAGATACTCAAGCCTAAGTAAGCACAACTCAGTCATCATTTATGGCAAATCCTAATTATATTTTTACTCATGTGATTAATAATGCCAGGAGTTTGTCTGTAAGTTTTTAGTGTCAACAGAAAAACTAACAGCCTAACCAAATGTCCTCACAAATCCTTTGTGCTTCCCTGACTTTTATAGACTAAACCACCCACTGATGTACTTGGAATTATTTTGCCACCAAACACTCTTAAAATAACACCAGTATATTCCACCTGCAGCAGCAGCTGCTGAAGAAAAGCATTTTTTATCTACTTTATTTTTTTTATAAAAAACAACATTCATAGAAATTGTAGATTTTAATCCAGAGTAATAAAAGAGTGATAAAGCATCAGGATTATAATTACAGGAGCACGAAAAAAAGCTGGTGGACAACAGCAGCAGAAATGGCATCAGTGTAGAAGAGTAATGGAACTTCCTCCTAAATCAGCATGCACATCAATCCACCTTCACTTAGAATAGTGCCATTTTCCCCTGCAACTGGAAACATTTCTCTGGATTAAATATTGCCCAGAAAGAAAATAACAAAACCTATGGGAATGCTCTAGCTCAAGGGCAAAGACCGGCTGATGGCTGCCTGCTGTGCTAGAAATTAGGGAAAGCTGTTCAGATGGTAGAGGACATAAAGGAGAACACAGCACATGGGTCTTGGGCCATGTGTGGAAAACTCCTCGGCACCAGTTTTGCTGTCAAGAAACTGAGATAGGTAAGAAAAAAGTAGCCCAGGAGGAGCAGGTAAGAAATTAGTTCTTTTGGACTGCCTAACTCAGATACATGACTTCAGAGCATTTGTTTCAAAATCTGCAAACAGGAGAGCATCCTATTTTCATTTTACAGATGGTCAACGAGGAAAAAGAAGAATAAATTGTGTCTAGTAAACAGCAAGACATCTCTCCAGCCAGAGAAATGAGATGGAAGTGCAAACTGGTTGTCCTTCTCACTCTTTGCTTCCTAATCCCATTTTCCCCTTTAGAATATAGTGAGTAGTGTCTGCATTTGTTCTGACAATAACTGATGTGTACAGTCAGGGTGGTGTCTCATCTCTGTGTGCTGAAACACTTGCTCTGCCTAAGAAAATCTGAGAGATTTAACAAGAAGCAAGCAAAACGTGTTGGCAGAGCAGAAAAGCAATCCCCAGGTGCAGATGTGAGCAGAATGCTTTGGCGTTCTTTGTCTGTCTGGGAGAACGGGTACTCAGAGGAAGAAAAGGTCAGAGAGCGTGCATGAGCCTGTGTTGTTAACCAAGCTAATTCAGTGCACAAAGCTCTCTGCACACCACCAGCACCACCTTTTAGCACGTGGGAGGCATGGGCTGCACAGTCAGCATCTGGGCTTTGGGGTGGCATGTTATTTACTGACCACCAGAAATAAATGAGAAGCTTTAAAAAGGATGGCTCATTTAGAAAGTGCTGGCTGGCACAGGAAATGTTTTTCCTATCCAGCTCCAGTGGTTGTGTTAAAGATGTTAGCCTTTCACTTCTCTGGTAGTCATTTTTTCCTTTTGAAATGAGTTTGTTATTGGAAATCACAGATCAAAATCTGAGGCATGTATTCATGTATGTGAGCCTCAGCTCAGACCTGGCATAATACCAGCTGCTTCCTGCTCTGAATTATAAGCAGCAGTTAAGCAAATGTACCGGGCAAGCCTCCACAGGGATCACTTGACAGGAAGACAGACAGCTCCCCCCAAAGGTTTTAGAAGTTTTAATTAATTTTTTAACCATCAACATCGAAACCTTAACTGTAACCAATTCCAACCCTCCTCCCTTGAAGAGAGCAGCATAGAGGGGCTGCAGTGGGTTAATTCCCTCCCCACAAACAGCATCATCAGGCTCTGCCCATGCTGAGGGCTGTAAGGACCAGAGCCAAAGCACTCAGGCAGCTGGGCTGTGCTTAGACCTCAGATTTCCACACCCTATGTGCATATGGCTTTCCTACACGTTGCTCGTAGCTGCTTGAAGCAGCCTTTAGGAGAGGCTGTGATGGTCACTACCTGCTGCTGCAGGTAGCAGCATGTTCACCCAAACACAAGGGTGCTCTGGGAACACCACAGGGACCTACCGGATCAGAGGCAGACAGCAGGCACCTCTGGATAAGAGCTTCAAACGTTGTTTTCAGAATAAGGTGCTCCTCAGGGATGGGCTTCTTGGTAATCTTCTCTGTTGGCAGTGCCTGCACATGCTGAGAAACAGAACAGGTGAGGCTTTTGCAGGTCACTGTGCCCACATGTTGTTTTTGACCAAACCAAGTAGCATCATTAGTTAGCTTGGCACGACACCTATTTCTTCCTGTGGGTGTGTGGAGGTGACATTATCAGCACTTGCTGTTGCTCCCTCTGGGAAGCTGGGAAGCTGCAGAAGGAAGCAGCTTATTGGCCCATACTGACTACAGTATTAACTGCAAAAGGTGGCACCTGAGTGAAGACTGCAGTAGCAAAATGCCAGAACTGTGCAAAGCTAGTGACTAAAAACTCCACAGTACATTTAGCAGGGACAGGAAATGCCTGGCCAAGGGGATCCCAGGCTCTGCTGATGGACAAACCAAAGCCAGGCAGTGCTGGGGCTGTTACCTGGATAGCATTGCCAATTGGGGCCCCAGGGGCCCCCTCCATGCTGGGTTTGGAAGCAGCAGGTGGCAGGATGGATGGCCCCAGGGGCTGGGAAGGAGGCTGGTAGCCACCCTGCAGCAGTGGACCCGCGGGGAGGTGCGGAGGCTGGAAGCTGGAGGCACCGGCGGGAGGTGCTGGAGCTGGAGGCTGCTGCATCTGAGACTGCGGATCTGCCAGCGGGTTCATGATGGGGGAAGTGATGGGAACCGGGGGCAGGAAGTTATCAGGCACCTGGGGAAAAAAGCCAAAAACAGAATCAAAAAAAACAACGGTGCATTTATGGTGATGTGGCTGCCACAGGCAACGCACAACACCCAGCTCTTACAGACTTCCCCACCCACAGTAATTGAGAGCTCTGGATATAGAAATAACAGGATTTCGCTTTGGCTAAACAAACCCATTCCTCTGGCTCCACAGTAAGAAGTACCTTGGGACAGTCCAGCCTGCCCCTGGCCACAAGAATTGGGTGCAGCCACCTCAGATCAGAGCCACTCTCCCTCTGCCAAGGGCACAAAACAGAGGTCTGGCAAACCAGCACTATTAGAAGAGAAAACTGACCCACACCTACATCTATTCTTACTGTTGGGTCATTATATTTAGATTTTTGTCTCACTTCCAAGGGTGTATTTTTGCCCATGTAGTACAGAGATCACAGCTAGCAACATGCTCCAATAAAGCTTCTGAAAGCCTTTCAAGCCTCTGGCACACAGCTTTGTGCTAAGACAGATTATGGGTGCATTTCAGACTCATCCCTAAGCATCTGCCAGTCTTTACACAGGGGTGTTTCAGAAACATTTGGTAAAGGGAGGAAACAACAAAATGAGCTGCTGGCCTCTGCAGCGGATCGTGCAGAAATGCAAACACAAGAAGGGGCTTCCATGTGCACATGGGGAATTTCTTTGGGTGCACATGGAAAAAAAAGGAAAGATTACAGAACCCTGAATGAATGATGCTAGTGGTTTGGGACAGCAAAAAAAAAAATATTCCAAATCCAGTGCCAAAGTCAGTTATAAAAGCAATGAATCAGAGCAATAAATTTCTGAATGGTGATCAATTTCTTAGGAAGAAAACAGTTTAAAATTATGGCTTGAAATGCCAGACATCTCTTCAATTTTATAATAGTCCATGTGGTGAGTCATCTTATAATATCGTAAACCACCCCTCAGACAGTGGACAGAAGGGAAGCAAACACAGAAACACAACTGACAGATTTGTTAAATATCCAACAGGGAACAAGCATGACTCCTCATTTAGAAGGAAGTCAGCCCTCAAGTCTTGGCTATGGCAGAAATTCTGGCTGTGACACACAGAACAGTAACAAAAATCCTGTTAGCAGAAGCCTGCTTCTTGAGCTTTCAGGTCCAGCAGTTATCCTAATAACTTTCTTCCTTCTACTTTAGGGCCTGAAGCCCTGAAGGCAGCGTGCAGCCTGCAGTGGGACAAACGTCCCAGCACAGGGGCAGTCAGGAGCACACAAAGCATCCCCAATCCAGCCTCCAAAAGCTTCTTATTCGTGAACTGCAGAGACTAACACCCAAAGGGTAAGGAAGACTTCTGCTTTCACCTTCACCCAGACCTTCCTCTTGGCTGTTCTAACTTTTTTTTCCTTCTCCCCACACTTTACATGCTCCAGAGTAACTCCTGCTTCTCAAATGCACCAGAGTCAGGGAGCAGTGGGTGGCACTGACTGCTGTGGAGATATTGCAGGCTACAAGCAGCACCAGGGCAGGAAAAGGCTCACTCTGCTCTGTGCCAACTGTGCCCAGTTATTCTGCCCTGCTGCAATCTAAATCCGTTTTACAAAACTACGTTATCTCCATCATGAAAATTGTCTTACTCTCAACTGATCTCTCAGGGTCAGACCCTTAATCAGGATAAATTGCTTTCAGCTCCAGCAAAGTCAATAATCTATAACAATTTGCACAGCCTCATAATTTTGCCTAAGTGTCATCTCCTGCAAAACTCAGCTAGCTGCTTTACTGCAGATGGAAACATTCAGAAACATTTCCCTCAAACCAGGATCAGTGTTGTTATTAACAACCATAACTTTAGCAAAAGAACACCGTCTCTTTATAGGCTTAAATATTTTGAGAGACATAATGCATATTGGAGAGTCATAGAAGCCATTTCTGCTCATGAGGTGCAGCTTTCCTTTGGTAACCCTTCTCTTTCCTTCTCCTGCCAACAAGTTTCCCAGGAGCAGCTTAAATTACTACTTTTCAGGTGACCAGAACTCAGTTGTGTTGAGGTAGGATTTCCCAGACTACCTTCTTCTTCTTGGCAGCTCTGTTCAGGGTGGGAGGGTCATTCCAGCCATTCTGAGGCCCTAGGACAGATAGAAACCAGACACTGTAAGTACCTTGGAGGAGGCAGTGATACCTTCTTGAGTTCAGCTGGGCCAGCTCCCTGCCACGGCCCTACTGGCAGGGCCTTGGCAGAGCCTTGCCCTCTCCTGCCTGCTCTTCTGCCCTTCCCTGAGGGCTGGAACAGCTGCTGTGCCAGCCAAGCTTCCCAACACCCCAGCCACCAGATCCTTTGGGCTCTGCACCCACTGTGCATGCTTGAGATCTTAAACTGTTCTCAAATTATTAACTTTTTTTATTCTCTTGCAGGAAGGAAAAAGCTTTGAGCAGACATGCCCTTTGAAAGGGACCTACCATGCCCAAAACACAGCTCTGCTACACAGACTGTATATGTGAAGAGAGCTTATACGTGACATTTATACATGAGAGTTAAGACATGTTCCCCAGCAACACCATACAGAAAGAAGAGTTGTAAGAGGCAACAGGAGCCTTAAACATTCCAGGCCAGACTCACCCACCCACCCTGGAGACACAAAAGAGACAAAATCCCAAGTTTGCCCTGCCAGCTACAGCATGTTTTTGGGTGCTTTGTATCCCAAAAATCAGAGCAGAGCTGCTTGAGCAAGAAAAAAAAATCTAGCTTTCTGCACCAAGGGCAATTTTTTTGAAACCAGAAGAAGCACAGAGGATGTCTGAGCAGATTCACTCCAAGTCTGGGGTGCTGCTCTGTACCAAACCTTGTGATCTTCCAAGAAAGCAAGCTCTGTGCAACTGCAAGATTTGTACACCAAAGCTCACATTAGTGCATTAGAGACAGTCCCCCATCTCATTCTGGAGTACGTGTAATCAGGAACACAGCATTACATCCCAGCATTACCGTGGCCTCATCGAGTAATCAGGATTTATTGCACAAAGCCACAAAAAGCCAACAAAACCAAATCCCTGCTCAATGGACTTTTTCACCACAGTGTTTTTCACTTAGCAGATGATGAATTCAACCTTACACAGCACAGCTTAATGTCACTGCAGAATTTGCTCCCAATCTTTTGTTAAGCAAGTTCCACATTAAGAGTATGTTAAAGGGGTAAATGAACAACAATTTAACACCCCCTTCACATGTGCTTTCTCTTTTACCAAAGGCAGTGCCATCTCCTGGCAGCCATGTGCCCCCAGGGCTCCTCTATTCCTCCCTATCCATAAAATCCCAGAGTATTTCAGATACAGGGAGCCTAACTGCTGCAGTGTGATATGGGTAACACATTAGGAAAATGTCCCAGACTGCTACCACTCCTCATTTCCTGGAATAATTTACATTAAAAAAGGAAAACCAGAATTTGTTTCTGTGGTTAAAAATTCCAGATATGTTGTTATTGGTTTTAATTAAGGAATTAAAAACTGATTTGATTAAAGTCTAATTGGCAAACAGCATCACACAATGTTCTCTGAAGAACATATGCATAATTGATGTCTGTTCAATTAATTTCACGTAATGGCTGTAATTATTTTCAGGTTAGGTGGTACCTAGTTCACCTGCGAAGGGGGAGGCCTGGTCTTGAGTTGGTAGGCTTTCTGCAGATAAAATGCAAAGAAAACTAAAAAAACGTTTTCTCCCAAAGATTTTTTTAAAAAACAATACAATTGGTCTGCAATTTTTGATTAGCAATTTAGTTTCAACAAGCATGAGAAGTCAGGAGAAAAAACATCTAAACTAATTACAATGTCAGTTTAGAGACAAGTCATTTGTTCAAACTGCTTTTGTCCATGTTTCCCAAAAACAAGCCTTGCTCTTTTCATGCAGTAAATCAGTGTTTCTAGTGGTTTTAACAAATTTTGCAGAGTTCTGGCTCATTTTCTTATCTCCGGTGTTCTCATTTTCTATTCCAGTGCAGCTGACAGACCATTACTCTTAGCAGTAATCTTCTCAACATAGTTTTACTGTTCCAGAAAGCTTTTCAAGAGATGCTTAAAGTACTTGACTTTAAGGTGGATATCCAACTATTTTCTCAAATCAAGGCAGACTCTCAATTGCACACAGCCCAGCAACAAAAGTATGCTCACACAGCAGCTTTACACTCACACAAAATGACACGCTGCCCACTCAGACTGAGCAACAAATCCAAATGACAAACACAGCCAATAAAACCTTCACTATTTCAAAACAAAGGGAATTCTGGGGATAGCTCCTGTCCCTAGGGCTGGCCTGATGTGCTTATAGTTCTAGTGCAAACCCTTCCTTTAGTTGAGAATTGGTCTATCACATTTTAAAACAGCATTCAAGATGCTGAAAATTAAAACTCCCTTGAAAGCAGGTTCAAAGATCTATCACAAAACCAAGTGAGAGAGGTTGAAAATGAAATTAAGCATGGGCTTTCCTTGCTTACTGAAACTCCAAGCATAGATTAACAAATTGACTATATAGGCATTTGCAAAAAACTAGAAAATATTTATAGAACTGTTTCTTTAAGTGCATCTTTAAATCCAAGACAGTTCAAAGGTCACGCGCTTTTCAAGACTTCAAATTTGACATCTATTTCCTTCCTCCTTTACCTCTTCCTTTAAATGAGTCACAGTGAAACATGATGTTCCCAGATTAGATTATCACCGCACACAAAAGCACACCACTTCAATGCCAAGATGAGCATCACTATATGCTCTGCACTAGAACGCTGAGTTACAGGTGAGATCTGCTTCTAGCTGCAGATTTCTGTGGTTCTACAGGATCTCATGCCAAGGCATCCTTCACTAAGCAGTGCAGCTGCTCAGAAAATATGCTGGTGGTTAAGCATATTAAGCATGCACACTGTCATTTCTGCATTTACAAAAAAAGGGTTTTTTTCCTTCTTGTTTGTATGCTTTTTGAAAGGCATAATCTAAACATAGAAGAGAACAGAGTGTGCTTTTCAGGCACCCTTTTTATCATAGGTCTCCAGCTGCAGCAGCACTTGAGTAGTAGCAGCCCACATTCATGAGCCATCCTGGCCTCAGCACCCGGCCATGCTCTAAAGTCCACCTCTGCATTTCAGCCTAGGGCTGCTGTTTGCCAGAAATCAGAGATGATGTCCAAGTCTGGGTTCCTGAGCACTTGACACTTTACAGTGGCTACCTTCTCACCACAGCTGCTGGGAAAAACATAAGGAGCATTGATAGTTCTCAGAAAGTTTTATAAAAAGCCTGGTTTAATTTCAAAAGGAGATTCGGCCAGGCAATGCAGATAATGACTGTTGCAGTTCCCCTTATATTAAAATGACACAGGTAGGATGTGTTAGACTACTGTCTGTGTGGATTATGCCATTTTAAAAACCAACTGATACTATCAATACTGTTCCTAATTTCTGTTGTTCAGAGTACAGAGCCTCATCCATTCTGAACACACTGCATGTACTATGTCACTTCACTGCAAGAAACTTTGCAAATGGTAGATCTGAAATGACTGCCAGTGACCTAAGTTGAGTAATAAAATGGGTAAGAAAAAACAATTTTGTTATTCCTGGCATTTATTTGGAAGTGCAGGAACTATGCTGTCTGCATTATAATGTGCTGCTTAACATCCCAGGCCTAGAAACCCTATGCAATACCTCTTTCTCTTGTCCAATTTAATAATTCCTCTGGCTTAGAGATTCACTGTTGACAAGCCCTGTAACATGAGTTCCAGGAGAGGTCACAGCACAGCATCTTAAGAACAGAGAGGACATCAGATCTGGCTGCACAATGCAGGAAAAAGGCTTGTTCTCCCCTTGCAACTCTGGCAGCCTACACCAGGCCTGTTTTTTGACAGAGTGAAAGGCCATTTCTCCCCAAAACAGGAGAGGGTGTGTGAAGGCAATGCCATAAGAGGTGAGGTGTGAGCTGCCAGCCTAAAGGATGCCAGGAGCAGCTACTCATAGGGCTCATTTTGTCAAGCTTAAGGCAAAATGCCTTTTCTGCACAGACTTTTAAAATAAGAGGCGGAAATCACAGTGGGCTCATTAGAGCCTGTCAGCAGAGTCAACATCTCCAAAACATCCCTCAAATCTTCCTTAATATTCCCTCCACCCTCTGCTTCCCAGATCCGGTCCTTGACGTTTCAGCTGGACCACCTGGATGTGAAGTGCATCTATGACCAAGCTTAGAAAAGGACTGCTCATGCTTCCTGCACTGTCTGACGTATGTGAAGCTGCTGTTTCACAGGCTGCTAAGTGAAGAGACAGGTTTGTTGTGGCAAGTGGGGTCACTGTCCCACAGCAAAGAGTGACATCCAGGCAGCCACAAGCAGACATGGAGCCCCACCTCAGCAAGTGCTCTCTCACCAGGCATGCTCAAACATGCTTTTATGTATCAGCCACACACACATGCATTTAATTGATATGCAAGAAAGACATGTAAAAGCATTTCTAAATCACTCCTGATTATCTTTAAAGGCATTCGCAGGCGGAGGAAATCCCATTGTGCTAAGTGGGTAGGAATAAAATAAGGGAAGTGAGCTGATGCCACAGGAAATGCTGTTTAAATATGCTGGCAATCCCAGGGCTTGAAACACTGTTCAAAATGCCAGGGAAACAGGGACAAATCATATTTGCAAAACCATTCTGTGCGAAGAAATGGGATCATCTTGTCTGCAGCAATCAGGAAAACCTGCCTGTTTTTGTATTTAGCTCTCTGGTCACAGAGCAGGTTTTGACACCAGCCTCACAAGGTTACAGCTATGCCACTATCCATCCATGGCATATGAGAGCTTCATAACAAGACTGCTGTAGCATCTTGTCTTGGGCAGGACAAAAGCTCTGTGACTGTGGCAAAGCCTGACTTGCTCGGCAAGTGCTCATTGCAGCAACACAGCCGTGCCACTGCCAGACGCACAGAGATTTAAAAATGTTTTAGAAATGCTTTGAATTGATCTCTAAGCAAAAGCAAACTCCGTGCAGAGCATTCACAAGGAAAAGGTGCATATTGAACTGAGCGAATCAAGACCAAAACCCTCCCCCTCCCTGCCTGCCCCCCTGTCCAAGCGCAGACCTGTTCTCTGGGATGCAGGAAGGTCACTGGTTGCAGGCAGAGTACCTGTTGGTCCAGTAGGTAATGCATAAGCCACAGAAGTTGCTGGAGGTCCTGGCCTGCCATGCTGAAAGGATGTGCCAGAAGGAGGAACAGGGAAGGAGGAGATGGGATTCAGGCTTGTTGGGGAAGGCTGAGGCTGCCCGGGGTACAGCGGGGAAGGCATGGAGTGGGCAGGGGCAGAGGGCAGGTAGGGAGGGGCGGTGTTAGGGGCAGGGTTCGGGTAAGAGGCTGAAGCAGGGACAGCAATAGGCTGCTGAGGCTGATAGAGAGCTGGTCCCCCTGTTCCAGAGGAGTACTGCTGTGTGGCCTGATAAGCTACAAATAGGGAGAGAAAACATTCAGTCAGTGAGTTCATAACAGAGGAACAGGTTTCATCTGCTTCTGCTTCTTTCTTCACCTGACTCTCTTCATGCCCCTATCCCATCAAACCACTTACCTGCCCAGTCAAATTCTGGCTCCCACAACTCTGCCTGCACTTGTAGGACTGCTCAAAATCCCAGCTTGCCACTGGGAGCAGGGAGACACAGAAAGGATGGCCTCAGCTGCAAGGACTCTTGTTCTCCCACACACTCTCCGGCCCAGAGCCACCATGCCACCACCTGGGGTGGGGCTGGGGCACATGGACACTGCTGTCTTGTGGACCACTGCAATCCTCACAGTGTCTCTTAGGGAATGGAAAGGCCTGTCCCAGGTTTGCACAAAGCAAAATGCTAGGCCAAGGAAGTGAACAGACTCTGGGAGTGTAAGTTCACAGCCTTTCACTGTGTGCCCTGCAGCTTCATTTCTCTATCTGTCCTGCCCATCTAAGCCCATTTTTTCTCCCTCACATCTGTACTTTCAGTCCCTGCCTTGAGTGTCAGTGCTCTGCCCCCTGCCTCACTTCTTCTCCTGTCCCCATTTCCTCATCCCCTTTCTCTTCTTCACAGAGTGCCAATGAGAACTGGATGGACCAGCTGCACACAGATGAGTTGTGTCTGTCTTTACCAGGCTTTTCTAGGACTCAGACTTTGGAGTTTCTATCCCCAGCACACCCTTGGGAAGGGCCAACTGTGGAGTGAGACTAACAGCTGTGGGTAGACACCTTCTCAGCAGAGTGTTTGACAGAGGGTGTCTAATGTCTGAACCCCACCACGAAATGACAACCCTCAGATGTCATCTCAGGAGCCTTTTTCCCCACCCCACAAGAAACGTGGGACTGGCTTGGTCTGAACACTGCCAACCACAAGGAAGGGACTTGTTATCCCCAAGAAAATGTGGCTGGCCCATCTGGGTGGGAGGGAGAGAGGGGGATGCTGCTGTTACTCACTTTGTGGGTAAGTCGGCCGTGTCCCTGCTTGCGAGTACATGCTGTAATTGGAAGATGTGCCCTGCTGCGGCGGCATGTTGGGGTTGACAGCACCTGGCATGATAAACCCTGGAGGAGGTGGGTTGTCTCCCTGTAGCAAAAAGATTTCAGGAAAAATGAAATTTCAGGTTGGGAGAGACAGGATTTAGTCAGCAACATCAGTGCAGTGCTGAACTGTAACAAAATTATCAGGTCACATCTCAAGGCCTGAAACCACATTCGCTGGAAGAACCACCAGCACTGGGGCAAATACCTCCAACCAGCCCAGTGCCTGAGGGTGCCCAGCCTAGCACTGAAAGCACAGCCTGTATGTGCAGTGACTTCAGCAGCAAGCAGAGCAGCACACACCTTCCTGCACAAGGAAGAGGTCCCTGCTAGAGCTGCCTGTTATTCAGGCAGTCTGAGAGCACCCTGCCATCTCTCAACCAAATAAACATTAACTCTAAAGCTTCTGATTTTCGTGGAAAGGGGGGAAAGGAAAAATACCATCATACTTCAAATATTCCAGTGTGGGGCAAGAGCTGGGAGGCTCAGATCACACTGAGCTCCCACTCAAGGCTTTCCAGAGCTACTCATCTGGGCATTGCTGGGAAAAAAAGGTAATGAGATGCAAAGGAGTAGTAAAACCAGAGCACCAGAGTTGCTCCTTCTGTCTATCTGTACCAGACCATGTCAAGCACACAGACTATAACAGAGGACATATTGGGGTGGAGCAGGAGCTCAGAGAGGAATAATGAAGGTTATACCTGTGTGTCAGAGGGACAGCCTGCAGGAGGATGGCTGGGAAGGGCAGTAGGAGTTTTGTTACTCCAGGTAGTGACAGTAGGGGCAATTCTAACCTGAATTGAACAAAGAAATACCAATCATGGAAAACAAAACAATAAAAAAGTCTAAAGGGTTTCACAAAACAAGATGCAAGAAGGTTTGCATGCTGGCACTTGTAACAGCCACAAAATCTCAGAGGAAGAAGGAAAAGTGCATTCAAGACAGACAAAAATCACTGTGCACTGGAGCCAAAGTGAATTGCAGAGTGAAAATGAAGCACAGTGGAATTGCAGCTACAATAGGCTGTGGAGCAAGTGCAGTGTTATATGTGCCAGTGAGCCAGGTCTCCCTCTTTCATCACATTTTCCTACTGCAGAAGTCCCCCCGCCTCCTGCCATTAGTCCATGACACCAAGCATCACTAACCATAGCTGCAAGTACCAAGTTCCATGTTAAATTCAAGCATACTCCCTTCACACAAAAGAAGTCTGTTTAAATTGAGTTTAACATGAATTAAAAAAGGTTAAAATCTGATATCCAGCTCTTGCACATGCACAAATATACATCTTAATGGTAACTGCTAACCAGCCAGTCTCCCATAGCTCCTTTCCTCTATCTTCCTTCTTCGCCACTACAAAGCTCTTTAATTCTATATGACCACTTCTACCTTTCTGATGGGACAGGAACCATAAACCTCCTATATCTGTGACAGCCCTGAGCAAGGAGCGGGTGTGCTGCCCAACAGTGGGACGCATGACCAGGGTTCAAGAGTTCAACATCCCATTTGAGCATAGGCAGAAGGAAAGGTATGACCCTGAAGTCCTGGGTAGCTCAGCTGGCTTCAGGCTATGTGTCTCTAACCCCACACAGTGCTAGGCTAATGGTGCAGTCAGCTGTACAATAACCACTGTTAGTGTCTGCATAATTCATCACTGAAGTCATCTAAAAGACTTTTTCATTTCCTTTCATGCCTCAGTTATCCAGGTGAAAAAGAGGGTTCAAAAAACCTATGCTGAAAGGAATCCAAGTTTAAAGTACATGTTCCTATTTGGGACAGCAATTAAACAAAGGCTGTCTCAAGCTTGAACAAGTTCTACATACACACTTCCTTAAAAGAAAGTCAAAATAAGTATCCTAAGATGCAAATATGTAATTTTTCTCCATTCTGGTTCATCAGCATCCTGCTGGGCACCTTTCTCACATGACACCTCTTCAAGCCCTTCCTGTTGACCATGAACTCCCTTTAAAAGCCAAGAATACACAGGCATAACTCACACACAGTGTGCTCAACGGGTTATGTTACACACAGCCTTTTATTAATGAGCAGGGCTTGCTGAAATAATAGTTTGATACACTCCTGAAACAGTGGGAGAAAGAGGGAACTCTGGTTTAAAAAAAGCATTGCTAAGATCTTGCCATGTAAAGAAAAGCTGATATTCCCCACAGCCAAACGGGAAGCACACAGAATCACTTCTCAAGGCAACTCATTGGTTAAAGGAGGGAGGCCAAGACAGACAGAATAGTAGAGTTGATTATTGATGATGATGCATTTAAAATCATATGCAATGGTGTTAGCGAGGTAATCTTGGATGAAGACTTTGTCCCTTCTGAAATCTACCTTGCTAACACCCTGGAAAGAAGGCAGAGGCACACACTATTGTTGACATCAAGAACTCCCAATTCCCCATTCAACCCTTCAGCCCTTCTTCCTTCCTGCCCCATTTTTCTGGCAAGCAGTGCTTGAAGGCAGCAGAGACACACCTCTGCTTGTGCCAGTCTGCTCTGTGTAAAGGAGAACATCCACAGCACTGCTCTCAGAAAAGCCCAGCCCACAGGCTCTAGGTAGAGCAGGGTCAGAGGAGCTGCAGTGCTGTGCTGAGGGATTAGAGACTTGGCAGTGCTCTCCAAGCATCACACAGCCAGGGCTGCTCAACATACCACACTGCAGTGATGGCCTGGGAGTTCTGTTGCAGTGCTGTCCTCAGGTTAAGAAATAAAACCAGGGAATTTGCTTCCCTTATTTGTCCTCTTCCTTCCTGCACAGCTCCCTTATTAGTCTCATACTCACCAAGTCTTTCTTCTAGCACAGCTCACTCTCAGTCCAGGAAGTTAAACCACTTGCCTCCTCACCCTTACGCCCATCTGGGAAAGTGTTTTCACAGCAGGCTGTACCCACAGCTGCTGAAACATGCCCTCAGTTTGCTATTGCCACTGCTCAGCAGCTTCTGCAGTCAACATCAGAGCTGGGGGCAGGAACAATCAGCCCCAGAAGGGTCTGGTGAGCAGCAGGAACAAGCCCCAAGGCCTACAGGGATGGGATATTAGGGACTACAAGAGGAAGCATAGAGAACTCCTGCACTGCTTTCCCATGCAGCTATTCTTGGCATGGAAGCAGATGTTCAGACTAAGGGAGCAAACACCAAATCCTCTGAAGCAAGCTAGTGGACAAGGTGTTTAATGGATGTTTCTAGATGAGGAATAAAGGAGGTATCTGTACTGACTGAAAGGAAGCACCAATGACCTTCACCACAAGGCTCTCAACAGATACATGTCATACAGCCTCAGACCAAGAGAAAGGAAAAAAATTATTATATCCACCACTCTCGGGAATTCAAGCACCATGTCCCTCCTTTACTGCCAAAGCCCATTTACCTGCTGGTAATACTGCTGGGCTGGAGCCTGGGGTGCTTGCATCCGTCCAGCCACAGGGCCAGCTTGTCCTTTGGGCATGGGCTGCCTCTCATATGGTCCCCTGGGGCCGTCCTGTCCCGCTGGGAGCTCCCCTTGGGCTCTGCAAAGCCTGTCCCGTAGCTGCATGATGTTTGGCTGCAAACAGAAAAGGACAGTGAAGGAAGGTTAACTGTACTGCTCGTCAACCAGTGCATCACACCAAGAGGCTGACTGGCCACCCACTGATGACCGACCTCTCAGAAGCCTGCTCTGCTTTATTTGATTGGAACAAGACATGATCATGATCATGCGTGAGACATGGGGCCATTGGAACTGCTTTACACATGCCTGCCTCGTTCCCAAGCCAGCCTGTCTACAAATACTAGCTGATGGAAAATGAGAAGTCAAAAGAAAGCAACCAAATGCCAAGGTACACATTTCATTCACCATGTCTGGTGAGGGAGGGACACCCTGAGGAGGGATACCCTTTGGCAGTCACTGGCTGCAAGGGCAAGGGTGTGAAGAGGAAGCAGAAGGTGGCTGTGCATTTCTGCCAGGTCAGCAAGGTCAACACAGGCAGAGGGGAAACAGCCTGACTGTCAAATGGCAGTCCTGATGGCTGACTGCACCATGCACAGACCTTTGCTCCAAGCATACCTGTTCACACAGAGGGAGGGAGCAAAGAGACTCAAGGCCCATTACCTGGTTTGTGTTTGCAGGGAGGAAGGTCAGAGCTGCAGCCAGGCTTCCCTGAGCAGCCAGGAGGTTGGCATACTGGCTCATCTTATCAGCCAAAAGGGCCCCCACAGCATTAGGGTCCACAGCCTGGGTGAGCTGCACAGCCTTGCGCAGGATTACGACTTTTTCTATTAAATCCTGAAAGATCAGGAAAAAGAAAAAACACCCACATGTGAGAACAACAAAGTGAACAACTAACTAGTGACAGACTAACGACCGTCATGGAGGGCTGTTCCTCAGGGCAGCCTTGCAAAATCCCTCTCAGAAGCCCAAGCCAAGTGGAGGTTTCCCAGCCAGCCACAGCTGCACCAAAGGCACAGCTTCCCCAGCATGTGAGACAACGGAACAGCAACTACACACCAAGTAGCTTCTAACAGCAGAGTTCAATGCTAAAAGAACTGCTTTTATCAAACAGAATTTCAGGGCCCTATCAGCACTGAGCATGTCCACCAAGAGTATGCTTTCACAAAATTATCTGGTGACAGCATCAGAGTAAACAGGAAACATCATGCCCGTCACCACCAATAGTGCTGTGCTGCTGCACATTCATTTACAATGTTCTAGTAAGTCAGTTTTTAAACATCCTAAAAGGATCTAATAACTCCCCTGGGAGAATGGTCCATTGTTTTCTGGTTGCTGTAGCAAAAATGGTTTTCCCAATATTCACCAGGAATACTCCATATCTTGCCTTTATTGCACATCCCCAAACACCAGAGCCGGTCTTGGTTGGGTTTTCTCCCAGTCCTAAATTATAGGACTGTTTTCTGGTCAGTTCTCCTGATTTTCTTACTCTTACTATATTTATATTGAAAGATACCACAAATATTAATTTGCCAATATTAACATTCAATCCCTTTTTAAAACCTCACAAGAGATTTAATAAGAGTGTACCACACACAAGATTGCAACCATACATCACTAACAAGGATTACTTTGTGACTGTTTGATAAAACATTTTTGTTTTTCAGCACTTTGAGAAAGGAAAAAAACCCCAACAAATGAATCAAGATAGCCAACACCTTCTATTGGTTTTGGCAATTCCACATCATAGTAAACGAGCAGCCTAATTTTAACTCTAACAATATTTTTCAATTTTAGTGTCCCAGAGAGCAAAGCCATGCAAACAAAATACAAATTCAAACTGTAGTTTACTTCCAACTGAAGGTAAGTAAATAGAGCCCTCAAAATCAATTTTGATAATTCAAAACTGGAGAGAGTTAATAATGCAAAGCAAAACTCATATACTCCAGTTTCTTCAATTAACCAAACAAGAGACTTGCAGCACTGCCAAATAATGTTACTTTAAGTACTTTCTAAAACTGGTCTGTCAAAGGCCCTGAACAGATGGAAGAAACTAAGATAGTACTATTAAATAAATTATCCCAATCATCAATCCTATTCCCCCAAGATATTTGCTATATACAATATATTTCACTGCTGGAAATCAAGACTTGTATGTGCAGACTCCTGGAGAAAACTAATGAGAAAGCTTCCTAGTTTTCTCTCTAATTATAATTCTTTAGATTTCTTCTCCTGAGCATCCAAAAGCAGAAATGTTTAAGCAGACCCTAACAGCCAAAGATGCAAGCATTTGAAGACCTTTCTTTACCAAAACACTCAAGCTCTACAATTACCCATTTACACAAGTGTGTGTTAGAATGACTACCCAAAGACCAGGGCAAGCACAAGGGCCACTGTGCTCCACAATTCATTTTCCAGTATCATATTTATGTGTTATTTTTATGAAAGCCACTCATTCTAGAAGGAAAAGACTTGCATTCAGATGTACATGCAACTATCAGACAGCAAAGTTCTAAACAAGATCACTTGATTTAAGCACTAAAAGATTGCAGCGTGTTACTTCCAACAGCTTTCTTAAAAAAATTACAAACCTGAAGGGACAAGGGGCTACTTCCATCCTGAACTTTGGTCCAACAAGCTACGAGTTTATCAACGTTGCCAGCACAAATGTAACAGAGACAGGCTTGTGTCTGCAGAATGCTGTCCCCTTCATTCTCCAGCCTGCTGCCCAGGAGATCTAGACGAAATACGAACAAAGATGCTGGTGAATCATTTCGGTGACCCCTCCCCATCACTGCTGACGCTGGGAAAGCCTACGATGCCTGTCATGTCTCTGCTCAGCACAGAGAGAAGGTATATTGCCTCTGGGCTTGGCTGGCAAGGACACACACTGGTGTCCAGCACAGATTATCTCATGGGAGCCCAGGGCACTTGAGAGGCAGTTAATGTCACGACAGCAGGAACCTGTCAAATGACTGCAAACACAAGACGCAGCAGAAGAGCCAGTCCATCTGTTGACATGACAAAGGACAAGAGGCCAGGGTTCACCTATTTCTGCAGCCCTTCATTTCAGGAGTGTGACCCCAGTGTGCAACTGGCCATGATGCTGATGTGTGCTGAAGGGAGTCATACACCTCCCCAGACTCCATGGGTGGTGTCTTAGGGACACAGGGGTGTCAGGCTCACAGGTACTGGTAATGTAACTTCCCTGTGGGTCAAACCCAGCCAGCTGTCTGTCATACAGCACACAAGGGCAGTCATGTCCGTGAAAGAGGACTCCTTCCAAGAAGTCATCATTGGTCTCGGGAAAGAAGAGTAAAGTTGCTCCTTAAAACATTTCTACTTCTGCCCCATGCACAAACACTCCAAGACAGGTCCTTTGGCTGAAACACCTGTCACATCAGCATAATGGATATCCATCTGGAAAATGGTACAAGAACACCAGCTGTGCACTACACAAGCAATACTGGGACACAGCTGCTCACAAGGGTCTGTGTTTTGTGCCCAGATAGATCAGGGATTGCACTGGTAAAACAGCACCCCAGAGGTTCCTCTCCTCCTCTGCAACATGACTGACGAACTGTTTTACCCATGAAAGAAGCTAACAAGGCATTGCAGCGCTATACTGGAAGGAAGACAACCCTGGCAAAGTGTAGTTCTCCTGTAAGTGGAATAAATGACATCAAGCCTGTAAAGTGTCCTTACCACAAAGTGCTGCAAACTCATCTGGCCTGGCATAAGTGAGCACAGCAGCCAAAGCCTCTCTCCAATTCTGCAGATCACAAGACTGCACAATTTCTTTCCAGTTCTTCGTTACCACTGCAGTGATGAGCTAGGCCAGAAGGAGGGAAAACACAATCAATATCTTGGTAGGATTTCCTTTGTATAATATACAGTATAATTTGTATCTGTTCAAGTGTACTCATCCCCACTGCATTCAGGGTCACAACAGATACTGCACTGCAGTTCAACAGCTGCAGTACAACAGTACATTTTATTTCAAAAAGAGTACAGTGAAAAATGAACAAAACAAGCTCAGATAACACAGAGAGGACAATTATTCTTGCTACAAAATGTGCAAGAAAAGAATACACAAATCTCCACAAGCTATGATTGCTGAAAATGGTTTTCCAGCAGTTTTTGCAGAGAAAGATAATATACTAAGTATTTAGCTGTAAGTCTTCTGCACAATGCCTAGGAAGGGGTTTGAATTTTGTTTGTCAAATTGTTTCATTCAGCTTTAAGCTGAGCTGAGCTGCAGTGTCCCTACCCTTCCCACACACACACAGGCTGCCTGTCCACAAGGCCTCAGAACAAAACTCCAGCTTCTTTTTTCTCAAACTCTGCCTCCAGTTACTTTGCTTTGAATAAAAGACAGACTTGGCAGCTGAGCTGCTCTTTAGTGAACAAAGCCCTTGTCATGCCAAGATTTCAAGCTCAGAAACTGCTGAACAAGGAGTAAGTATGCAGTTTGGGACCAGAAAAGAAAAAACACACATAAACAACAAATGCAAGATCCTAACTACAAGGTCAACACCTGCTTGTTAGCACAGGTACAGATACTTGGTCAGCTCTCCAGTCCTTTTCCCAAAGGATTAACTACAGTGAAGAAATTTCTCATACACTACAAATTCTCCTTTCAGTCCTGCAGAGTCTTAATACTTGAGATTTTTCCCTTTTCATTTCTCCAGTGTTAGCAGTGCAGTTGTTCTGTGTTCTTTTAAAGCCACTTCTCCCGTTTTATCTTCCTGTTGCTATTTTCTCATGTCAGTAATAAAGAAGAAAAACTTGAATGAGCAGCATCAGCAACCCCTAGCAGTGTAAAAAGCTGAAAACAACAATAACCAGCTGGCCATAACATGCTGTCTCCTTGACAAAGGGTGACTGATCTACCCTGGGCATACTTTGTTCTCTTCTGTGCAGGCAGTGAAACAAAGCATCAGCAAAATCTGTTAAGAATGTACACAGAAATCAACTTAATGCTGCTGGCCCTGAGCATGGATCACATGACTCTTGAAAAATGTGACAAAATAACAGACTGGAATGTGCCCTGATTAAGATATTTATCTACTGGTGAGAATCTATTAGTGTATACACAACTCAGACACAAGAGAGGAGATAAAGAATACTCTTGTGTACTTATATCCAGATAGCATGCAAGACTTCTTATCAATGCATTGAAAAAGAGCAACAGAAATCCTTCTGCTCTGAGATCTTAAAGATGACCCAAACACTTAATTCCTCCAGAAATAAACCTGTAAAATGGCGAGAAAACTTTTAATATGAAAAAGGGAGTTGCCAAAGGCATGCAAACAGGTTAGTTCTTAACTGATAAAAGCCATACCCTGGTAATTTTGCTCTGCATCTTAGCAAAGTACTTTTCCTGCGTCCTGGAGAGCAGCTCTTGTCCGCCCGCGATGGCCAAGATGATGGCGTCAGCCATGCGGTTGTCGTGCAGGCAGAGATCCACCGCACTCCCAAAGTCACCCGTCAGCAGAGCCTGCGTGATCAGACCATCCACATCTGCAGAGACAGGGGGGTGGACTTTCAAATGCTGGCACAAAGGCCACTTAGAGATGCAGCAGCAGGGGACTGTGATTCTGGCTGTACAACACCGCACGACGCTGCCTGCAAACCAGCCTGCTTCCAGGCAGTGCTTCCAGGGATGCTCCAGTTCACCTACACCCTCAAACACACATGGTGACCAGCCACAGCACGGGAGGCACTGTCAAGCAACACTTACCTTGCACCAGACCAAGATGCTAGAGGTCTAAATGGCCTCTGAAACAACTACCACGCATGCATTGGCAGAAATGTCAAACCCAGACAGGGGTCAATGGCTTCTGTGTTACTCAGGATCCCCTGGGACTTTCTGCTAGCACTTCATGCCTGATCAGGCGTGTCTTCCTTTATATCAGAAACCACCCAGAGCAGCTGCTTTTCAGCAATGGGGTATACAAATGCTGTGTGCTTTCTTTCCTTCCTTTAAGAAGGTGCATTTTCAAGTCCCTTGAGATTGCTGTGAAACAAATGCAGTTATAGGCAAGTCATTACAATCCTTCACCATCTGTGTAGAAATTGCCTTCTCACTGGAACACCAGTATTAACATCATCATTTATAAATATCAGCACAAACAATGAAATCAATATCAAGAGTTTTTTTTACCTCCACTAACAGAAATGTTAAATGTAGTCTTTGCAGATCCCAAACCTTCAGTTTCTTGTTTATGGTCCTTCAGCACCTATGAGAAAAGAAAAGCAGACTTTGCACTCAGTACAGGAATGCTCAGTGGGCAGAAGTTGCCTTTTTTTTTTTAAATAAAACTCCCCCGAGATTTAAGATAGAGAACGTTTTGTGCAGGTACTTGGATTTTGGGATTTTTAAAAAAAACCTTTCAATAATAAAAAATAATACCAGGAGAGAAGTCTTTCTCCATCAACCATTTTCACAGCACAGCTTAAGAAGAGGGCAGAAATTGACCCACAAACTGCCTCCTCTGTCATAAGCCATCGCTCTAGTACAGGCAGCGGGAGTTCACAAGTCTGCTGAGAACACTCTGCTTGTGAGGGCTGCTCAGAGAAATTGCACTTCAGAGGATGAAGCACACAGTCAACCAAAACCAGGCATTTGGATGGGAAAGCAAGTCTGAAACAGCCTTCATGTTTGACTCATGAAAGGAAGCAGCATCTGGAAAATTATTTTGCTGTCAGATAAGACAAGATGTGTGTTTGGTATCAGTTGAAAGCATGTTGTGACCATCAGGAATAATGTGCCCATCCCGTTACTTTATGGACGTGACAGCACACACCGATGCGTCATCAGTGGCTTCAGGCCAGTCTCACAAATATTTACCATCCATGCTGGAAGGCCAAGGTCATGTTTGGCTGTGAATTCTCTCTTAGAACAAACATTTGTAATGAGACATATAATATCTTCAGGACTGCATACAGCAAAATCCTTACACAGTCAGATACCCATGTCTGTCACTACAGTGCCTAAAGAATTAACAAACAATCCAGCACCCAGCCCAAGGAGAACATTCTGGTTTTAGTGTCCTTAACAGGTTGTTTGTTATATGGGGTCAAGTGCACCACTCCAACTTGCACGAGCCTTAAACCAGTCCTCACCTTCACAGGCAACTGCAGACAAGCACAGGGAACACAGCTAGTTATGTGCTAACAGCTCAAATTTGAACCCAAAAGAGAGACTGAAGGAATAGGGAAAAATGAAATTGGCCTGTTCACACAGTGACATAGTATTTTCAGTGCTACTGACTTCACAAGGCAGAGGCTGGTCTGTAGTGCTTATTATAGACCCATCCCCATACTGCAAACATAGGGCTGAAAACAATGCTGTTCAAATGGACAGAAATGAACAGTAGCTGTAGGATCCCAAGAGCAGACACGGCTGAGCCCAGACTGCCTGCAATAAACCTGTCTGAAGTGCTGTAATAAACACTCATATAAGGCAGCTGGATGCCAGAGCCCTGATACTCACTGCTCAGGTGCCAAGGGGATGGATGGCACTGACTTTGGAGGGAGCAATGAAGAGAAGGAACATTCTACCTCCCCTCCAATAGCACAGCATCATTGTAGAAAAGGGTTATACTCTGAAACAGGGCAGTAATAAGCTGTCTGCTCGGTAATAATCAACCAGAGGGGGGAAAGAAAGCAATGAGGAAAATGAGGGGAAAAGAAAAAAAGCATTAGAGTTGTGACAGCAGATAATTAAATACGTGTTAGGGACATGTCAGTGTGAAAATTATGGCAGAATAAAGTCCTTGACTTGGGTGCCAATTGTATTCTTATAAAACGAGCTTGTTCTTCATTGCCACCAAAATCTATTCACATGATGACTGAAGCTGACGAGAAAAATCTCAAGCAACTTAACAAGAGATGACTTTTATCATACTAAATAATTCTTTGTATTTCCGTATACCCTCAGCACTAGAAAAAGCCAACAAAGTAAAATGCTCTGAATGGTAACAAAGTAAATTCAGGGCAGGCCAGCAGGGTTAGTCTAGAGGGAAACGGATACCTCTCCCAAGAACTGTTCCTCTGTAGCCCGGACTTCATCCCCCTCGCTTGGCACAGATTCATCAGATTCTGCAGAAGCCTTCAGCAGAGAGAAGATGCCATAAAAAAAAAGCCAGCAAAAGAGGAAGAAATACTTTTCCCTGCAGAGTACAGCCACCTTCTCACCAACAACAGAACCAGATTGCAGATCACAGAAATGCATTGGCCATATATGCTTGGCTATTACAAACATGGTAAAGGCCCTCTGTTTCCTTTGTCATTACACAGTACCTTGTGCTGTTTTCATCTTAGCTGCCTGAAAACATGCAACAAAACTTTTCTTCCCCATTAGGCAACCACAGATGCTATTTGAACTGTCTGCTGCACCAAAGCAATACACTCCTGTTGTAGACTCAGGCCACTGCAATTACAACAGGCAATGCCTGAACTGTAGTTATCACTCTTGTAGGAAGCGTTATGAGTCCATACTCTCAATCCTGCTTTTTTTAAAGCCTATTGACAGTGCTGCACTTGAAATCAGCTGTCAGGCAGCAAAACTCTGCCCTACCTCACAGGCAGCACAAAGTGTCACAGTGGGCAAGACACAGTAAAAAGGAAAGGTGGAGGAACACCTATGAGACCCTGGATTAAATCCACCTGAGAGGAAAAGAGTTGGGTTTTTTAAAATAAGTATCTTCATCCTACTGAATGGAGGAACATGCCACATGCTGGATTATTTGTGACTTACTCTGGGACAGCTATCAAGTGGAAAGAAAAATTGTTCTTACTTTTCACATTACCATGGTATTATAAAACTAATCACAGAGTTATATACATGTGTTTGCTTACCTCTCCCAAGACACCATCTGCAACTCCTTCTTTATTCAGAGCAGATGTAATCTAGAAAACAAAGTACCCTTTTAGAGAGGCAGACCACTTACTGATTTCTCAGACTGCAATGGCACATGTAGTTACTATGTTGCCTGCAGAACAGTTAACATGAAACTAAAGCCATTTCCTTTTCCAGGTGTTGGATTTACTGCTAAAGAGCCGTGCTCCCCAAGCTCTGATGGAAACAACAGCTGCTCTACGCTTTTAAACCTTTAATTGTTAACTCAAGGGCCTTAAACCTCACCAGAGCTGCTGGAAACCACAGTAATAAACAGAGTATCTGAACACGAAGCACAGAACCTTCTGTCTGCTCCAGTCAAGGAAAAATGAAGCAGTGACAGTCCTTGTGGACAATCCACAGGAAGCTGTGGTTTCAAGCACATCAGGCACACAGCTGAGGGACAGGATTTTCCAGGGTACTAAAGAGTTAAAATGCCCAACTTTTACTAACTAGCAAGGCAAACCATGACTCCAGATTTAACTAGGGCCCTCAAAACTACCAATTTATAATGTATTGAGTTTATATATTAGTTCAGCTTCAGGGAGCCTGGGTTTCCCATTGCTGCTCATGTTACCTACTTATTTTAGTACTGTAGGCTTTATTTTATCTTTGTAGGCTGTTTTACACAGAAAGCTGAGCTCCAATTGCTGGAGACAGTTTTCTTGCTTTTAATCATTGGTTTAAAATAACAATGAAAAACAGTACTTGGTTTGCATAAGAATCACAAGTTTTAAGAAAACCCTCCCCCTATACTCTTAATAGCTTATTCCAAGAAGCTGAAATTTGTGATCCCCTTTTACTTTCCTTATATGAAATACCACCAATAATATCAAAAAACCAGTTGTGATTTAGTGAGTTTATCATCATCTGGCTATGACAAACTTTCAGATGAGCTGTCCTGTGTTGTTTCTTGACACTAAAAAACAGGGATTCAACTTCACTGTGGAATGCTCCGTTGAGAACCAGCTACACAAAATCCTGGCCTTGCAGCTCCTATCATCTGTTTCTCAGATACTGAAGTAATGGGGGAGGCCCAGCATTTCAGGCCACTCAGTTCAGCTAAGCCCATTTTCTCAGCTTTCCCCCATGTACAGGTCATACCAAACCTAGAGCAGCAGCAGGCTCTAGTCTCATGAGGCCACTCTGCAAGACCACTACTAAATTTCAACTGGATTTTCTAATTGAGAGCTGTTTTTCAAAAGCAGGATTTCCCTTGCTGTGTTTGCCTTGGAGTCATGCACAAAAATTTTGAAGCTGAGGACAGACTGTTAGCAAAAACATGACTTTTTTTCCCTGTAATCATATTGTTTGCCCTGAAGGATATTTAATTTGTAAGCATAATGACACTTTAATGGAACCAGTCGTTGAAAATAAAACACTAGATTGTTATAATGAAAATGAATCAAACATTCAAATCCACTGAAACAGAACTGAAGAAAATGAGATAGTTCCTGAGCAGAGAACTGAAAGCAACAGAGCTAAAAGGCACAACAGGTATCTCCCTGTAACACTGAGTAAGAACCTCCTTAAAACTGGGAACAAACATCTTTAAAGATGCGCAAATTGCTTCTGGGTAATCCAAATTTTGCCTTTCTAAATGTAACCAGTTGATGTTGGTATTTAGAGGGGTTTTTCTTTGTTTTCTTTCTGGAAAAAAAAAAAGAGCTATCCCAGTTTTCCAAGGTAGTTAATGATACCCTGAAAATTGCATACATGCTCTTCAACCAGAAAGCCTAAAACGAGATCACATTGCATGATCCTACAGTAGAAGGATGTCAAATAAAGTTACATGAACAGATTGAACCAATAAATATCAAAGCTTCTTGATGGGTGAGAATTTCAGATCAGCACTGGACAGTCAGATGCAGACATGCCTCCACAGTCTGTTGCCTGCTTTGACATTTCCATGAGCTCTTAATCATACAGGGCATTGTCAACATGTTAGGCTGTATTCCCTAGACACATTCATAAGTAAAGCTTTTAACACATGCGCAACTTCCAGGCATATTTACCTTCTTCCTTAGATCATCCTTCCTGTATCCTAAGAGCTCAAGGTATTTAGCACGTGAATCTTCTTCAAAGTTCACCTTCAAAAAAGACAAAGAATATATTGCAATTCACAATTTTTCATTTTCTCCCTTACTAGCTTTTTACTTGACTGGCACAAATTACGAAGTCAGAGTCAGTGACTGAGTAAACAAAGTTATAAGGAGAACCCCAAAAGTCTTCAGTGACTTGGGCACCTAAGCAGGTGGGCAAGGCTTCAATCTTGTTGTTGGTTATCTGGTTCACTTGGAAAACTCTAAATGCTCATAGTGAGCCATGAAAAGCCCATGTAAAGCTATCCCAAAGCTTTCTTTCTCACTAGCTCCCTGTAGAGATATGCACTCACGGGGGATGTCAAAAAACACAGGATACCTTTACTCAAGCCTTTGCTTCTGCTATGATTTCTCACAACCCCCCCTAGCCCTGAGGACCCTCCCTCTTCTGGTGGGCCACTCCCAGTGACATGGTTTATGGATACTATTCCCAAACCCTACACCTCTTGGTTCCCAGCATCCCTTCTGCTAAAACACCATGACACACAGAGGCAACCACTTCCACACAGGCTTTCCAAGTCCCTGGGGAACTCCTGAACAGCTTTTACCTTTAAGAAGGCCCACACATTCTTCTCAAAGTCAGCCAGGGCCATATCAATCTTCTTCTGGCAGTAGCTGATGAAGCCTTCAGACTGCACAGCCTCCTGCAGCTGGTTGGAGCGGGCCAGGAACTCCTTCTCTGTAACAACCTGGCTCACGTAGACATGGTGATGCTGCTGCTGCTGCTCCATGCCTGGCTGCTGCTGAGACTTGGCATTCTCAAACGTAACCAGCTTGCCTCCAAACTGGAATTGAAGCACACGTGCAGTACTTGTAAATACAAGTATATACAGGGGACCATATATGAAAAGGTATGAGCATTCACATAGGTACCCAAACGATTTTATATAACATGTATATGCTTATCATCCAATAACTGAACATTCCTGACATCAGCTCTTTTTCCCCAACCATTCTACATTTCTATGCATGTAAGGAACTTGCTGGATAAGTAGGTGCACATTTAATAAGATTTATGAGCACAGCTATTCTGTACCTGTTTTCTTTCAGACAAAAGACTGACCAGAAAGTGAGAACTAGAGCTGTGGGTCTCTACAGTGCCCAGCATAAGTGGATTATCTCATGATACTGCAATGCAATCACCAAAGAAACCCATGTATCATTAAATAAATGTTCAAGCATGATGTCTGTCCTGGTCTTGCCGGACAGTTTACCAGTTAAAAGCCTACTGAGAAACAAGCAGTAAGTTGTACAACAAACACAGGAAAAATATTAGGAGGGGCTTATAATGGTGTTTCATTCTATAGCAAAAAGTGAATTAACAGTCCGGTCCAATAATGGAAACAATCTGCATTACAAAACCCAAAACTTTATCCAGGAAAAACACTGACAGTTGGATTCTTGAAAACCAGGACGAATAAGGCAATAAACACCATTATGAAATGACACATCAGAGAGTGGCTAAGCAACATCACTTCTCTTTGACAGGAGAAAATTGCATTTGGTTTGTTCACCAGATCGTGAATAAGCAGACATACGATGCTGAAAACTTAGAAGTATTTCAGCAAAGAAATCCATTTCAAGTGGCTAGGCTAAAATCTCCAGGAGATCCCAAAGAAATGTCCTGTGGGTTTAGAAAATAAGCCAAAAGTGGAACCAAACCGCAGCTGACTCTGCTCTCACAAAAAAGCAGGGCCTTGCCACCCCCTCCTCTGCCTCCTCTGCAAATCAACCAGCCACAGAGGAACAGAGCCATGTGCTGCTACAGCAACTCCCAATACTTTGATCAAAGCTGATCTGAGTATGCCCCACCACACTGACTCACAGTATCTTCAAACTGCACTGAAGTCTCAGATACTTGCCAGATTTGGTTTCATTCCCCCTCCCAATGCATATTTGTTTATTTCAAAGCAAGCACTGCACATAAATAAAAGCAAAAGCCTAATGCCAAAACAGAAACAAACAAAGGTTTGTTGTAAGTGTTTAGCAGATGCCACCTCTACCCAACCTGCCTGGCTAACCACGCCCAGCCCCGTCTCATCCTTACGGAGAACGACGCTCCCATGGGTCGCCGGATCCATTTGGGTGGTTTCTTCAGAGGCAGAACGCTCTGTGGGGCAGTCTGCTGGGGCAGCTGCAGGGGCGGCAGGGGCTGTCCCGCACCAAACGGATCAAGGTTCCCAAAAGACGATGAAAGCTTTGATAACACAAAGGAGAAAAAAACCAGAAGTGGTATCGCTCCGTTAAACCAAACATAAGCATTTATTTGCACCCAATTGGTACTCCTGCAAGTAGGGCTGCAGCCACTGAAGAATTCCCATGAGCTCATTTTTTGTTCCCCCTCTTTCTGCCCCTTTTCTGAGCTGAACATTTTTCAAGACCTGGTCAACTTGCTTCTGCCTCAAGCCATCCGTGCTGCCTCCCATGATGGAGTAAATGCTGATCCGCCCGTCGAACGAAGCCGCAGACAGGACAGCAGGGTTCCTTGGACACCACTGGATATCAAAGCACCACTGCGTGTTCGTGGGCAGCTCATACAGCACCTGGCAAGCAAAACCAAGTCAGACAAATCAGAGATTTCATCGATCACCATGTCCAATAGCAACAATTCTCCTGCCTGCCCCGAGACTGGTCTGGTCATCTTGCTCCTCAGCAGCCTCCACATCACCACACACACTAACAGTGGGCAAATCCTGACAATCGCCAAACAGCAGACTATCACACACCACTCCTTCCATTTCCTTCTCCCATTAAATCTTATGTTTAACCCACACAGGACAAATTATGCAGGTGGGCTATGTTTGTGCTGTCCCATCACAAGCTGTGAGCTGCTGACATCCATTCTTGCTTATTGTGAGCTAATTTAGGTATCCCAACACACTACACAGAGAGATGTTCAGGCTCTAAAGTAAGTCTGTTTTCATAGGAAAATTGGAAAAGGTAAAATTTGCACTCTGGGCAGACAACCTCTTGACCCTCAGAACAGAAAAGTGCCCCCTTACAGCAAACATTTAACCATAAACTAGAAGAAACTCAAAGAACAAAATTTTAACTGTCAGCAAAATGCTGTCTCTCAGGAAAATGTTCTTTTTTTTAATGAAAACAGTTATTATGATTCATCTACATGCAAAAATTTCATAATAGCACAAGGTGCAGCTCAGATAACTCATTTGCCACCACACAGCTTTTGTACTTTAGGGCCAACGCCTGAATTTTAGAAACACTTGTCATTCTCACTCCAGGATTATGGCCCACTGCAGGCAAGGAGCCCTCCAGCATGACTGAAGCACTTATCATAGTCTAGAGACAAACAGATCTTCATCCCCTTAAAAGGTATCCCCAGGCCCAGAAAGGCTGGGTGGTAACATGCTTGAGTGGCCTTCCCTGATCTGCCACTACTGTGGTAAGCTACAAAACCCCTCCTGTCTGGATAAAACTTCTTACAGAAGGAAAAAGGCAATTGCAACAATGATCCAGCCACACTGGGCCCAAACCAGAAGAGTTTAGAAGCATATTTAGAAGTTTAAGTGGAGCCATTCCCATCTCTTATAATGAAGAGGGACATTACTACTCAGCAGGAGAGAAGCAGCAAGGACAGATGTGTAATACTGACAATACTAGGAAGGAATCCTGCACCACCAGAACAAGCTCAGAAGACACACAGCAAGCACAACTACTCGGGATAGGGAGTAACATACCACAGAAGCATCATTCCTAGGAATGCAAGAGGAGCAACGTGTGCTTTGCATGTGCCACCTCTGAACAGAGATTTTTAATTCTTTTTTAAGTGGTGAGCATACAATACCTCCCCAGTGTTAGGGTTGGAGCAGAGGATTTTAGCATCCTTCCCACAGCTAAGTAGCAGCTCTGGATCTGCCATACTCCAAGCAATGGCCAATATACCCCTGCATGAAAAGTCACAATGAAGAACAGTTTAATATTAGTGCAAACCAGTGATAAATAAAGCATATTTACGAGTTTCTACATTAGTTTCTACACTAGCTGACCACTCCTTCCTCTTACAGAAGGAGAAACTTTGTAATGCTATCAACACTTTATTTGTTGAAATACATGTTTTCTAGTTTCTGCATGAAAAGGCATAAAGATGCAGCCATTGTATCTGAAAATTAAATGCAATAGTCATACAGGAGAACCTGGACACCCATGAAACAAAATAGTTTGCCTGTATTATTAACATACAGTATGTAAACCTGTAGGTATGGTCAGTGACTATGAAGGTTGTCAGCTCCTTTTTACTAGCAGGAGAGTCAAGTCAGTAGAACCACTGGCAGCAGTTTTGTTACTGCTGTTCTCACTTCTTAAATCAAGCAGTGGTTTTGGGGCAATATGAAAAGTTTCACTAACAATTGTGGAGGGACAAGAATTTAACAAAATCTTCTGTTGGACAGAAATTAAGGCATTTAGGGGACTGAAGAGAACCTGTGCAAGCCCACACGAGGATGTGTCCAAGTGCACCTTCAGTACATGATTCAGGCAATAACTCTTTTCACCTCAGGTCCCTCTTCTCAATAAACATAGAAACAAACTAGCAGCTTCAGTGTTTCAGCAGCATGGTGGGTTTATTTATTTTAGTTTGGGGCCTTTTCCCTTCACAGTGTTGGAATCCAAAAGGCCAGGTCTTTCAGGGTACAGGGCTGGCTAGTCTGCAAGCCAGCATATAGCCCTGCCTGCTGCTGGAACCACCACGTCCAGCTAAGTGAGCCTTCACAAAGAACTGAGCAGGGAGTGAGATGCACAAACTGGGACAGTCACCAACAGTGCTTACACCACAGAGCAGCAGGCTACATAAGGCTCATACCTGGTATGACTTTCTAGAACACGAAGTGGTGAGGAGGCAAATCTTAGGTCCCACATCTGAATAACAGGCAACCTGTCATCCTCCGAGGCCAAAACCATCTGGGTAGCAACATCAGGGTGCCATGCCAAGCCTGAGCAGTGCATCTGAGGGACAACATTGTGCCAAAGCGTCAAATAACTAAGCAGCACTACAGGAAAAAAGAAAACTAGATCAAATATGTCTATGTGCATGGTAAAACATCACGTGCAGCTCTGTTTCAGGGCATTATTTCTGACTGCATTCAGATTGGGATAGTCTCCTCATTCCCATGAGTGAGGAGACTTGCAGTCAGTTTCCCAAGGTCATCTCAAAGAAATGATGCTGTGCTGATTTTTTTTTCCACAGTCCTATGTTTTAATATGAGGAAACTGTAAAGCCCACTGTACAAACCTTTTTCTCTAATATTTTTATTGATATTTTAATAAAAAACATAATTAGGCAGAGGTTATTGTCGTGAGAACATTGTATCAGAGGACTACAACCACATGAAGAAGACAGCCTACTGTGCTGCTGTTATGTTAGGCAACAAATACATAAAACAATCAGAGTTATAAAGTTTAGCAAAATAAGACTACAGCGACCAAGCAGCTGTGGAGGGACCAAACAGCTACTTCACAAGCACCCATTTCTAAGTTCCATTTTAAATCCTTGTTATATTTTCAAAGTTTTTTATTGCAATATTCCATTTAAAATAATACACAACTCTACAAATGATATGATCTCTCCACAAGTTCAGCAATCTCTTTTTCACATTTACACTGCCTGAGGAGCAGGCACAGTGGTTACAACTACACAAGGCAGCCTTCCTGTAACCTGCTCAATGCCACACTCCTCTGTGGCAGACCCTGCCCTCTCCCAGCTCAGCTGCAGCCTGCTCCCATTGTCACATCCAGACCAGCAGAAGCAGACCCCAGCTCCAGTCACCAATGTCCTGCCAGGGCTCAGCCCTTGTGCTCATCCCACATGTGATGCCAAGGGAGGAAGCCCTCTGCCTGAGCACCAAACCATGATGTCACCTGCTCTGTGAAAAAAAAAGTGTTCACACACAGAGCACATCAGCCATAGCCTCATCTCCTCAGCACATAACACATATAATTTTTGAGTAAGTGAACAAAAATGTTTCAGTGGTAGCCCCAAACAGATCAGTAAAGGCTTTCTCACAGCTAACTCACCATTCTGCTAGGACATGAGTGCCTTGTCTTGCTTTAATCTGCATCTTTCTATTTTCATTTATAATGCTGACAATCCCTTTGCATAAACATGGCCTTTTAATGGAAAATTGGGCCAGGCACCAGTACCTCTGCCACGTGATAAGGGGTGCTATGACCTGTCCCCACATGCTAAGCAGCACCCCACACCCCTCTGCAAGCGCCTTTGCAGCTGCAGGAGAGAAAACTCACCCGGTTGTTGTGGTCACTGACTTTGATGATGGGCTCGTTCTTCCTGAGATCCCACACGGTAGCTCGGCCACTGGGGCTGGCGGATGCCAAGATGTGCTGGACTTGCCTGTTCCATGCAATGCAGCTGATGTCCTCAAGAGGCTGTTGCACACACAGAACAGCCTGTCACGACCTCTCTAAACTGGAGACTCAAACCCTGTTAGTTTCAGGACTTGCTAACTGAGAAATCCGCTCAGAGGCTGGTCCCACATGCTGCATATTCCAGTTGCCTTTCTACACATGCTGTAGGGTACAACGCCTGAAAAGCCTGGTTTATAAGCTGCTGGCATTTCTCTATGAAGTTATTTTCTGCTTTACACCATACATTACTGAAACAAGACTAAGCACAACTGTCTTCCAAGAACCGATTATTACTCCATGGAAGTATATCAGGGTATATGAACTGCCCTTTTGTCTTGAATTATTAGGTTTTCATTTAGCGAAAAAAAAAGTTTGCTTGGTGGAATTCTGCGGAGGTTTTTTATTCCCTCAATGATTATTTTTAGACTGAGAACTAAACCCACCATTAGTCCAGTCCTTCCTGCCTCTACTATTTCCAGCTGTCATTAAGCACATGGACTAAAAGATGCCCCAGCCTAAAATATTACTATTAGACAAAAAACCCTCTTACAGGGATCTTTAAGGTGAGCAGCCTCCCAAATGTCTGTATGTTAATAAATGACTTGAACTAAACAAAGTATCAAAACCCAGAGACTTTAAACTAAAGATCTTTAAAGTGAAGATTACTTCTCATCCCGTTTGCTCACTTTGTTGTCTCCAAATTATCATTAATAAATCAGTAAATTTTCCAGTAACCACAAACTTCTTGTACAAATTCCGTAACAGCTACAGAAACACACATGATTTGAAACAACTTCCTCTCATTCTTCTATTTCCTTCACAAGGCACAAAGCACAAAGACTATTGTTTTTCCCCACTGATCTTCTTTAAGAGACACAGGCTAAACACTGGACCTTGAGTATAGCAATTAAACCACTCCTTGACATCCACTAAGGTAACTGCATAACCTACTGCCTCAGCATCTGACTTCTCAGTAGCTGCTTTTTATCTTCCTCCTATTTTCCTCTGTGCACCTTCACAATCTTCAGATTGATGCAAGGAGTGAAACATGCAGAGGAAGATTAACACGTGCAATGGTTATGGATATTTGAAGAGTGGTGTAACCTGAGAGACCTTAAGGACTGTAACAAACCTGGCCAGAAATGCAGCTCATGGCTAACTACTACTAACTACTACCCAAATTTGGTTCAAAGGGCTTTCCCTCACCCCTCTCCGGACAGCTTTGAAACTGTTTCAATAAGCTCTCCACTTAATTGGCATAAATATTTTTCACAAGTCTGCTCTGCAGAATTTAATAAATACCAATCTGGTACCTGTGTCTTCACTCCCGGTGTCATTGGTGTAGCAAAGTTGTTCAAGTCCCAGATATAGATTTCAGACTCATTAGCACCAGAGGCCACCAGATTAGTCTGTAAGACACATTAGGAGATATTAAGGGTATTTTCAGCATCAGCTTTCACAGTCTTGGCTGCTGGGAAGCATCAGATCCACAGGACTCTGTTGATTTCCCCTATCAGCTCAGGATATAGCTTTTGGCTCACACAGAGAAGTTTAGGGAAAAAAGCAAGGGTTTTTGACATTGCAGGTAAGACTGAGTTAATTAAAAAACATCCACACTACACTGGTATGCTAAGACCAGAATTTGTGGAGTGCTCCTCCAGTGCACAGCAAACCCTCATAAAGAGGCTGCAGGGGCACAGCCACACACAGGCAAGGGGAAAGTAGTGACACTTGTGTGAAGGGGCAGAGGAGGAAGCAGTGCTGCAGCCACGGCCACCACAGAGCTTTGCTCCAGACAGAGTGTGGCATTTGTGCCTCCAGTGGACAGCACCCAGCCCACAGCGAGTGCCACCACCCAGAGCAATCTTGCACCTAGGATGCAAAAGTCCAGGCAGGACAACATGAGCCAAGGCCACCAAGTGCCCTTTGACCACATCTCGTGGCTGATGACAAGCAAGTCCTGACTTCATAACAGGCAGAAAGGGAAAGGGAGCAATTCAGAGAGGATACAATGAACACAGTACAGCCTTGCTGAAAGCAAGAGTGCAGGGACAGAAGTGTTAGTTAGGAAACAAATTCAACTCAATTCTCACACAGCTGGTAGGGACAAGGAGAAACCAACACACTGTATCTAAAGAGAAATAAGTGTTCTTTAGTGATGTGGGGAAGCTTGCTGGTTTTGAGAGCCCTTCCGCTAAAAAGGCCACATGGCTATGTTTTACCGTCTCCTCTTTCCAAGCAACAATACTTAGAGGTCTTGAAGACGGATCCTACCTAATCCCCACAGGAGATACCTGAAATCTGATCTTTCCATAAATATGAGTGAAAGCACATAGCTACTTCCTGTGTTGCTGAGAACAATATTGGCACAGTGCACAGAAGCTAAAAAAAGGAGACTGGCTTAAAAAAAAAAGTCACAGGAGGACACCTCTACTTTTCCCATAAGCTGAACTAGAAAGACCCACTAAACTGACCATATAAACTGATGATGGGAAAGAATGAAGCAGATACCTCAGACACTTTCATACCCCATCCTGAAATGCCAGTAACAAGACAGGAGTTCCCTAGAAAATACAGACACTCAAACTCACACTTTTCACAGGAGGGGAAGCAAGAGAAACATTTTAGGTTACAAGTGAAGATAGGCCACTCCTCTATGATGGTATGGTATGGTATGTTATGAAGAACAGCAGAAAACCAACCTGGAACATGTTGACATCCAGGGCTCTTACTGGTCCCGTGTGCTTGTCTTTCTGGGCAATGATTACTTCCGTGTCTCCATCTATGATTTTGGCTGGGTCATACAGAATGACATTTCCATTTTCACCCCCAGCAATCAGGACTCCAGAGACTCTCTCACACGAGGTCATGCTGTGCGGGCCCCAGATCAGCTTGTGGTACCTGTAATGCACAGAGGGCCCCACAGTCTATAACCATCCACCACCAGCTCCCCACATAACGATGAATCTCCTTTTGCTCAGCCCAGCAAAAACCTCTGCTGCAGACAGCACAGACTTCAGAGAAAAGCACTGCCTGCAATTCTCCTTAAGGACGTCTCTGCACTTAAAACACCCTCTGTCAAAGACATGCCCCAGTTTTGCTCATAAATAAGATGCAGGGTCACAGCATGCACAACCAAAAATCTGGAAACTGGTAAAATCTCTCATCTCTCAGCTGCAAAATCAGTAAGTGCTCCCAGCTGCACATGATTTTCATCTCACCTTTGCAAAACAATAGGAGTAATCAAAGTAAGGACTGTAAACACATCCAACTGCAGGCAGGAGAAAAACCTCTGCTATTTGTGTACAGTTTCATAAAAGGGGGGCAAAAAAAAAGTAAAACTAGAAAAATTTCACATCATTTTCCATATCTGTGCTTTTGGATGTGCAAACGTTTCATCTGACACACAAGGGGCTCAGCAAGTGGTTTAATCACATCACAGACACAGTTTATTTTCGAGGCTAACTCACAAGGAATTAAACTTACTTCCAGAAATTAAGAATTTTCACATCACTGTGTCCATCTGTCAATATGCAAATTTCCTACAACTCAGTGAACTTGCTACATAAGCAAAACAGCATTCCTGTGCATTTAACCATGAAAAGAATGAATTTCTTCTACATAAGATGACATAGTTACCTATGAGCTCTTATGCAAGCTGAAAGCAAACTCACACCAACTGGAAGGTGGCAAGATGCTACTTTAGCATTCACTATATTATTATTAATATCTTTGTTATCTCTGGGAAGTCTTCAAGTAGTTTATTTAAATCACAGCAATTTCAGCATGATAAAATGCATACTGCAGGAAGCTACACAAAGAGCATATGCTGGGTGAGAAATGCTGTAACAGCCAAGTACTGAGTCTCCCACTGTTCAGATTACAGTGGGGGTTCACCAAAGAATGATGCTACAAAAGGAAATTGGTCCGTGATACCAGACAGTCCCATTCCCTCAGTATGATTTTTATACTTCTACACCTAACTATTAAAGTTGACAAGAAATGGAGTGAGTGACAGGGTTGTTCAGGCACCACTTGCAAGACTGAACAGGACTTAATCCAAAAGGAAAGCAGAAAACAGTAAGCAACAAAAAGCCTGAGTTAACCGTGCAATAACTTTCCTCTTGCCCTTTGTTCTTTCCAAGATAACATATGAGTAGTGCAAAACTTAACTTGGAAAGGATTTATCGTTTGTGGGTCTAATCACCTGGACATTTTCATTTGCTGCAAACCAAAATAAAGCCTGATGCATAAACTGCTATCTTATCTTTAATAAATAAAAAAGCCCAACAAAAAAACAACCCTCACCCTCCTTCGTAATTTGGATTTTCTGGGGCAAAGTCAAGTTGTTGTGTCGCTCATCAAGGGAGGTACTTTCATAGGAGCACTGCATCCTGGCTTTAAGGAGTGCTTTTTGAAACTCAATAAAAGAATGGCAAGTCTTGGAAAATCTCAGTCATAGTTAAAACAAGATAGAACAATGGATTTATAAAAGATCAAGCATCTCATCCTGCTGTGAGCAGGTCAGTAGGACATCTTAATATCAGCTTTGCCCACAGTGCAGGGCATTAAAGGGAGACTGTGGACCTTTCAGCCACAAGGAGCAGTAGCCATTGGATCAGCTGCCAAAGAGCCACAACTGCTGTTGAGATGGAAATTGGATCCTCTGATGCTAACAGTATTTCTCTGGATAAGCCATACAGTAAGAAACTGTGGAGCTGTAGAGTCAAACTTGGCTTCCCAGCTGTGGAAACACACACGACATGACCCAAATTATTTCTGCTGCAGAAGTCTCCCTCAAATGCCTAAATACAGACAGGATAGGGCAATAGGAAAAGTTACCACTGCCCTCACTGCGCTCATATGCCGCCTTCTTCCAGCCCTGAACTTCTGCTCCTCTCCTCAACAAATGCAGACAAACCACATGAAGTGACCTCTCCACACACACCACGTAGAACAGTTCCACAAATATTACTTTTCCCTTACAACACTACCTACCTGTGGGAGGAGGAAAACGTGGCACAGGTCTTCATATCCAGTGAAGGATCTGATAAGTCCAACTCAAATATTTCCAGAGAAGCACTTGTACTGAAGGTGGCATCTAGCTGCTGAGCTGATGTACCTGCGAGGAAGCATGTCACAAAACACAAAATACTAACTGCAAAAGCAGCAAAAGGAGGGGCATAAAAACATCATCCTTGCAAAAGTACCCTGAGATGGGGGTCAGGTTTCTGTTTCTGTTATACAGATGCAGTTCTACATAACACTTCTCCCCATGGTTCACCCTTTGTGTGTTTCTTAACCGATAAGAGCAGGAAAAGCTTTGGGCAAGTACCCTGATGATGCACAGAGAATGATCAAAAGTTACAAACGAGCCACAAGTGACTAGCAGTTAGGATTGCTGTCACCTTTCCCTGGAAGAAAAAGGAGGATGTTTGCTGTCACTTGCAGAATGCTAAATACGTTTTCAAGCTGGCAGAACTAGAGAACTCTACTCAAGGCACCACAACATGTACCCTGCTCCAGCCTTGTGAGCAGGGCTTACAAAGTAAGCCCTACAACTTTCAACAGTGGCCGCTTAATGGCCAGAGGTTTGCTAGCACATGCTTCCCAAAAAACTCACCTGTGGCCAGGTAAATGGGGTGCTGCTGGGCAGGGCTCCATGCCTGCATGGCAGTACGATCTATTTCCTTCAGCTTCATTTTGCTGAAAAAGAAAGACCAAGAAAGGTGGTGCTCAAAGGGAGCGCGGGGAGGCTGCCCTGCCACGGATTCAGCTGCTGCATCAGAACTTGGCAGGGGCTGCCAGAGGGGCCGTTCTCCAAAGGATATTGCACAGACAGGCGCCTAAGCCATCCTTCAGAGCGCACCGTGGGGGGAAGGGAAGGACAACTCTGCGCTGGCAGAGTAACACTGACACGTAGAGGGAACCGATGGTTCCCCACCATAACACAGGGAAACGCGGGCAAAGCTTCAGCCGTGGCGAAAGAGCCGCTTCGAGCAGCACCGGGGCACCGACCACCCCGCGGCAGCTGTCCGCCCCATCCCTCCACATACCCCCGCTCCCACCCCCCCGCCAGCCCATTCCTGGGCTCCAGTGCCACACCCCAGCCGCGGGTCCCCCCGGCGAAGGGCCCCCGCTCCCCGCTCACCGCCGCGGCCCCGGCCGGCGCTCCCGCACCGCTCCAACGTGGCAGTGCCGGCACCGCCCCCCGGCCCGCACCGCCTTCCGGGCGCGCCCCGCGCCTTCCGGCCAGGGGCGCGGACACGGGCACGGGCCTGCCCGCGGCTCGCGTGGGTGTGGGGTGTGGGGACGGGCAGCCGGCTCCTTCCTCGCGGTGTCCTCTCGGGGCGGGAGCAGCCAGGGGCCCTGGGGAGAGGGAGACAGGGGGTCACGGGGTGCAGGGCGGCCGGCGGGGCTGGGGGAGCGGCGCGGCCCGTCCTCAGCTCCAGGGTAATAATCATGGCGTGCTCATGATGTGAACAGCAGTGCGGCTCATCATCGGACAGCGGCGGGGGGCACACCGGCATACACAGCCGGGGGAAGCGGGGCTGCGGCCCCGGACCCACCTCTCACGGCAGTCGAGGCGCAGCTCCGCTGCCGCCCCCCGCCGGGCCCCGCGGCCGCCGGGCGGGCCCACGGCGTGCCCGGGCCGTGCGTTGTGCCCGCCGCATGGCGAGACCGTACCGGGTCGCGGCACAGAGCGAGAAAGGCGGGGAGGGTGCCTGGGGCCCGCCATTTATCGAGGCGCGAGCGCCGCGCCCATTGGCCGCGAGCACCGCCGCCCGCCACTGGCCAATGGAGCCGCGCTCCGGCGGCGGCTCCAGCCAATGGCGAGGGGGCGGGCGTGGCGCGCGGGCGCGGGGCGGTGCGGCGCGGCGCGGTGCGGAGCCGGGCCGGGCCGCCATGACGCGGAGCTGCTCGGCGCTGGGCTGCAGCGCCCGCGACACGGCGCGGAGCCGCGCCCGCGGCCTCTCCTTCCACCAGTGAGTGCCGCCGCCCCGCACAGCCCCGCGCCCTCCCGCCCTCCCCTTGACACCCGGTCCGTGTGCCGCAGGTTCCCGGCGGACCCCGCGCAGCGCCGGCAGTGGATCGTGGCCGTGAACCGCGCGGACGGGCAGGGCCGCCGGCTGTGGCGGCCCGGCCCCGGCGCCATCCTGTGCTCCCGGCACTTCGCCGAGGCCGACTTCGAGAGCTACGGGCTGCGGCGCAAGCTGCGGCGGGGCGCCGTGCCGTCCCGCTTCCCGCCCGGCCCGCGCCGCGCACACAGGCCCGCCGTGCGGGCGCCGAAGAGGCCGCCCCGCAGCCCGCCCGGCGGCGGCAGCAGTGACCACAACTACAGCCTGCGCGGGCGGCGCACGGACAGCCCCCCCGGCGGCGGGGACAGCGCTGCCCCCCGGCCCCGCGCAGCCACCGGCATCCTCGGGCGGCTGGCCGGGAAGCGGCGCCTCCCCGAGGAGCTGCTGGGCCTGCTGCGGGCGCAGTTCTCAGGTACCGCGGGGCACAGTGTCTGTGCGTGTGTGTGTGCCTCCCCCTCACCCCCTGTCTTTGCTTAACTTCGTGGTGCTAGTCATCGCTGGCGCTTAGACTCCTAGGTGCTCCTAGCCCTGTGCTTGACAGATCCGGAATGCCACAACCCGTCCTGCAGAGAATGTAAATCTCCCCCCAGAATTCAGCTGCAGTGTTCAGACCTGTAACCACGGCTGTGAAATCAAACTGTGCCACCATTCAGCTGTCAGATTAGTGTATTTAACTAGGAAAACCTTGTCCCTTGTGGAGCCCAGAAGCAAGTTCTGTAAACGATGATGAGCCTGGAGAAGCCCTTTCAAATCACACAGGGGTCAGCTGTAAGTTTCTGGCTTCTTTCTCGCTGTGTCAGTTTCTGAGCAGCACCCACAGGTAAGATTCACAGTCTTTATGCAAAACTGTGGAATGACATTAGATAGGAAGAGAGGGGAAAGGTGTATTGGGAACTCAGCCTCAGGGGGTTGGGATACACACTCCCTGGCCATCACTCACCCCTGGGAAGTGGTGAGGTACAGTGATAGCATTGCCAAGCCATGCTCTTTACTCCAGACTTCAGGACCGAGTGGTTCCAGAGGCCACCCCTTTGCCCTGTATTCTGCAGTGTATTTGTATCATGCATCCTTCTGTTAAGAGACGTTTATTTGCTTCACTAAAGCTGACCTCTTGTGATTTCTTTTTAAGCAGATTTGCCTTGCGAGTTGCACAGCTGGAGGCAGATGGCAGAATACTCACCAGAAATGAGGCAATTTGCTTGTATTCTCTACCTCTACCATACTGAGTCCTATGATTATCTACAGAAGATTTTTCCCCTCCCTCATCCTTACAGTCTGACAAAGCAAGTTTTTATTCATTCCTTCATTCTGAATGTATTTCCATGTACTCAGAAATAGGTGTAACAGATCTGTCCTGAAGAGTAGTAATTCAGCAGTAGTAATTTTCCCTGCTTTGTTTTTAGTAACAGAAGCAGAGTGGAAAGCAGATGTCAAGGAATATCGGTGGCCCTCATCTCAGAAAGCTGGAATGTGTTCCTGCATGTGGGTCACAGCATAAGAATAACACACCTGCACTGTGTCCTAGGCTGCTTATCAGAACATACTACCTGAAGTGCTGTCAGACCCACCAACAACAAGTTGTGTTGAGACACAAAACAAAGGCTGAAGAAACTCCCCCCCTACAGGTTTAGAGTCTCAGACTCCTGTAGGGCAGTTAGAGGATGCCCAAGGGATACACACATTGTCCATGCCAGCCTGGAGTGGTTTTACACAACTTCCTCCAAGGAATCTGTTCAAAGGGGTAGTAGGAGATGGTGGTTAGGGTATAGTGTATTGGACTGTTGAGGGTTTCACATTTCCACACTGGATTATGATATCTGCTCTGGAAGCGAGTTGGGAAGGAGAGCAGACTGGTGCTGCTGGCCCTCTGCGTAGCCTAACTTGCACTTGTGTTTAATTTTTTCCCCCTGTTATCATGAGATCTTATACAAAGTACCTTCTTTGGCTTTCCATCACTAGAGTGTGAGAAAAGAAACTCATACTATCAAAAAAGGCAGGACTGCCAGCTTTGCACTCTGTGTCAGCCTGCTCTGCAGCTCCAGGCATAGCTGACCATGTCCCGAGTGGTAGAAAGTGCTGAGTGTTGCTTCAGCTTCTTCAGAATAACATCTCCTAATTGCATCCTCCCTTTTTTTTCAGTTGGCTGTCTAACAATGAGGCTGCTGCAGGCTTCAGCAATGACATTTTCCTCCGGCTTCAGGAAAAGGTGAAGAGAGAGAATCAGACCTACCGCTACTGCACTGTAATGGTACAGGACATGTCCCTGCAGAAGCAGCAGGAGTGGGACCCACAGACCGGGCGTCTGACAGGCTTTGTTGACCTGGGAGCAGGCATCCTTGATGCTGACGAGGCTCCTCTGGCCTCAGAAGTGATAATCCTCATGGCAGTCGGCATCTCAAGTCCCTGGACAGCTCCACTTGGCTACTTCTTTGTGAACAGCACAACTGGCCACTTACTTGCTCAGCTCTTTCGTCAAGCCATCAATAAACTGAACAACATTGGGATCATGGTCCTGGCTGTGACATCGGGTGCCTCTGCTTGTGGTGCTGAGACTGCCAGGGCCTTGGGGATCGGGATAGATCCCGAAAGGATTCAGTGCACTTTCCATCATCCGCCTGGTTCTGCTCAAGGCATCACATATTTCTTTGATGTTTGTCATGCACTCCAGCTGATAAGGAATGCTCTGCAGTGCTTCCAGAAGGTAGAGTGGCTCAGTGACACCGTGTGGTGGCAGCACGTGGTGGAGCTGGCAGCTTTGCGGGAGCAGAGGGTATTGGAGCAATGCAGTCCCAAGTCAGACAGATCTGGAAGCAAAGAGAGTTACCACCTGAAGGTCAACCTTGCTACACAGTTGTTCAGTGAGGGTGTTGCTGATGGGCTGGAACACCTCCAGAATCTTGGCCTGGCCTCATTTCAGAACTGCAGTGGCACTGTCAAGTTTGTGCGTTTGATGAGCTCTTTGTGCAATGTATTTTATGGCAGAGGTCCCTATGGAAAGGGACCAAACAAGCCTTTGCTAGCTGGAAATTACACCAAAATAAGCAACCTCTTCAATGAGGCCAAGAGCTTCTTTGTCACCTTAACAGACTCTATGGGGAAATACATTATTAAGAGCAAACGCAAGCTAGGATTTCTGAGTTTCTTGCTCAATGCAGAAAGCCTCAAGTGGCTTTACTCCAAGTACGTGTGTGCAGAAGGCACTACTTCCCACCACCTCCAGACCTATGCCTTCAGTCTTGACCCACTGGAGCTGTTTCTCAGGGCAATCCAGCAAGCCTGTGGCACCAGTGGGAGCCCCACCTGCGCTGTGTTCCAGGCTGCTTATCACAAACTGCTGGCCGGCTTCACCCTGTCACCAGGCTCACCACACGGCAGTGCCTCGGTCAGCATGAGCCTCTGGGACATATCCCTGTCTCGGAGGAGAGATCTGACCCTTGGCAGCATTCGTGCTCAGTATAACCCAGCTCGTGGCAGGGCACTGGCAAGAGAGTACCCCTTCTGTGCAGGCCTTCTTCTGCACAGCTCCGCATTGAGCAATGCGCTGACCGACCTGTTGCTGCACAC
This sequence comes from Anabacerthia variegaticeps, assembly GCA_035583185.1. Classification (NCBI taxonomy): domain Eukaryota; kingdom Metazoa; phylum Chordata; class Aves; order Passeriformes; family Furnariidae; genus Anabacerthia; species Anabacerthia variegaticeps. The sequence continues at coordinate 16,009,173 of JAWWEW010000131.1, read as the reverse complement.
ATGGAGCATCGCCTGCACTGCCGGCTTTGTTGCTGAGCAGTTGGCCTGCGACTTGCAATGCGAGGCTTGTCTCGCTTCCCTCTTTGACTCAGATGAGAGCAGGCTAGGATGTGGGTCGGTGCTCTACATAAAAAAGTTAGGTGGAGTGAGTCTGCCCTCAGCAAGCGTGCACCACATAGCAAGCATTTCGGAACGAGTCCTAAAGTGGTATGGCAAAGCAGGGGATGGCAACAAAAATACCAAGCTATGGCATTTGTCTCTAGAACAGAAAGTCTTCCAGGAGCTTCTGGGACAAAGCTCCCTCTTCCCCACCCTCACAAACCATTTATTTGATGGGGGATTAAGCATCAGCAACCACTACACAGTTTTAGTAAAGCAAATAACAAGATGTTACTTAAACATCAGAACAAACTCTGTCCAACACCTGAACTTGAAATACTCTTGTGGAAGGCACAGATTGAAAAGACTGAAAGGAAAACATTTGTTTCTGTCCCCACTGGATAGCTGTCAGTTGAGCTGTACTCACATGGGGTCATGAGTATTCTGCTGTTCCAAGGACAGCTGTGCCCTACTGAGGCTCAGTGATGGCCAGATCTAGGCAACACATGCCAGGAAACAATGTGGTGTCTTCCCATGGTTTGGCCAGCAAAACTGGTGTTGATGAGTGGTGATGTGCTGGGCCATGGCAAACCACCTGATCAAGAGTCTGACTAAGCAAAGCAAGGAAGTTTATCTGATCCTGTGCTTCATGTAGCACTCCTGCAAAGCAGCCACACGCTTCGTGAAACTTGTGTGGCAGGTCAGGATGAGCTTGAGGTGCCTGGGACAGTGGTAGGAGATGCTGCAGTGTCCCCTGGAGGTGCTGTGTGGCTTAATGCTGTGAGTGCTCTTGCCAGGAGAAAACCGATGCATATTCCATGTGGTTGGGGGAGATCATGTGTGCTGGGAATTTGATTTCACTGAAACAGATCTCTTTTATAAAAGCTGCAGGCAAGAAAGCTTGAAAAGGAAAATAAGGACATGAAAAGAAGGTAGCACTCAAGTTGTACACAAGCTCTATCTCTATTCCTATGTCTCATCAAACAGCTAAACAAGCTGTTTAAGTCTAGATCCTCTAGACCTAGATCAGTGCTGACTCTGACCAGACGTGTCCAGTGGCACCCAGGGGCACTGACTCTGGGCAGGAGCTCCAGGCACCAGTACATGGTTGTGCTGCAGCAGGGCAAGCATTTCAGGTCCCATTCTGCAGCCCTATCAGCTCACCTTCTCAACTGTGCCACGTGGCCACATCCTCCCAGGGCTGGCCTGTGTCCTGCAGCCCAGGGCACAAGGGAGTCTCCTTTTCATGTTTCCAGTGATTGCCCGAGACACAGCTTTGATGGCACCAAGTAGGAAAGGCCTCTTCAGTTAGTTCATTTCTATGGCAAGGAAGCTGCCTCCAGTGCTTTACTGGGAATAGCAAAGTCTGGCATAACTGCTGCTAAATGGCACCCCTTTGCCATGCAGAACAGCAGGTGCATCCGTAGAGATGGAAGGCAACTAATTCCCACAAAAGTTGCTCTTCAGTTACTTTCAGGCTCCATGATGGAGATGGAATGAAAAATAGTGATCCACTGTGTCCAAGGACAGGTATAATAATTAAAGGTATCATTCTGCCTACAAGTGGCTTGACAAAACTGTCCCTGGTTGGTTTGGGTTCTTCCTCCTCCCCTCACCCTGCCTGGTGGGAGCAAAACTGCTTCACTCAAGCTTTGCTTTGAGAGCAGCAGCACCACAGAACTTCATGCAGTCACTGCTGGAAGGAACCACCAAAACATCTAGACTTTTTTTCCCACTCCAATTACCTATGCAAAAAGCCATGTTGAAGCCATCACTGTCATGGAGTCAATTCCAGCTACAAGAGACATTGTCCCTCCCATATATATATATATGATTTTTAGGACAACTGGCAAAATGCTGCTGAAATCACAGTGGTACGTTGGTTGCAATCATGTAATGTTGTAACACTTGCATTGTCTAAACCTCCAGTCCCAATGAGCAGTTATGAATTGGGATTGCTGTGCATGACAATCCACCAGTAACCAAGGGATATTTATCTCTGGTAGGATTTGGTCTCCTACTGAAAATGCAAATCAGTACTTGCATCAGAAGTGGACCTCATGCTAACAATTTATTTTGGTGTTTCAATGAAAAACCTTCTGTGTATATTTGTCAGTGCTGAAGGAAAAGAGTGCAAAAAAATCGTATTTACAGAATAGTATAAATGTTTATTTTTTGTGATTTATCTGACTGCTTTATTTGTACAATATAGAAAAGTGTATTTTTTGAATAGGTCTTGTAAATATAAATTTAATTTTTCTACTTTTGGATGTAAACAGAACTATAAAATGAACCCTTGCCCCATTCCCAATTATTTTTATTTAACTGGATGAACTTGACTGTAAATCTTGTCCAGCAGTTTGATGCAAATGGCTAAGGAGGTACAAAAAATTCACACGCTCTACACCAGGGAGAGGGGAGAGAGGAATCCAAGCTTAATATTTGAGAAAGCTTGTTCAAAACAAAATAGAAGAACTAAGAGCATTTGATTGCACCTTCAAAGTCTTTACAAGCAAAATATTCTCCAGCAATGCCATCATACATAATTACAACTGTAATCTAAATTTCACAAGTGCTTTTGCACACTGTATATAAATACACATCACAAAAGGTGCAATTTAGAGTAAGACACGGAATATATACAAAATTAACATGGATTGAAGTCTAAACAAAAGGCATATTGCAATCTGTTTTAAAAATAACGTAAGTAGGTATTACTTTATTCACTTACACTAATTTACATTTATACAAATTTTACTGGACATACTATATTAAGTCACTAGAAGTAAATGGAATATCCGCACTATCTACAGGTAAAGTTACTGCACTGATTTTTTAGTAAATCCAAGTCCTAATCATGAAAAAAATGGCATTTACTTACACAAGAGGTGGATTCCCTTTTCAGAGATATGCACAAATATACTCATTATTTATTTTCAGGGAGATGTTAATGGCAGACAGAGCCCTTCAGACAGTGACCGGCAGGCCAAGCCTTGTCTGCAGTGGCCACTCAGTGGGCCCAGCACTGCTGCTGGATGCTTCCCAGGCCCTTTCATGCCTCCAAGGAATTTTGAGGAGGCACCGGCCGAGGGTCAAGGACCTTCTGCTCAGTGCACAGGGCTGTGAGGTGAAGCATCCTCCCATCTTATTGCCTTGACACATGTAGGCACATATCTCTGCTGCTGGTTTGCCTAGGCCCTACTTTTTCCCCTGCTGGAAAACCTGGAGAAACAGCTCTGCTGCATTTCTCTATTTACAGTTTTAAGAGAAGGAATACAAAATAGCTTTTGGAAAAACATAGCTAGTTCAGGCTGCAGTGAGACAGGTAATAAAAACGCCTATGATTAAACATGGTTAATGGATGTTCACGGTAGGTAAGTAACCTACCAGGTTAATTCTGCAAATGCGTTCCACTATCAAAAATGTGATCTGAGATTGCCTGTAACAAATACTGAAAAAATCCCCTGCCTTAGTCTATACCCAGCTATAGTTGATTGCCCCCTGTTTAGTTTGTAAAAGGATCTGCGTGTCTGTTTTCGTAGCAATCCTGATTCTGTGCTTGTATCTTCTCTGATCACAGCTCTCACAATTATTCTAAACAACGCTAAAAATGCCCTTATGCCAAGAAAATGGCCAACATACAGAGAAGCAGCATCCTGAATACCCACAGCCAGGCTGAACATGATCCCTGCCTGCATTTGCAAGTCGATTCAGATGCAGATTGTCTTCTCCCATGACTTCAGCTTCTCAGGCTTAAACTTTCCCAGGGCTACAGCTTGATCCTAGAAAACACAATGGACTGCACAGCCCTACTTCCAGCAAGGGATTAGACTGCTGCAGGCCTCTGAAAAAACACTCTTCACCTAAGCAACAGCATCTACCTGCTGCACACATAGGCAACACTACACTGGGCAGACAGCCTTGCATTGTGGCATGGCTGCCAGATGGCATCACTTCTGACAACAGGCCGCTGTCTTAGCCTTCAAGTTCCAGCTTAAGAAACACCTGAGCTCTCAACCACATTCCTATCAAAAATTCCCATTAATTTCATTCACCTCTAAACATCTTGGGCCCCACTCCAGCAAGAATCTCTGCAAGCAACCCCTCTGTATTATTGCCTAGGTATTTCATTTCACAGTGCTCCATGTGCTAAAGGAGCATGCTGTGTCAGGTCCTAAATACCTTCCATTTGGATGCTCACTTTTACATACTTCCTTTCAGAATTGTCTTGGATACACTGGTACCTCCTTATTACAGGCTGTCACCAAAAGCATGACCCAGCTGTTGACATCACCTGTGTTTTCCTGTATGCACAAAGTGATGCAAATTCATGCACTGTAAATAATATATATTATAATAATTTATATATGCCCTTCAGACAATTATTCTGGGGGAAAGGGGAGAACACATCTAATTTTTAAGAAACCCAGGGTAAAAGCTGTACATTGGGAAGAAAAATTGACCTTTAGGCATTGCCTTAAGTAGAAGAGGATTTAGCTAAGATTTAAATCTTGTTATAAAAGATTTTCTTGTTTCAATCTTACACAGGTCAATTTACAACAAGCACCAAATTAACAAATATTATTAAATCCTTTATGCTACACCAAAGTGTCCCTGTGCCTTAAGTGTTCTGTTTCAGTCCGCTTCATTGTGGCTCATGTGCACGAGTCAGCAGTTCATGGCACAAGGGTCACCTTTGGACTTCCCTGCAGAGCTAATAACCCTCATCAAACAGCGTCCAAACTCCTCCAGGATCATGCGCTCTGCTGCAGCTTTCGACTTGCCTGTCTTCTCCGCTTGCTCTGCCTGCGCAAGAAGGCATTCGCAGGTTGCATCAGCCACCTCCTTGGTTACAAACGTAAAGGGCAGCCTGAAACAAAGAAAGATTCCCTTAGTTTCTCCAAAAACATACACACGGCACCTAACTCTGGGGTTCGACAATTTCTTAGTCCAAGGATGGATGAGATCTCAGTTGTCCCATTGCTTCCAAGAGCCTCTAGACAACCTACAGCGAGTGAATAGTCCCGAGCGAACTGGTGGGCCTTTATGCTTTGGTGCCTACCCGCACTGATGTACACTTTGAAACAGTCATTGAAACATCCATGTAGACAGAACCATTCTCCAGCTTTTACTACATGGGCAGCTCAAGGATTACATCCTCTCAGTGAATGGGACACTTGTATTCACACCTTCTGTGAGCACACAGGCAAATGCAGAGAAGGCAATGCTTAGCTACAGCTGAGCTTGGCATGGCCTGGGTGCCACAGAAGGCACTGCTGCAGGAACAAAAAAGCTCCATTCCCCTGACTGCTCCTGCTTCTACAGCTTACACAGGCAAGATTCAAAGATGACTGGGACACACCCATTATGTACATCATAAACTCACAATAACAACTTAAACAGTTGTAGCATTAACTTACTTCCCACCACCACTGCTGAGTGCTGGTGTTGGCCTTGTCAGCAAATCTGAGATCTGGGAAGATAACTTGGTCTTTGCAGCAGTCTGCTGCTGCACTCTAACTTCTGCAGCATCTGCTAAATGCATCAATGTCTTCCGCTCTGGGCTTTCTTCAAAATTTTTACAGCCAATGCATTTGCATATGGAAGAACACATGATTTTTGCCTGAAAGAAACAAACAAAAAGTAAGAGACCTGTTACAGCCTTGACTCCTTTTATGACAAGCCACAACAAAAAGGAGATAGTGTTTTAATCTCTTACCAATTAACCAGTAGAAGGAACTCCCAAGCAGTAATTTCCTCTAAATTCTTACCACAAGCTGAGATGCCTTCCCCGAATGTGTACTTGAATCAAATCATAGAGCATAAAATGTAAATCAGTGGTTTCCCACTCATCCCTTTCTTCACCAACCTGCAGCTTCCATTGAAATTTAGATAGTTGAGCTATGAGAGAAGTGTCTGCCACTGCCTCTACATCCACAGACTGATTGTTAGCAGATGAAGTAACAATAACTTACTTTTGACTGACACAGACACATTCTACCCCAGAGCATCTGTGGGATGCTGATTCAACTCCCCCTAGGGATCTGGTGCAGTAGATTTCTTCAGGAAATAGTGCTATTCAGTAAAGAACAAATTCAAGCCTAAGTTCAAAGTTGCTACATAGTTTAAAATTAAAATGACACAACAGAAGTGACCAACTTTGCCATATACATGGTTTTCTATATGCAAACTGCTGGGAGAAGAGGTAACATAGCGACAGAAAAGAAGAAAAAACATAGCAATATAAAGAAGAGACAAAGCAACTCAGAGAAGTCGCTGCAATGAAGGGAGAAAGCTAGTTATCTTTAAAATGAGACAATGCTTCATACCTCATAACATTCACAGTAGTTCTTGAGACATCCCGAGCGTTTACAATTGCACCCTTTGCTGTGTCTCCGATCCGATTCTCCTTCCTTTCCTTTCCCTATCTTGGGCTTGAAGGCTTCAGGGTTTCTGTCAAGGCATGCCTGTCAATGCAGACCCAAAGGGTCAGTCATTGCATGCACGGAGCAGAACTTAGAGGTGCAATAAAAGAACTTAAGCCTCGCACGTGTGGGAGGAGATCAGGGCATTATACACCCACTCTGCCCCGCTCTGTAGCTTCAGGAGACATAAGCTAGACAGCTTTCATCATGGGGACAGGGGAAGAGGCCCCTCACCTTTATTGCTTTTTGCCTATCATTTTCGTGGTCCAGGTTGTTGTAGCAATTTGTACAGTTGCAGTTATTGCAGAATTCACCATTTGCAAAACAATCGCAATACCTGAAACAGAGGATGCAGAAGGTGTTTGTAAACGTGATCATTACACTGGTATCAGTACTGATGGCAGCAGCAGAAGTTCCTACTCTGGCAATATGCACAAATAAGGGTAAGGGTCACCCCATGCTTAACCCTCATACAGCCAAAACAAAAGGCAATTGGAGTGCCAGGTAACAAGCAAACTTACTAACACAGCAACAAGCCTTTTTTTGTTAGTTTTGCCAATATGCTGTTTGCAGCTCTGAACTGAGACAGAGTTAATCAAAACAGCAATGGAAGAGTAGAAAAGGTATAATAATTGGTACATCTTAGAGGCTTTGAAGCACAGGTAAGTAGGGGAAGGATCTGAATGAGGATAAGGCTGTAGTTATCAGAGACTTTTTAAAGGGACAAATATATGAATAAAAAGCAGCAAAACACGGACAGAGAAAACCAATCACATTGCCATGCCTCATATGTACCTCTGGTGCCTCTCACCAAAAACAAGATCTCACCAATCCCACAGATCTGTACCACATTTATCCCCAGCTCAAACATGGCTTTAGGCCACAACAAACCATCACGTTTCAGTGCTTCCAGTACCACCTCCAGCTATAGCTAAAAACTACTGATCCTCTTCACTTGCTTTTCAAATCCTGCTGTGAGCATATGTTCATTTTTAGGAGACTAAACCTCTCGCAAAACTGGCTTTATGTGGCTTGCCCAGCCTAACACTACAAGAACTGGATTGGGGTTGCCCTAGAGTCAACTACAACTCTTCATCTGGATGAATTGCATTTTGGTGATTTTGAGCATCTTGAATGGTCCCAGGAACAAACTACAGCAAATGCTTTTACAACCTGTAACAGCTCTCTTGTCTGTCCTGTCTAAAATTCAGTAGTGGAATGGTCCTGGTTTCCAAAAGAACAGTGCCAGCATAAGCCCAGAACATCAGTGAGCAAATAACTGAGTTTACTTCTCCACAGAATGTGCTATGTGTTTACCCTCAACATGCACTTGAGAAAAACCAACTCCCCTTTCAGAAAGGAAGAAGTTTTACTAGTAAGAAAGCACCTTTGTCAGAGTAAATTACCCATTTGTTCTCCACCAATGCCTAGCCACTTAAGAGATACAATGACAGATATTTACAAGAAAAGTTTGTTTCCAAACAGCATTCTGAAGGTGCAAAGTATCACCAGAAATGCCATTATTGTCCCATGATTTCTAGGCACACAGGCACCAAAAACTGAAATAAGTGGAAAACCCTACAGACATTGGGCATTATGAGGTCAGTCATATATGTAAAATATCTGAAAAAACAGCTACACATCTTCCTGTTTACCATGTCTTCTTAAGCAAAAGACTGGAAGCACAGGGAATACCTCCCCACATAGAGGTGGGGTGCATTACACAAAGAGAAACACAGGCTTAAAAGCTTAAACACACTTCTTAACTTGGGTTCAGATACCATCACATCACTTCCCCTTTGAGTACCACACCCCTGATTTCCTATTCATTGTCTAGGATTCAGGGAACCACAGATTATCAGTATCTTCTACCATTACTGCCCCAAAAATATCGATAAACTGACTTGGCCTCAAGATAAGGAAGGAAACTCTCCCCAGCTTAAAATGCTTTCATGTCAAATTCTTACAAATACATTGAATGAAACAGCAAAATCCATCATAAGGATAGGCAAGACTCAGACCTATCAGTGAAGAATCACTTGTCTACTCAGTTCTGTAACTGGAGATACAAAGCCCAATTTTTCTGAAGTATGTGGCCCAGCATGGTATTACTGATGTGCTCCACCAAAGTATAGCAAATGCCCACTAATGATAGCAGTGGATGCCACTTTCCTCATGGTAACAACAAAGCAACTAGAGCTGCTGAGTGAAATTGGCTCCACCATGCAAAGTGGCCGCAAAGTTACAACTTTCTAAAACGTTAGGGTCTGTACAGCCCACAGAAACTGCAGAATTACACAGGCTCTGCAGCATCTCCACTGCTATAAAGAGTAACCTTAAATTAGCACCTAGACATAAAATTTATGACATACTTAAAAACATTATATTCTGATATTTGGCATATGTTTGTGATGTTAAAATTAAGGCTTACAAAAACCCCCACTACCAAGCGTACTTACAGTTTCAAACACAGAGACTTAGTACAATTGCAAGGCTTCCTGGGGCGGTTTGCAGATTCAGAAGAAATTATTCTGTGGGGAGGGAAAAAGTGCATTTGCACATTTATACACACACACTCTTTTATCAGTTTCTTCCTATTTTAAATTCAAGTAAATAGCTCATAATGTAAACTTTGAAAAAATCTTTATATTCCCCTTGCATTATGTTTTAGGCTGACTTCAATTAGGTAACTATTCTCTACAGTTCTTCATACAGTGCATTTCCAACCTAGAAAAAGCTGGATTATTTGCTGAAAATCTGGATGCATGCCTAAAGTAGAAATTACCCTTAAAGCTAGAGGAAGCATCATAACTAAAAATTGGAGTCAGGGAAACCTTTCCCAGAACCCCTCTAAATGTACTGGGACTAGATTCAACCAAGGTTTGCACAGCATAATCACGTCTTTTCATTTGTTCTAGATGGAATTAAAAAAAAAAACCCAACCAAACAAAAAATCTCTGGAATAATGGGAAAGCAAGCAGGAAAACTGTATTCAGTTTATCTATAAATTTTATATTGGACACAGTCTTTAACTGCTCTTAAAAAGCAGATTTTGTGACACTAATCGCTTCTGATGAGATTTGTTCCATCCCTATCCAGCAATTTCTGCATGTATTACCAGGGAGATTAAATCAAACCCGTTCATTTGAATAGCTGCATCTGGATTTGGGATTAGTTTGCATCAGTTGAGGTTGCAGCAACAAAAAGCACCTTCATGTTCACAATTTCCAGCAAACAATAACACAAAAGGCCTGTGCAGAACAGCTAAGCCTGCTGGATTGGCAAAAGGAAAATAATACATGTTAGCTGTTATTTTCATCCTTATAGGAAAAATGCAAGACTGATAAAAACCAAAGCCTCCTATCAGGATCCATTTTGCTGTTTGGCTGAATTTCTGCATGTGCTAAGCATCCAGCTCATATGTTGCCCAGTACCTCTTTCCAGAAATGTTGAGAAATAGCTGAGGCCTCTAGCTCCCAGATGCTGATGCAAAATAAAAAAAAAGAGCAACAGGGAGCGTTCAGGTCAACTTCCTGCTACATGAGTTCAAAAAAACCCAAAAGGAAGACACAGCTTTGATCAAGAGAGACTGGCCCAATTGCTAGACAGATCTGTGCCCTTTAGTCAGAGGTAAACAGCCACACCACAGTATACTTGAGTGTCTTGGAAAATCCAACACCTCATTTCCCACCCTTCCTTCTAATAGGAACGGAAGAAGATGCTCATTCAAGCAGCCTATTCTACAGGTTTGGGGTTGGTTTTCAAAACACTTACCCATTAAATGGCAGCCTTGCTTGGGACTGGATACTAGATGTCCCTGTGAAGCCAGTGTTGCTTGCTATAGATACATACGATGATTGTTGTAGCTAACAAAACAAAAAGGTTCATGTGTGACATGAAAGACATTAAAGTATACATAAGAGGATATGTGGCTAGTATTTTAAGTAGCTTTCCAGATATCGTTATAAAAATAAGTTGCTTGTAAGTACAGTTTTAGACAATTAATTATTTGGACCAGGTGGCAACCTCCTGCCTCCAAACTTAGCATAAAAATATAATTTTAGATGGTATTTTTGTTCTCAATCACAGTGTACAATACATACAGAGCCATACAGATGACAGAGATAACACACAGAAATGTTCAGACCACAACAAGTTCCTGCTTGTAAAAACATGTTAATTTTCCCCCTTCTCCTCCCAAGCACCCCTGCTCCTAATAGAGCAGGATCATTTCCTGCACAAATTACTTTAGTAGCTTCCTTTATATACAAGCCACTTAATACAGAACTAAATAAAAGGGAGTCAGATGGTTTGCATTCCAACTTCTCTGCATACCTGAACCCAGTTTATTTTTCACACTAAAAACCCAAAACCTTGTAACAACTTGCCAAATGACACTGTTCTGGGCTACCTTCTTTTGCACTACCTACATGCAGCTGTTTTCTCCTGGTGGGATAGGTTCTAGAGACAGATGTGGACCTTCCGGGGCCAGGCAAATGGGGACTGATTGGGACACAAAACCTCAGAGGAGAGGTCCAAAAAATGCTATTAGTTCAAGTAACATTTGTAGAAGTAGATGGGAAGGACGCAGTAACAGGCTTCAGGGTCAAACTGCCACTGTGACAAAACCAGAAGGGACTCAGAAAAGAGGCTGGTACCAGTAATGCCATGAGCTGTCAGGGTCCTTCTTTCCACAAACTGGCTCGTCACCCTTCAGCAGAACATTTCATTTACTGCCCTTTTCATGCTGAATGTTGGTCAGATCCTGACAAACAGCAAAATCTACTCCCTAGACCTGCGCTGGCGTGACTGGTCCCACCTGCTTCTGACCCCTGCCAATGTGGTTAGCATTAACTAACACCATTTTATAAGGAAAGCAGCCACCCTTTGTGACCAAGTGGGTCATATACATGCTTCCTTTCTCCTCATTATCAGGCCCTGAAGGTCCTGTGAACCAAGTACACAAGCCAATAGGATTTCTTCTTCCCTTCACTACGGGTCTTAGGATGCCTGGGCACTCAGCCAATAACTCTTTTCCTTTTTAGCTCTGAATGTCTCAGGCACCCAGACAACCAGGTGGTGATGACTGTCACAGAACAAAGAAGTATAAGAGCAACAGAGCAGTTTATAAAATCAAGCAATTCCAAGTCCTAAGTGAGGAACTTGGACTGGAACTGCTGCTGAACAGTGAGACCCGTGATCCCCACTGGTCAGGGTCACTTCCACTGACATCTGCTTCTTCTGAGGGCTGAGTGACTCATATTCTTTTGTATGATTTTCAATTCTAGATTATGATTGCTAAATTCATGAAGCAAGCTGCATATCAAGATCTGGCCCAATGTGCAGACGGTCTAAGTGATTAGAAATTATAAACTGAGATCTAGGTTATTAAAACAGTAAGTTGTATTATAACTTTGTATTATAAATTCTGTACTAAGCTACTCAAAATCGTTCTGCACTGATTCTGCTTATAGAAATCTTGTGCTATCCTGACTATAAATTCTATGCCATGCTAATAAAAAACCCCTGCTGAGAAAATTGAACTTTAATTGTAGCTATGATTTAGTGCTATCATCATTCTGCCAAAGGTCCCTAAAATAAACTGTCGCCTTAGTGTCAGGGAGCAAGAACCTTTAAGAGGAAGGCAGTATGTCCCACAGCAGCAGTACATCCCCGGGTAACACCATACCTGTGTGACATACTGAGCTGGAAGGACGGCATACCCAACGTTTCCTGTGCCAGGTGCTGGTGCCAGCACAGTGCCCGGAGGGAGGTTGGTGAGGTTGGGCTGTATCTGTGGCAGTGGAGTGGCTGGCATAATTAGTCTTTGTTGGGGCTGACTAGTAGTCACTATCTGTGAAGTTGAGTTGATGGGTTTGGGCACCACCTGGAGAGAACAGACGTCTTTATGAAATCAGTGTTTCAATGATTCAGAATGCACTTCTATTAATAGAACATTTCATTACAGAGCTGGAACCAGACTTCTTTTCCACTCAGCTAAAACAAGTCAGGAATATGCTTTTTAACATTTAGCTCACCTGTTTGACAGTCTGTGCTGGTACTATGGGAACTGACATACGCACTGGGGTCGCATTCACCACCACTGGCTTTGCTAGTGTCAAGAAACAACATCACGTTAACACGTATTATTTACTTCAAGACCACAGTTCAGTCATTCAGACTTTCATGTGTGCATAATGCAGAAGTACTTAATGCAGTAACAATGCAGTGCCCAGACTCATGGCATACAACACCTGGGTCTGAAGAACACCCCCTGTAAACAGGTATTTGGCACAAGAGCCTGCACACACATTTCACAGCAATGGCTTAAAAAACAGCCTGGGTGCAGACACTGGACTCCCCTTATATCTCTTTTCCCTTTGAAATCTTTTATTCTTTCACAGCTCTGGAAAGCAGGGACAGAAACCAGCAGAAACATCTGGCATTTCTAAAGCAATTTACATGAAAGGATCTTCACATTACAGGACTTTTGGAAACAAGTTTGTGGGCTCTCCCACCTTCACACTTTTCATACAGAGGATCTGGGAGTTGCCATGAGTAACCCACAACTTGGTAAACTAGGGAAAAGCAACTTAAAATGTTCCAAGAATTCAGGCCCAACTACAGAGCAACGTGACACAAAGGAGCATTTCCACATACAAACCAGAAGTAACAGCAAAATATGAAATTTATAGGAGTCTTACCACAAACCCAAGCACATCTGGCAGTCTTCATAGATTTCTATTATGTATTAATTTTAATCCTTACAAAGCAAACATGAAAAAAGCCCAATAAAAGCTTCAGACAATACATTAACACGAGCACTTACCCTGTTGAAGAGGCTGAGTACTGGTACTGGGATTTTGACTGGCTGATTGGGTTGAACTACTGGCTGTTGTGGCAGTAACGAGTCTGACGTAATGGAACTTGCTTCCAGGTACCTGAATCTGCTGAACATTGGGTGCAGTTGCCAAAGGAATAATTGTCTTAAACTGAGATGTACCCACTCCTCCTACAGTAATGGTCTGCACTGCTGATTTCACAGCCTGTTAAGGCAACACAGACATCACGAAGTTACTTGTACAAAGGCAGAAAGAACATCAGCATGTTTATTCCTCAATTTGTTAGTAACTCTACCATAACATTTGTATCCTTGAGAGGAAAGTCAGTTACCCCCATTTTTACTTTCAGAAGTAGAACAGATACAAAGAGATTAAATGCCTCTCAACAGCTCAGAGCAAACTCAGTTCCATTTTCAATGTTCTACACCAAACACCAGAGTAAACTAAGATTTACATGAGTAGGGTGACTCAGTCCACTTCCCCAGATACAATGTCTGCCAAAACTATTTCAGGTGACTACAGAGAACATTGCTCAGTTTGTATCCAAAAATCAAGCAACAACCAAACCTAAAAATATTCCTACTAATAAAAGCACATGGTAAGATCTTGCATAACTTTGTGCTGGACTGCAGCATGATTAATCTCTGTGTGTACAGATAAATTCTGTTAAGATACTTTGTGATTAATACACAGAAATCACTGGGCAACCCTTGAGAAGAAAATGGAACAGAGTCCATAAACTGGCAGACATCAGAGAGTACAAGCTGAGAAATGAAAGAAGCAGAAACAATGAGGAGTAGCAAAACAAATTCAGTAAGAAAAAAGGCAAAATGGTGAAAAAAAGGGAGCTCAGCAGACCTGTGCTACCTCACAGCTGGAGTATTGGTATACCTGGAATTTGAGATTTCTTCTTTCCAATTTTTCTCAAGCTAAAAACTAATAAAAAGCAAGTTTTTATTTTATTTATACACATTCATAATCCTCCTGCTTTGATAACAACCTCTTTTTCCAGCCTTGCTCGACCTCAAACCTTGATTTATTCCTCCCTTTTCTCCTTCCATCTAACTTCTTCTGGAGCTCAGCTTTTTATTCTTAGTATCTTTTAATACTGATATTAAACATATTGTCCTAAAGGTTTACTATTAAGTTTGGTTGACAGTATGATGTGAATTCTTATGAAACCTTTTCCCAGCTCCCCAGCTGCCAACAACTACACAAATGAAATCTCAATTTGCACACATTTCACTGGAAATACGAGCCTGGCCTTTCAAGAGATGTTTTCTTGGGATTTTTTTGTTTTTAATACATTGAAACCTCACAAGCCAGAGCAATTCAAAACAAGCACTATCTGTAAGCACAGTTATAGGCAAAGTGTTTTCAAAGGGAGACCAATATGGGCAGAGTTCTCTCTAGCACAAAAATTAGAGGCTGCCATCCAAAGACAGCAGGGAAAACTCTAAGAATCAAGTGACGGTTCTTCTAAAGGCATGCTCTTGAGCCTAGTGCAGACAGGTGAAACCCTTGTGTTGTGTCAGACAGCTTTGGATCAGAACTCAGTATGTAGACCCCACACATAATCTCCACTTAGGGTGCTTGCATTAGAGTGACAACCTTTTAATGACTATATCAAAAGACAGTTTTGCCAGTTTTACTCTGGGGGAAAAAGTAAAATTCAAATCTCAACAGTGTCCACATCCCCATACCAGCATTCCAATTGTCATCTGTACCAGTAAGATGAGACTGGCAAAATCTGTCTGAGTCTCTGGTCTCATGCTGTACATGCAACTGTGTCCATGCCCTGCTATACCCACACTCTCGTTATTTACAGATATACACATCCCTTCATGTTTACCAAAACAGGAATACAGATATTTATTTAAAAAACAAATCACCTAAGATTACAAAACAGGAACAGTAACCACTGTAGTTGTAAGAAAAGTCAGTTTTGTATTGTGATTTATTAATGCAAATCAGTTTACGAAAGCTATTATGGAAAACTATTTTTCCAGAAATGAGACAAAGGAAATGAATACTTTCTAGTTCTGTAGGTTTCAGACCATGGTGTCTTGCTTACGCAGACCTCTACCACGGGAACAAACTCCCATTTTTGCAAACCTCAGAAACACCTGGAAAGCAGCCGTAGTCAGTGGCACAGAAACACTGGCAGAAGAGAGAGAACCACCCAAAGAATTCCTGCTCATGTCATAGGAAGTTTTTCAGATGACTCGGGAGATTCAGCATACAGAGACAAGAACTTAAACCAAGTGGGGCTTTCCAGGTTAGAAAGCAGCTTTCCAACAGCATGCCCCTGTATGGGCTTGCAGTGCTTTGCACCCCTCAATTGAAGAAGTATGAGCTCCCCAGGGCAATGCTTTTGCCACTTCTTAAGCAAACACCATTACAAGAACACCTTCAGACTGACCACTGCCAATCTGCCATCCAACACTCCAGCTTCCAGCAAGCAATGGCACAGACACACTAGAAGACAAAGGAAAGTCAGTGGGTACCTGGGTGGTTGTGTGGTTGACTATAGCTTTCCCAGGGGAGGAGGGTGCTGACTGCTGCACTGTGAGGATCTGCTGTCCTAATGCTACATTCAGTGGGACGCCCACCGTCTTCTGGGGGGAGTTGGGTGGCTGGGAGGCCACTGACACCACTGTTAGCTGCTTGGCAAAACAAAGAAGCAGTTTAAACCCCTGTGCAGGATACAGGACCCTGTACATATACATTCCCCTCATCATGAAAGTACAGCTCTCCATCAGTTCAGAGAGTTCCTTCTGTGAACAAGGGTGCTGTATTTAATCTCAAATCACATCGGTCCAACTGCAACAACTGCAATAGGCCCCTTAGAAACTGGAAGGCATTGGTGGTTTCCAACACCAAAAGGCTCCTGCAGAAACCTACCACAGCGTCTGGGTGGGAGTGAGGGGTTATCTTTTTGTTTAGTTTGGTTTTTTAGGAAACTAGCCCACTGAAACCTGAGCACTGTCAGGATGGATTTTCTAAATAACAGCTTTATAATCGGTACATAATAAATATAAATTTTAAAGAGCTGTGGAAAGGAAGGAAGGAAAAAAAAATGTCACCTTATATTACTGATTCAGTCAAACTACAAGAACACCAGTATTTTCAAAGCTACTTTCCAGATTCCCATAGAGATCTAGTCTTCTGATCACATTTCTGCGGAGTGCAGCGTTTGAATACTCTATTCTATATAGACACTTCCTCTTCAAAGGCTGATCTTCTACTTTTTGCTCTAAACGTCTTTGCGTTTTAGGAAAAATCCCAGTTCTTGAAAGCATTTGCTTTTAAAAGACATTAAGAATTACTTATCTATGGTAAATTCAAAATGTAACCTTAAGGAGTCTTTTTCACACTTGTTAATTTTGATTCTAGAGTCTGGGTTTTTTTTTAACTTCTTCTTCATATTGCTTCCCTTACTAATAATTGTCAAACATAAGTCTTTCACTCCATTTGTACAACACTACATCACGAAAGCAAAGCCAAACCAAAAGAATTCTTTCTTCTTACTCTAGTTTTTATACATGATACCTAGTTAGCATTCACTATGCATCTTGTCTCCTTCCCTTCCTTTTTGCAGCAATATGCCTCTTCTCAAGACAATTTTATCAAATCTAAAACACAAGTGTTGCCTTGACCTCTGCCAGTCTCTAGCTCTGTATCTGTCCAGGACAACTGCAAATCTCATTTACTTCAAAAGTGACCAGGGAAGACTAAATTACCTGTGCAGAAGCAGGCAGTGGTTAATAAGTGCTGACCCATTAATATTATTAAGGTCTCCTCTAAAATAGCCTGTTGACATTTTATGAATGCATTAAAAGTAGTCTGAGCACTTGACTAAGAGGGAACAGCTGCTCTCAGAATGGATACTTAGGGAATGGCAACAAATGGCAGGAATGGGGAACTAACACAGTAATCCATATTTACTTAAAACCACAGTACGGCAGCCAATTGCAAAAAAATCTAACTCAGGGCATTACCACAGAGCATTGTGATGCATGATGGGGACTCTGGAGATACTTTTATGGGCTCTGGAGATAAGTTTATTATCACTGGAAAGATAATAAACAGCTTGTAGCAAAGACACAGAGAGCTCCATTCAGACCACTGTGCAGGAGGGATAGAAGGCTGCAGCCGGAATAGGTCCTTACCTTATTAGGGGATTTGAGTGGTGAGATAGCTATTTTATTCGGTGTTTGTTGTGTTGTACTCAAAGTTGATCCAATGACTCCGCTTTCAGAGATCGTTATTGTCTTTGGTGGTGTCCCTGGAGCAGACTGGGAAAAAACCCTACCTACAAACAATGAAGATACCATCAGCTCCAGTTATCCCTGTTCACATTAACTTTTAAAGCAAAGTTTTCTCTGCATATCATGAATTGATCCCTACTTTGAGAGTGTATGACGTGGTACGAAGGACACCGATGTTCTTTATGTTATATTTAGCAACAAAGAAGAAAATAATTGGCATTATTGCAAATAAAAAGACAGTTAATTCGGGCTTAAAAAGTGCCAGGATGTACAGTTCTGTGACATTCAGATGAAAATTCTTTATAGCCAGGACAGCATCCTGAGCTCCAATACACCTCCACTGCACACAAACACTGAGCCAGCTGGCAGTTTCTTAAGAAGCCTCTGGGCTGCTGCCAATGTGCGGAGAAACTGAGCATGTGTGGGGGACTACTTCCTTAAGAAACCTCAGTCATCAAAAACAAGCTGAGTAACAGTGACCAAGAAAAAGGTGTTTGGTCTGTCCGCACTGAACTCTAAGGGTTTTGGTTTTTTCCTTCTCTGTGTTGATGGTTGTTTCTTTCACTGCCCAACAGAATATATGACACACACATGGGAACAAGGATGGTACTGTGGCACTACAAACTATCTGTTTTTACAAAGCCAAAGAACAGTAAACATCAAAACCAGCAATGCTAAATCATGAAATCAGTCTCAGGAATATTGTGCAACTCCCATAATGGAAAACAGATTTTTTTTCCCCATGCTTTCTATGTTTCTTTCCAAAAGTGGTCAACCACTGAGCTTTCCTGTGTTGCACTTGGTTCAGACTCACTTCTGCCAAAATTTCTCTGTCGCCCATTCTCTTGTACTACATTTATAAATGTAAGAAACAAACACACATCAGCATAACTTTTCCATCAAAACCAAGTGGCATAACAATTAAAGTCAACCGGAACTAACAAGAAAAAGCACTGTCCTCATGGAAACCTGATTTCCTCTGAAGTCTATGTACTCTAACCACCTTCGTGCAGTCTAACTAACAGCACAGAGTTGCCAGCAGCTGCTAAAGCCACAAGCAACCTGAATAATGTCACAATCCATGGGAATTTTACTATCTACAGCTTTCAATGCTTTGAGTTATTTTCCTAGTGACAGCTTTGCTACACTACATCTCCTCTGCACCCCTTGGCATCAGCTTCCTGAACAGAATCTGGTTGCTTATATTGACAAGTCTTTCAAATTTACAACTTCCACCTCAGTTTGTAGGAATTTCTAGGCAATTAAAAATACTTAAGAGATTCATGAAAACATGGAAACAAAATCAAAACACAATTACACCTTCCCTAAAATGACGTCAGCTTCTCAAAGCTGGCAAGCTGTGCTGGCTGTTTGAAATGGTGAGAGGAAAGGCAGATGTTTAAAAAGAATTCCCTCTCTAATAGTGAAGCATCTTCACCTCTGAATGATGCTTTTCTCACAGGCTCAGGTACAGGTACTCTTGATTTTCCAAAATATTGATATAAATACTGCAAGTTGTTTTTAATGGGTTTCGGTTGGGTTTTTTATTTGTTTGGATTTTGTTTTGTTTTTTTTTTTTTAACATACAAACAGCTTAATTCAAATATTTATAAGCACAGCAATCTTCTTATTCACAGGTCTGTATGTTTGGTGGGGAATTATTTGAGAAAGGTAGTGGGATAGGGAATTCCTCCTTCACTTGGAAGACAGGTAGGACTGCAGGCAGCCCGATGACTCAAGAAAAAGATTATGTTTCAGTTACATGCCATTCACTTCTATCTATCAGAGTTTTGAATACAGGAGACAACTGCATGCTTTTTAAAACCAGCTCAAGTCCTAGTTCTGTAAAGACTTCACAAATTTGCTGAAATATGTGGAAAAAATTTTAGGCCTACTTGGGTTGGTCAATCTGGAAGCAGTTAAAGACATCTTTCAAAGCTCTGAAGCCAACTCTGGCTTCCTACATTTGTCCTTTTCGGATAATTTACGTGTCTAAAATGTTACTTGCATACATGCTATGAAGCATTTAGCAACAGATACATTAGTCCAACTGCCATAATAAACAAATTATTACACTGTTGTTTTTTTCTTTCATTTTGGTGGTGCTTTTGTTATTGTTCTGTGGTTGGTTAAGCTTTTGTGTGGTTTTGGTTTTGTGTTTGTTGTTTTTTTCTTTCTTTAAGGGTACATGGATTCGTTTTCCAAAGAGAAAAAACATTTCTTATTTGCCTGAATTACTTTCTTAGACACAACTGCAATGGTTATTTTATAGCTAGGTGAGCAACCTAACAGAAACAACACAGCTTTATTCACTTCTTCCACTCAAACATTTTTTCCTGTTACTTGTATGTATTACATTTAAATCTAACTATAAGCAGATTAAAGTAATACAACAGCACGTGTCTCCTTTTCCGCCTGTGTGTTTATATGTTTCTACAAATACTTTCTGTTTATCGAGTAGGCTTTTCTGTGGCTCTGGGGTGTTTTTTCTCCTCCCCAAAATCCATAAAGTAAAAGCATCTTGCAGTAAAAACAAGTCTTCAATTACAAAGATTATTCTGAATGACCTAGGTATAAAGGTATCAACAACTGCGTTTATCTGCTTTTACCCACAAAATGCTCTGATCTCTTTTTTCCATTGCTTGAGGTACTTTGACAAACTACAGTAAAATTGTTGAGACAAAAAAATTTCTACAATCACCGTCTTTTAGAACAGCCTTTAAAAAAAGGTAAAGCAAAACAAGTCAAAGTAGTACAACCTGCAATGACTGGTGACACTTGAGTGGTCTGCCCTGTAACAGCTTTGCTATTGATTGGTTTTGCAAATATCAGCTTGGTGATCACCGGGCCAGAAGTTGGGGTTCGGGTCTTCTTCGCAATCTAAAAGATGGAGGAAAAAAGATCTAAAGTAACTTGAGCATTTTGGATCTAAATTATTGTTTTGTTAATTACATTAAAAAATTAAAAGGGCAATACTTGCACGCATAATTAGAAGAATAACTGCTTATCTCGCATTTCATCTCCATTTCTCCCTATGGGAAGAGCTAAGATATCACCCATGACACTTCAGAATGCCAGCTACCGAAATAGGATAGCCAAATCCCAATCCCTTACAGCTTTTTCATAAGATATCTCTCTATGCAAACATACCTCATCTTCAAGATACTGAAATGATTTCTTACATGCCGTTGGTCTACATAAAAATATTAACAATAAATGCACAACTCTCAGTATTTGAAGCTTTACATGAAGTTACTTGTTTTTCAGCCAACCAGGACAAAACTTGTCCTCCAGTGACTTAAACATGAGAATTACTCCTCTGAAACATCTCTAGGCCTATTTTGACATAGCAGCACACTTTTATTTGTGACTTTCTGGAACAAATTCCCCAAAAGTACATGGCTTGTGAGTCCCTGAAAGTTTTCAGGAGGCACCAGCCAAGAACAAATCAGTTGGCTACCTCCAGGTACAAGGGGGTCTTTTTTAACTTTTGTGATCCAGTCTCCTGAAACACAGCTGGACCAAGAACGTGTACATGCAACTTGATGACAGATCACTTCAACCTCAAGTCTTAAAGTCTTAAAGATGACTTTTTCCTCTTTTCACACTGACAGAAGTGATGTCAGTGATGTATTTATTCTAATGACTACCTGATGCATTTATTCTAATAGTTTTTATACACAGGCATTCAGCTAGAGAATAGTTCAAATTAGAAGCTGACTTTCTTTCAAAGACTTTTAACCTGCTGACCGCAGAGGCTGCCTACAGATGTGGACTATTGCTAGGATCTTCCCTGAGTCCATGTGACCACACTGGAAAGCATTACTGAAGCAGGTAAATCCTGCCTCTCATCCACCACACATCCCTGGGCACCTCCTGTAGGCACCAGTAATCAACTCCAGCAATATCAGAGAAGCATGACATTGGCATCCACATGGGGAGCCTCCTCTCAAAGGCGCAGAACCACCTTCATTACTCAAGTAGGTAACTGGAGAAATCTCACTGACATGCAAAGATACAGAGATGACAGCTACTTTTAACAGACTGAGAAAGTTAGGAACGCTTAAATGAAGCAATTGAGTAGGCTGGATGTTATGGTTTCCTACACAAAACCCTACCTATAGAATTTGTTGACTGAAAACACCTTTTTTACAGTCAAGTAATGTCAAGAGATTCAAAGTATTCAGTAGCACATAACGAATTCCTCAGCTGCTCCACAACGTGAGGCGGCTTCAGCTCCCAGCAGCACACTCATGGCACAACCAGGGAAGCCAGAGCTCCCCCCCTCCTATGGCACTGGAGCCCTCCAGCCTGCGATGGAAACCTCTGTGTGCCTGAGGCCTTGGTCAAGAGAATCCTGCAAAGAGCAGCTCTGACACCAAGCATGGGCAGAGAAGAGTCCTCATTTAAAGGAGGCCATGTGATGTTCCACAGTTACAGTACACGTGTTCCTCATAATAAACCTCCACCTCAGACCACATGTGCTGTTTCCAGGGTACATCAGCTGCTCTATACATGACATACAACTGCTGAGGTTTCAAATGAAACATAAGAAACAAACATACTCTTTCTGAAGATATACTAAGTAAAACTTTGAAACATGAGTTGTTTGGAGAAGGAAGCTTCATTCACAGCCCAGTTCACAAATTTAACTCAAAGCCATTTTAAAATTTCAAGGATTGAGTTCTCTTACCACACACAGCTAATAGATGCGCAGGCATTTTATCAGTAATCTTTTTTAATTTTAAATTTGCACACATTTTTATTTCTGGTAAATTCCATACATTTCATCTGCTTGATTTGAGATTTCTATTCTGCTTAAATTAATCTTACCCTGCCATATGGCATTATTGCAACTTAACTGCTATTGCTTTTACTCTGAAGTGAGAGCAAAGTCTGCCTCAGAACATGATCAACATGAAGCAGGAAGAGCCAGCTCTGGACAACAGCAGTTGTTTCCCAGTAACAGTCAATAAATGTGCTTAAATAACTTCCATGAATATGTGCTGAATACTAGCTACCATTAACATGAAGTATTTCAGAAAAAAATTTAAAAATTCCAAATACCTGGTCTACACAAGTAGCCCTTCTTCTCTCCTACTCACTTTGCAGTGTCTTCCTCAGATAAACTGCCCCCTGCTTTTTGGGTGAACTGTTTCTCTACAAAGAAGGTCTAATAAACAAGTGAATCCCCTGAGGGCTTAAGAAACACAGCAAGACTCAAACAGGTTTGGTTAAAGGGCAGGAACAGCACTCCTGCCCCTACCTGCTGCCAAGCACGTCTTTCGCAGGTTTTGCTACCGGAGCTGATAACCCCAGCCAGCTGTGAGAAGCTTCTAGGCATCAGTGGGAAACTTGCTACCCATTTCAGTAGAGAGTGGAGAAGCCAGAGGAAATAATCAAGGGGACAAGACTGCCCCTTCGATAATTCAGAAAGGGAAGTTATCTGAAGCCCTCTGCCATTACCTGTACTAATGACAAGAAGCTTAACATTATTCCCTGGCCTATGTAAACTAAGCATGGCCTCCCCAAGTTACTGTGAATTCAACTGCAAAAAGTTTCCCAGGGCAACAAGCTCTTCTGTAAGAATAATATTATATTTAGAAGCACATACCAACCTTCTTTCCCCTAGAGAAATAAAGAGATTTATCTGCAGGCAACTTGACTTAAGCAATCAGTTTATGTCTTCCTAAGCACTCTCCACTGAAGATGAACTAGCAAGTTCATTACATGGCTGAACTCTGTTTTCAGCTGTCAAACTGTGTTTTATTCATACAGAAAAAGGCACACTCATACCTCGCATTTACTGCTGGATATCTGCATGGACAGCTACCACAAAGGAGCTAACATACTATAAATCCACTCCCTAGACAACCTCCTAGGAGCTGGTTGCCGCTCCCTATTTAATTTATATTTGGCAAAATACAAAAAATAATGGTCTTCAGAAATAGAAAACGAGAATAGCATACTTCAGAGAAGATGAAGAAACTGAGCTAGAAATGGGAGATTGAGGTTAGGGAATGCACAAGGTCACTTTTCCATGATGAGATGAAGTCACAACAATGGCTTTAGCAGTTCCCTTGCCATGGCAGCAAAGATGCTATGGACACATCGATGTAACTACTAAAGCCAGAGCCAGTTACCACATCAAGCCAAGTTCAAGTTAGACCAGCTTAATGACAGGTATGGTGATGTGTTTGGACATCTGGTTCAGAGTCACGTGCAAGGCTAAACTCCAGCTTAGTGCACTCAGGCTAAAGTAGTACACCAGCAGGCACATCACTGCTTTTAAGCTTCTATGGAGGCAGGAGCCACAGGCTGAAAGCAGATGCACTTGTCCAGTAGTTTTTTCCACATATCCCATGGCAGTAGTTACAACTAAACCAGGACAAGTTCCCAAGAGACAGTAATTAACCTCTGGATACAGATGAGCCCAAAGGTCCTGCCACACTTTAAACGTCACAGATTCTAGAACTGTAATCAAAGGAGGAGTGAAATTCCAAGAAACATTTTGCTGAACTATACCAATTATGCCTGAAGTGCCGAGATCTCAACTGTCACAATTAGATTACAATTCAGTTTCTCTAATGATATGCAAAGCCCTTATGACAGTGACATGTAACAAAAATTGATGAGAGCTCTTTGTCATCTAATGTTTTATGGATTCACTTTTCAGCACCAAGCCAAACTACTGTGCTGCCTTCCATCTGAAATACCTGATGCACAAAGCCACAAGATATAAGTTACACTAGACCCTTGGGAAGGCAGGGAGGCATTCCAAGCCTCCTTTTCTACTCACTGAAAAGTAAAGGGGCTCATTCAGGATGATGGGATAAATACAGGACTTCATTTTCTAAGCCAGCGACTTGGGTTCCAGGTTACCTCCCCTGTCATTATGGTAGAAGAGACCATGAATGTCTCACCCACTCTCATTTATGACTCTGATACTTTAGTAATTTTCTACAGGGAAATGCACTGTCTGTGAAGTGCTAATGTAATCATCTTCCCTGCAGTATTAACATTGTCTTCTTGCTTTTCATTTCTACTTCCCGCTCTCCTTACAGGAAAAAAGGAATGTCAGGTGCTAACAATTCCACCTGTTGTGCAAATGGAAGCAATGGTTTAATAAAAAGAGATCCCAACAAAACAAATTCACTCAAACTGCAATTAACTAGATTTATAAGTGGATGCAAGTCTACACATGAGAGCTTTTGTCAAGGAACCTATACAATTCCTAATGGCAAGCGGCAGAGGTCAATGGCCAAGTCACTGTATTTCAGTCACCGATAGCACAGGTCACCTTATGCAAGAGAAACCACATCACAGCTAAGTCATTCTCCTTGGTTTCCTGTATCTGTCACTTGGCAGTGAGTAACTGAAGCCAAGTAGCAGGAACCGACCCACTCTTAAATGTTCCTACGCTGAGTCGAGAGCAGAGACTTTTATGAAGGCTATAGTGACAACCATTTATGTACCTTGATCATTAATTATAAATCCCTTGAAAAAATTTATTTCGAACAGCCATTATTAAACATCTTTCCACTGGTACAATGTAGCAACAAAAGCAGACAAAAAAATTGAGGCAGAATCACCTGCAGCTTTAAAAAAAATCTTGAGAGTTGCTAACATTTGCTTGCCACAAAATACTAGTCAGGGAACATTCAGCTAATAAAACACTTTAAACTGTCATTTTTCATGTGCAGCTGAATATTTTTATTAGAATACTTGGATTTTAACTTCTTACTTCATTTCAAGAGAAAAATAAATATTTTTCCATCATAACAGGCATTGAGTTCTACTTTTCCTTCACTTCAAGAGCTCTTATTTCTACCTCACTGTCAACTAGAACAAAGTGACTCACATTTAGTTCTGCTTTACACCAGATGAAAATCAGACCCTTTGGGTCATAACCCAAGTCTTTCCAGCACATTTTCAGATCCAAGCAAACTCTCTACAGTTTCAAATATCTCAAGATCCATGCCAGAGACTGGGAAGTGTTCATCTCATGATAGTGTCTAGTCCATCATAATCTACTAACAAGCTTAACTAGATGTGAGGCAGACAAAATACACCTTTCTGTTCTTTTTCAGATGATGGAAGCTTTTTTCAGAGTTTATTTAAACAAACTAAATGTGATAGGTAGAAGCTAATCTTTCACAAGAAATGTACACTTTGAATAAAGGCAAACATGCATATAGAGTTCAATTCAGTCCTCCTGAAATTATGTAGAATTTATTTTTATAAAATGAAAACAATGAGAAAATTATCTTCAATTTACTGAATAGTTCACTTTCTCTGAGGCAAATCCTAAATTTCTAGACAGTAGCTAGAGGCAAACAGCATAAAATGGCAAACGCATCCACAGATGAAAGCATGGGCTAAGAGCAGCATTATATTTTTTAATACAAAGAATAAATGCAAGGGCTGAAAACAACAGTGTGTCAAACAGTGCAGGAAACAGACAACAACTGCAGCAGCAAAACTGGTTTTAAGACATTTCATCAGCATAACTCACTTTACCTGTACTGTTTTTACTTGCTGGGACTGCAAGACAGAGGGCTGGGTGGCAGTGTTTATCAGCTGACTTCCCTGCGTCAAAGCTGAGACACCAACAACAGGTTTCACTTCTGATCGACCTCCAATGACAACTTTGATCTGCTGGCCTTGTACCTTGGAGTCTCCACCTTGGCCCTGGGACACGGTCTTCTGCGACTGCGGGAGTTGGCTGTGGGGTAATGCTAAAACAATAGGTTGGCCAGACTTGCCCAAAGTTGTTACAATAAGCTTTTGCCCATCCGGTTTAATACTCTGATTGCCTATTTTAATATCGGTGGTCTTATTCAGAATAATTTGATTGGCTGATATGGTGACGGGGGTCTGAGCACCAAGTTTATGGAGGCCACTGGGAAAGGTGGGCTTTGCAGCTGTGTTTGCATCAGGTGCTGGGGCCGTGGTGTTCGCTGTCACATCACCTGCGTGGCTGCTGGGGGCAGTGACCGACTCCGTGGTGACTGTGGCTGTAGTTGTAGCTGAGGAGTCGCTGGTGGAGCTTATGCTCACTATTTCTTCCAGTTCTGTTTCCATGGGAATAGAGTCTCCAATTGGCGATGACACAATGACTGCCTCGATGCCGTCATCTTCCACCAGGGTTATGCCGGTGTCCATTATTTCCTCAGGGAGCAAGCTGTTGACTTCTGCTGAAACCACCTCCATTTTAGTAGCAGTGGCAGTGATGACCGGAGCAGGTACTGCAATATTTTAAAAAGTTATTGGCTTCCAGAAAACATACATTTTCAAAGCTTTATAAATAATGTTACCAAAGAAGAAAATACGATAGAATTTTTTCAGACTGAAAGTATTGTGCATGCACAGGAGGGATATTGTGGAAAGAAACTGTTACCAAAATTTAACACATTAAGCTGAATTTACTCTCAGTAATAACTTAGATCAAACATTTACAACATAATTCACTGAAGTAAAATCAAGGTACTGACTTGGTGTGGATTACCAGTCCACTCTTGACAACAGCACGCAAACAAGAAGATATGGACACAGACATTTAAACTTACTGAACTATAAAGCAAGAGGTAAACAGCTTTAAAGATTCTAACAGATGATGTCTTTTCTCATATGTGTCATCACTGATTAGCAGGTTATCTTGCCTCAAGTGACTTGTTATCCATACCAGATGTAACATTTTTGCCAAATTTTCATTTTGGAAATCTCAGAAAAACAAACGACTCTTTAGTGACGGGCTTTAACAACATCACAAGCTCAACCAGAAGCCCACCTAACCCAAGACTAAGCCAAAGCCCTGCACTTTCAAGATGGACAGATAATTGCTCAATACTCACTATGAAAAGAGCAGCTCAGTAATTTTTTTTTCCCCTCACTACTTACCAGGAAACATAACGCCCAAATTCATGACTAATTTGAAAGGCGTTCTAAACACAAAACAAAGAACACTCCATATGAAAGAAAGTGGAATTTTTTAAGCTGACTGATAAGAGTGAAAAGAAAAACTACAGTGAGATTCAAGGCCAGGATAACTTCCCACTTGAAAAACCTTAAAGACTCTGCTGGAAATGGTCACATCTACCATTCCATCTAAAGCGGCGTCAGTGTCAGAGTCTGAAAACAGATCAGCTTAATAAGGCATTTTCTCCACTTGCTGATCCCACGAGCATACTTGTGCACTGGATGCATGATCATACCACATGGGTACATGTACATGCTCCCAAGTACTCACTATAAGCTCAAGAGGATAAAATCCTCGCAAATTCTGTTTCCTACTTGCTAGCAAAAGCAGAGCTGAGTTATTAATACTAATTCATAAGGAACTGTGCCAATAAAAACACTGATCAAATGCCAAGGTGACATTGCTTCCTCCTGGAGTCATCGTGGGTCCATTTTGTATGCCAGTTAACTCCAGAACAGCTGCATTCTACCCACAAGGTGAAAGGACAGGGGGGAAAAAACCTGCTGTAGTTGTGTAGTGTCCATGCCGAGCTCCGGAGGCGGTGCTGGAACATCCACAGATTGCGAAGGGTGCCACACTGATCCCCCTCACCTCCGAGCACAAGCCAGATCCAACTGCCATGACACTCAAGATGCCTGAACGGTGAAAGAACTCATTCAGATGACCAACGGTCAAACTCAAAGCTCACTTATTGGCAGACATTTAAAGATACAAAGTTATGTGACATCACTGCCAGGAATACCTCCTTTGGAAAGCACTTCTCCCAAAGTAATGCCTGCCCAACTTGCAATGATGCCAGCCCTGGTAACTAGCCCTAGGCAAAACAGCTCACTCCTAAGGACACAGTAGTAATAGTATCACATTGCTGCCTTAAAGTCAAATTGGCTAACTGCATACGAGATTACACCAAAATAGGAATAGTAAAAGTAGACAGCTTAAAGTAGACTGCTTCAGCATATGTTAAGGCCACTAGCTCTTCTTCTGAGCTGTGTCACTTTACTGTCTCCTCAGCAACCTGCAAAAGCTTGTGTCTTAGATATAACAACTTCAAACTATTTCAGACATAAAAAAACCCCAAAGCCACAACCAAACCATCATCGTGCTCTACACTGATAAGTACAAGGGGCTTGGATCCAGAAGTTAGACTCCTAGGATCAACCACAACCCAAATAATGATTGCCACCAAGTCTGAAAAGGAGAGAATCATCTAAATCAGACAGTGAAAAAACCCACATATTCGGTAATTATATATAATTTTAAATAACTTCTGGTTTACATTTGTACATGTTATTCCCTAGAAGAAAGGTTACTCTTCGTATCTTTTAACAGTATGACCATAAAGTACTTACGTATATTTAAGTAGCTGTAAAGCGCAACAGTCATTTGCAATCTTTATTCTTGATATTTGGTTATGTTACAAAGCAGTAAATGATTATTAAACACCTACATCTAGTTGAAGGTATATTTATATTACAGAGAGTCAGGATTTTAAACAACATTCTGACTCCAAATCAACCATTGGCAAAACAGAATGCAGAAGAAATATATCACATCAAGTCTGGAATCAGAAGCTGACAAGTGAAAAGAAAAGAAACATTACTCATGGTTACTGGATTAACACTTTGTGGTGATCACACTGGAAGATTTTGCAGTAACCAGGTCTCACCATTTCACAGTTAGCTTCCATTAATGTGTTCAGGCTTGTGTCACCAATAACAGCAAAAAAGAAGCATACACAACCCACTTGTTCTATTTCTTCATTGCCTATTGGATATGACTGAAATAGATAAATGAAAGGCAACAATGAAAATCTCACCCTAGCTATACCAGAGGCTGCTGTCATCAAAGGCAGCTCCGACATCCCTGCAGATTTTTACTTCTTGGTATTTAGCCAGGATTTCTCAACAGTTTAACTGCTTATTTTTTTACTAATGCTTTTATACTGTTTCCATTTTTTCCAGCTCCTCTACTAAAGCGATTACCAACAGTAAAAGCATGCCAACCTCTTTTAAGATTCTAACAGCTTAGGTCTTCAACAAAGTGTAGAGAATTATTTTAACAATTTAAAACCCTCGAAAGCTTCCTTCACTTCAGCAGTTATGTGCTGAGTACTTGATAATGCAAGAACTGTACCTACTACCCCTCACAAAGATGCATCAGTGTTTACACTTAACTTAGAACAAAACCTGAAGAAACAAAAATCTAGACCAAGGAAGTATATGAGTACACTATCAGACTGGGGAACTCCACAAAAATCATAGCACCAGATTACTAAACAGATAATTTTAGCCTACAAAATACAACTACACTAAAAGTTCAAGAAGAAATTAATGTAATGACGATTTGTAAACATAGTTCAGCTCTTTTTGTCACTAGCAAATCACTGCAGAATCTAAAAAACTCTGCTAAAAGTGTTGAGATCAATTTTATCAACACCTCTGTTGATAAAACACCAAAGCTGCCACACTAAAAACAAATATAAAAAAAATCAATATCAAAACACAGTGATCTGCAAACAAGCAAACAAAATGTAACATATGCTGGTATTTTACAGTTACTACATTTTGTTAGATCCAGAAATGTCTCCATTTCACTAAGATAAGAAAAGCTAACCTTCCAGACTGCAACCATGACCAGTTCTAGTACAGTGATATGTTACAAGACCATCAGCGAGGCTATGTACTGCAAGTAAAATTGTTCATAAATTCAGATTACACAGAAATAAGGCTGCTGAGACCAGCTCTACAGGAAGTCCTGGGAAGGTGCTGCATGTTAGCAACGTCACCACAATGAAGCAGCAGACCACGGGACTCATCACCATTTGTGGCTGATTTAGCAGACCCTTCCCATTCTCAGTGCACAGCACAGAGCTGGTGGTGCTCAGCCATGGGAGCACAAGGTTTGACCTGACAGATTTAAAAACACTGACCAGACCTGCAGGCAGGTCTGGCAATGATAATTTTTTAAGCTAAACTCTCAAGTGTCACTTTCACCAGAAAACGAGGAAATCAAATCAGAAACAGCTTTTGTACAAACACCTCAAAGTGCAAACCAAACCCACGCCACCCAAACACAAAAGCTTCACAAATGCATTTCGTCAAATGTAACCCCTAAAATAGCAGGGATTCACTCGGTATCAGTAAAACTGTTGCCACACGCTAAGCAAATGCTAATTGAAACCAAGTATCTTTGCCAGATACAGCAGTATCTGTTAGTAATTCTGTAAAGCTGAGACAGATAGACACACTTTAGTGTAGTGCTATTAAGCGCCACCAAGTGCAAGTATTTTCAACTTCCCAAGCCAGAAACTGCAAAAGCCCTTAAAGAGAAGTATGAAGCAGAATAAGGAAGCCTGCCCTCAAAAAAGGGCAGAATGAGGCTGGAAACTTGGGTCTGATGAACGGCAGAGAAGTAATAGTGGACAACCTAACAAGTAACTGTTCACTGCAGGTAAAATGGACTGTAAATGAAAATGAATATAAAGGATGCAGTATCACCAAATAGTCAGTACAAAAGGGGTAACATTTGGCATTTCCACTGCTGAGACAAATGTGCCTACACCATTCCCCGTCTTGCCAACCAAGGTGGAGCTGAGAACTGTCAGCAGCTTATGGCTCAGGTCTGAGGATTTTAAAACTCAAAAATCCCACAATATTTGTATTATTGCATTCATAAATAAATTGGCATATTTAAACATTAACTAGTCATTTATTTCAATCCTAAAGCTGTTCATTAGAAAAAAAGGCAAGAACAGTAGCAAGAAGGGAAAACACAGAATGAATCCTTGATGATTTAACTGAGAATCATGAGATGCTGTCAACAACATTCAATCAAAATTTAGGTGTTTATAGGCTTTTCAGATTTTTCAGTTTCTGCTTATCTGGCCTTTCCAATAGTGGCAGATATGCAAACTCCCGAAGGCTGCTGAGCTGGAAAAATCCGATTTTTTGGGTCTTAATCTCTCAGTATTAAGCAGTTTAAAATTACCAGGCCTCGAGTGCCAGTGCCTAGACCTTTCTGCTGGGACAAAGACAGGCAGCAGACCTGTCTGCAAAAGGTATGCCCAGGTGTTGGACCTCCTGCAGCAGGTGGTGAGGAGTTAGATGGCTGGTTCCAAGCAGTCTGCAGTGGACTCACAGTCCACAAAGAGCCAAAAACTCCCCCACGGGCACACACAGAAGGGAGGGGGGTGATAATGCAGAAGAAGGGAAGCTTGCAATGGTAAGGACCAGCAGGAAGAAGAAAATTCCCCTAAAGGCTGAGGTGCCCTTGCCAAACCACTTTGCCACTCTGCAGACTGAAGAGGAAAAACCAATCACACAAGGAAAGATGCTGGAGCTAAGGCAGCCCCACCCACTCTCTGTGTAACAACCAGGACTAAAGAAAGGCAGTAGTCATAAGGGACTCCTCTGAAACACACGGAGGCACCCATTTTCCAACCTGACACACTCCTTGGAGGTGTCCTGCTTTCCAGGGGCTCATTTCAAGAATGTCACTAAGAGACTACCAGGCCTTGTAAAGTCAACTGACCACTACTCACTGCTGTTGTTTCATGTCGGACAGTGATACAGCCAGGAGCAGCTTGAGGAGAATCAAGAAAGACTACAGAGCCCCAGAAGCAGCAGTAAAGGATTCTAACGTGAAGGTGTTTTTTTCATCAATTTTTCCAGTCAAAGAGAAGGGGTTTGAAAGGGCCAGTCAAATCTGGTAAATCAACAAATGGTTACAGGACTGGTGCCACAGCCCAGGGTCCTGACCATGGGACTCAGTTTGAGAAACCTAATGTGTTAGGGGCTGATGGCGGTCCATCTGTCAGAGAAGGGGAGGAGCATCTTCATTCACAGGTTTGCCCAGATGGTGAGGAGGCCTTTAAACTAAAGTTGCCAGGGAGTGGAACCTCAGTCCATTCCACTCCTTTGATGTCAGGGCCAGCAAGAGATGCCCAGAGCCTGGAAATGGATCAAAAGTCAGCAGGAGAAAACGCGAAGAGCAGCACAAAGGAATTCCAGCCAATAAATCGGCTTTCACTGGGGACCCATCTTCCCTACACATTTAGCACGGGGAATAAACAAAAGGAGTAAGAGATGTGTGCACTCCTGCAGGAATATGATCTCACTGGCATCATGGAGACATGGTGGGATGGCTTCTATGACTGAAGTGATGGAATAAAAGGATACAGGCTCCTCAGGAAAGATGGGTACAAGAGACGAGAAGGGGGTGTTATCCTCTGTGTGACCAGTGACCAGTCGGAATACACGGAGCTCTGCCTGGGGATGGGTGAGGCGGTGACCAAGAGCTTATGGGTCAGGATTAAAAGAAGGCCAGGGACAGGTGACATTACAGTAGGAGCCACTGGATAGACAGGCCACCCAACCAGGAAGACCAAGCTAATGAGGCCCTCTATAGACAGAGAGGAACATCCTCACGTTCACAAGTCCTGGTCCTCACAGGGAACTTCAACCACCCCCAATACCTGTTGGAGAGACAACACAGCAGGGTATAAGCAATCCACAAGGTTCCTGGAATGTGCTGATCACTTCCTTCTCCAAGAGATAAGAAAAACCAGTGAGGAGGGCTGCAATGCCAGACCTTGTGCTCATGGACAAAGAGGGCCTGGAAGGGAACGTAAAGCTCCAAGGCAGTCTTGCTTGTAGTGATCATGAAATGGTGAAGTTCAAGATCCTCAGGGCAGTGAGGAGGGCACACAGCAAGCTCACTGCTCTTGACTTTAGGAGAGCAGACTTTGGCTTCTTCAGGCATCTGCTTAGTAGAGTACCATGAAACAAAGCCCTGGAGGGGCCCAATAAAACTGGCTAATATTCAAGCATCACTTCCTCCAAGCTCAAGACTAGTATATCCCTAAGAGTAAGAAACCAAGCAAAGAGGGTGGGAGACCTGCAGAGATGAGCAAGAGCTTCTGGCAAAACTCAAACAGATGAAGGAAGGTTAAAGAATGTGGAAAAAGGAACAGGCCACTTGGGAGAAATATAGGTGCATTGTCAGATTATACAGGGATGTGACAAGGAAGGCTAAGGTCCATTTGGAATTAAATCTGGCAAGAGTTGCCAAGGACAAGAAAGGCTTCTTCAAGTACATGAGTGGCAAAAGGAAGACTAGGGAAATTGTAGGACCGCTGCTGAACGAGACAGCTACCCTTGCAACAAAAGATACAGACAAGACAGAGTTACTGAATGTCTTCTTTGCTTGAGTCTTTACTGCTAAGGCCAGCCTTCAGGAATCCCTGACCCTGGAGCAAAGAGAGTCTGAAACAAAAAAAATTTCCTTGGTTGAAGAGGACAGAGCTAGAGATTACTTAGGCAAACCTAACAGAAATCCATGGGCCCTGATGGGGTTGCACCTACAGGTGTTGAGGGATCTGCTGGCAGATATTAGTGCTAAGCCACTTTCCACTGCCTTTGAAAGGTAATGAAGACACTCATGGACTGGAGGAAAGCCAGTGTTACTCTACTCTTCAAAAAGGGCAAAAAAGAGGACCCCGGAAACTACAGGCCAGTCAATCCCTCCTCAGTCCCTGGAAAGGTGATGGAACAGCTCACCCTGGCATTCATCTCTAAACATGTAGAAGGTTATCAGGAGTAGTGATCATAGATTCACCAAGGGGTAATCATGCTTGACCAATCTGACAGTCTTCTATGATGAAATGACTAACTAGGTAGATGAGGAAAGAGAAGTGCCTACTGTTTATCTTGACCTCAGTAACATTTTTGACACTGACTCCCAAAATACCCATACAAACAAGCCCAGCAAGTATGGGTTGGATGAGTGGACAGTGAGGTGGATTGAAAACTGGCTGAACAGCATAGCTCATACAGTTGTGATCAGCAGCACAGAGTCTGGTTGGAGCCTGTAGCTCAGTGTTCCACACGCATCAGTACTGGATAGGTCTTGTTCAGCTTGCTAAATGACATGAATGAAGGGACAGAGTGCACTCTCAGCAGGTTTGTTGATGATACAAAACTGGGAGGAGTGGCTGATACACCAAGCGGTTGTGCTGCCATTCAGTTAAGACTTGGACAGGTTGGAGAGCTGGGCAGAGAAGAATATAATGAAATTCAACAAAGGCAAGTGAAGGGTTCTGCACCAGGGGAGGAATAATCCCAAACACTGGTACAGGCTGGGGGCCAACCTGCTGGAAAGCAGCTCTGCAGAGAAGGGACCTAGGAGTTCCAGTGGACAAATTCACCACAAACCAGCAGCGTGTCCTTATGGACAAGAAGACCGATGGTGTCTTGGGGTGTGCTAAGAACAATGTGGTCACTATCTAGAACAGCTGCCCAGAGAGGTTTTGGAGTCTCCGCTGTAGAAACCCACCTGGACACCAACACGTGCAAACTGCTCTAGGTTTGGCAGGCAGGTTGGACTAGATCATCTCTAGAGGGCCCTTCCATTCTGCAATTCTGTGAGCAGTTAGAAGCTGCAACAACAGAGAAATTTAAATACACTCCAGTGGAAACACTGCACTGCAGCAGCAATTGATTCACTTACTGCCATTCTTCTTCCTTATCTTCCAGTTCTTGGGACGGAGGGGGAAAAAAAAG
Source organism: Anabacerthia variegaticeps (assembly GCA_035583185.1). Classification (NCBI taxonomy): domain Eukaryota; kingdom Metazoa; phylum Chordata; class Aves; order Passeriformes; family Furnariidae; genus Anabacerthia; species Anabacerthia variegaticeps. The sequence goes on along the minus strand of JAWWEW010000131.1, from coordinate 15,973,998 downwards.
CATGTTGCAATTATTCAACCATGAAACAGTTACTAGGCTCTCCATGCTGCTATAATTGACATATATTACTATATAATATTGACAAAGATAGTTAAAAGACAATAGTGTCCCCTCCCTCCCAAAGAACAACCCACAGAGGAAGAAAAAGATGATGTTCTTTGAAGACATAATGTAAGAAAAAAAAAGTTATTTTATTAAAGCTTTCAAAATTCATGTCTTACCATCTTAAAAACTGAAATGTTTTACATGACTGCATCTTCTTTCACCACAACAGCTGCTATAAATATATTTTAAGACTCAGCTGTCCTGTGACCTATAGCTGTTTTCTTCACATCAGGATTATTTCTCACACACCAGGAATCACAGCATGCTACCACATAAATTACACACATCAAGTACAAAAGCAATTTTTACAATTAAACTATCAAGGACCTTAGATAGAGTATATAACCAAAAATCCCCATGAGTCAGAGTCTTTCAAGCAACATGGAAGGTAGGGAGAAAGAGGAAAAAAGCTACAACTAAGTTTTTGATAAAAGCAGCATGTCATTCAAATTGCAAATGATTGAATTACATTATATATACACGAGTGCATTGCTTCCTAGAAAGCCAGCATTTTAAAACACTGAGATATCTAGCTCTGGATTGGACAACTCCCTTTTCACCACAAGAAAACACTGCATTGCCCAAATGTACCATCTATTACAAAAGAAGATTATTAAGGAAGAACATTCCAGCCATTGTGAGGTACTGAGCAGCATTACTGAACAAAACCCAACAAAACATCATGCTCAGAATAATTAGTATCTAGAAAACTAAACCACTTAAAGGTCAAACTACTTTCCCATGCATGGCTCATAGCTGTTCCTTTGCTCTCACATGCTGGTTAAACATCCACTAAGAAAAGGGCAGAACCATACCATTTACTAATATTAGTCTGCATTTCAAGCCATGTCTATGTTTCAAACTTGCAGAGATATCTATCTCTCTATCTCTCTCATAATCATTCATTGACACTTTCAGCATTTGTTACTAGTGGTTCACAGCAAGTAGAAAACTTAAGACTTCTATGTCATTCTGAAGATGCAGCAGAATGATGATAAATCTGCTTCCCAAGAACTACTTAGTGCCCATTAAGGATCTAATCCTCACCAGTGCTAACTAAATTCTGGAGTGCACTGAAGAACAAACGCATTACTATTACGCAAACGCTGTCCCCTCATCTAACAATGTAACCTTCTGCAGAAACAAAATAACATCAGCATGTGTATGTTTTTCAGATGAGTGGCAAGTCCAAGCTAAGAATGCAGAGACAGAGACGATAGCCACTTATGTTCTGATCACCAACAAATGCATGCTTTCAGCCACAGAGATTCCACACACATCTGTACATACTCCTTTTCTCTTTATCACATCACCTTAACATGCATGGCAAGGTTAAAGTTTTAAACGCTGCTTATTTAGCACACACAATACTTATAGCAACTTTCCAGGAAAAAAACTGCAAATAACACTCATTGCAGTAGAATACTTCAAAGCAGTTCAGTTTGCCTTTTGTAACTGGAAACAATGTTGTTCTACTTTCAAGCAGAGCTTTCAACAAACTAAAAATAAAACAGAAACCAAAAATCAGAACATTTCCCTTCACCCTTCCCTTGGCTTGCATGCCAGTTTCAGTCATTTTCACAACATACAGCAGGACAAAAGCTAAAAGACAGAACTGCAGAGGTGTTACCATTACACACATTCTGAAGGTGTTCGCTGCCATGAACAATCCAAAATATGGGTTTGCAGTTTTCAGGACCTTTACATCTAATGAAGCATCTCTAACCCTATGCAAACTTCATGGTGAGACCAAAAGAAAAAACCCCAACAAAATAACTAAAAATTATTTAAATTTTCTGTACTTAATTTTAGGAGGCCAATATTGAGGATTGAATTAACATGTAGTGAACCTCCTTTGACAAAAAAACATACAAATAGCCCAAAACCTGAAAAATTAAAAGTACTTATCACCAGGCCCAAATACTGCAGATTTCAGTCTTTGAAGTATAGCTTGAAATAATGGTCTTGCTTTCAAAATTTCAAACACCTCCTGAATGCACAGCTACAGAGTAATTCAGAACACACAGTGATATCACACCAAGAACACTCTAAAAACAACAAGCATGAAAACTGCCATCAGGCTTGATATCAAGCTCCCCACAGACTTTTAGCAGGTGTTATCACATTGTGCATCTTTAAGATTAGGCTTATTGCCAACAATTTGAGCAAGAGCACATTTTCGCATGTATTTATGAGCAAGAGTTCATTGCCCCAGAATTGTAACCTACCAGTTTTACTGACACTTTGCCAGTCGGGAAGCACAAAGATTAGGCAGTGCATCACATCTATACTACACCAGCACTGCCCAGTTGAAGGTATGATACATGAGGTTCATTCTAACTGAAACAAAAAACCTACACATAACACTGATTTCAGTGGGGCATTTCATTTCAAATACAGCATCGAAAAGCATTTTATCCTAAAAACTTAATTCCTTTGCGTCTCATGCAATTACATGATTCTTTTCAGAGTTAGAAGAACAAAGAGATGAAAACCAGGTAAAAATATTAAGACCATTAACTGCAATGCTTTCAAGGTAGTGATGTCAAGATCTGAACAGCAGTGAAAGTTGCTATGGCCACTCCTGCTTTTCAAACTTATCCTAGAAATCAAAGTTGGCTCTTTTCATTTTTGAGTCCAGTGGAGCATTAAAAGAAAAGCAAAAATAGCTCAAACAGTTATACTGCAGTGATTTGTGAGAAAACATGCTTCTAGCTGCAGATCTCAGCAGCTCTACCAGCTTTAAACACAACAACACTTCACAAGTACAGAATATATTTACTTGCAGAAGGGCTGAGCTGAAGATAAATAACTCACCTGCAGGCAAACTGTGACTTCATTCAGATGCCAAAAAACACTATTACCCCCTCCTGCCTACTTTAATCCCTAGATAAAGCACCTCTGCGTTATATTTAGAAAAACTTACTTAAATAACCAGGACTGTGCAATAACTGCCTGACTTTTGTGGAATTAAATTCCGAATTAGGATTTTGAGTCAGGAGATCAATACAATAGGAGAAGTGGGAATTTTACTGCAGTCTTCATGTCTGCTCCAGAACCACATGGGTCACTTCAAATGCAGGCTTCTCAGATCTCTGAGGTCTCATGTTACATAACATAAAAGGTTGAAGAGCTTCTGAAACACAAACTGGTAGGTTTCATTAGGTGTGGGTAAGAAAACCAACAGTTTTGGATAAACACTTCAAAAACCCCCAAAAACTTAGAGAAAAGACTAGCCAGAGAGAAGCATTTCAGTGACTAGGACCACACAATATCTCTCATAACCTTTGCTTTCAATATGCTGAAAGTGACACAGTGAGATATTGACACTATCTTATTCTATCCCAGGAGATCCTTTATTTCAGACAGCATACCAAGGTCACCCAGAAAGAGTTCTTTGTATGCACCTTCCATGCTGCTTAATATATCCCTTTCTGTTCCTACAGGACACCATTCCAAATTTGACTTCTATGGCAAACACTCTCAACCACCAGTTAGACAAGTCACCACGACACTGTCTGAGTTGATACAGATCCAGAATGTTCATCTCATTCTCAGAATCAATAAGAGAAGAAATAATTATATGCAAAGCCTTAATTATATTTTTCCATAGAAAAAAAGTTGTTTGGCTTTTTTTTTTTTTTTCTGTATAGCAAGATCTAGCTCACAGCTTCCCTCTTTACTACTTCTAAGACAACTCTGTATGCACAAAAGCTTTTGCCAACTGTCAATTCATAATTTGGAAGACTGGAGATTAACACTGTTATCTGTGATGGGACACTGAAGCCGACCTGCAGCTTGGCAGGTTTGCTGTAACTCAGCTGCCCTAATTCATCACCACACAAGTTAAATGCACCACATATCCACAAAGAGCTGGACACACCCGAACCAGAGGGTGTCACAGCACCTCCCTAAATTCCTCCAGAATCCAGCTCAGGACATGCACCCAAGCAGCTCTTTGTCAAACTACAGTCTGTCAAAACCAACTGAGTAGCAGCAATATAACTTGTAAGTGACTACGGGATCTTTGTGCAAAATGCATCTGCACTGTTGAAGTTCTTATGATCTGGACAACTAGGACCTTATATTGCAGCAATAAACAGCAGAAGCAGAAGCAAATGTAACAACTAATCATACCAATGTCCTTAAGGATTTTTTTCAAGAATCCAGTCTATCCAACTTGTCAAAATCTTTAACCTCTTTCTTTTTGCTGAAATAACAGCAAAACTCACCCTCCTGTTCAAAAGAAAAATGAGCTCTTATATTTCCCACTCATTCCAGTAGCAGCAGTAAAAATTCAAAAGTAGCCTCTCTCCTGCATGTTTTCTGTTCCTCTTCTGAGAAAATCCATAGCTGATATACATTTTCTTCCACAGAAGTGACAAACTTTGCTAATATCACTGTAGGTGCAAAATTGACTATAGCCTCGTAGGTCCTCCAGTGTGGCCAGTTCACAGCACTGGTATCAGAACAGGTCTTTGCAATTGGACCAAAACCCTCTCTTCATTTAAGGCTTCAGACACTAACCCAGCAAACAAACAAAACCTATTTTAAGAAAAAAAATTGAACGTGCCACATAAAAACAAGCCTTGTGGTCCTCAGAGATTCTTGACTGCTTGCTAGTGCAAGTGATTTAGAACACCTACCTATGCAAAACAGAAACAAGCTACAATTAAGTAAATGAAGGTCACTTGTTTGCCTAAGTTGCTTTCAAAGGGAAAACAAATAAATCTTAGAGAAACAAATATTTTCATTGAGTTATAAGAAAAAAAAACAAAAACAATGTGCTAGTAAATTTACTCGTTTGCTGTGTTTTCCCATCTCTTTCTGCCAAATACAAACAAGTATGCATCAAATACTCCAGGCAACTGAAATTCAGAAAGAGCACTGGCACAAAAAGATAGGGAATCTAGTTATTAAGGAACTCTTGACACTGGACATGTTTGCATTCGTCAGAAAAACCTCCAGAGAAGCACATGTATACTCAAGACTCAGTCTGTACTGCTGGCATGTTATCAAATGAAAGAACACAACAGCACACAGGTGATTTTGGTATACTATAGTTCTCCTAATTAAGTGCCACTCTTCAATTTTGCTATAATTTCAATAAGGGGTAAAATAGTGTCATTCATTTTATGCATTCCCCATTTTCTTACTCTCTCCAACACTCTACATTTTGTCTCTAAAATTGAAAGGTTTGTTTCGTCGTAAAGCAAAGAATTATAAAATCACTCAGTACTGTGTTTTTACAACACTCTTCTGTTTAAGCTTCCTGCGCTAGGGATTGCTTCAAAGAAAAATGCAGGTAATGAAACCAGAAAAAGATTAATTCATAAGGACGCTATGATTAGCAAAGGTAAGTGGAAAAATTAATCATCTAAGACTGCAAACTCACTGCATTTGCACATGTAGCAGCAGACTGAAAGCAAATAATTTTAATGCAAAATAGGTAACAAAACATGTAAGTGGAATGCAGACAAAATAGTTTCCATTCTCTTTCCCATTTTCTACATAAGACATGGAAGCAGTTTGTCTGCACACTTCCCAGAGGAAAATGGTTCTAGAGTTACCAAATACAATACCAGTAGCAAACTATAGCAAGGAAAAAACTCCAGCCTTAGTCTTTATAAAACACTGGCTACAAAACTAGTATAAGTACCCAGTCTTTTTTTCAACAGTTGCAAGGAGTATTTAAGAAAATATCAGGTGTTCTTCTACTACAAATTAACCATCTATAGTTACAAAACAGTTCCCAAGGCAACCATAATTCACTCAACCAACGCACACCATTCCCTTCCCATTACTCTCCATTCTGGTAAGTGAATGCTCCCCACCTGACACACCATACAAACAACTGTGTGCAGCAGTTCAGAAGAATGGGCAAGGTACACAAATTAGCAACTCCTACACATTCAAACTGGCAGTTATCAAGTGATATGTATATGAGAATTTTATATTATACAGCTAAGGTTTTTGGCTTTGTTTTCCCCTTTAAGTTGTTTGTGTTTTTTTTCCATGAAAAAATTGATTAATCTCATGTTACCTTTGCTGTCTTTACAACAGAGGTGCTAGCTAGTTCCTTTCTTTTAAGAAGGGGCAGAAAAAAAAAAAGGTAACAAACTAACCACTTTTCCACATAGGAGTTATGAGGACATCCTTATTCCATTGGCAAGTTCTGAGTAATTTATGCTTCCATTATTATTTTAAAAGGAAAAGCAAAAGCTAAAAAAACTTATAGGTCAACAAACTGCTAATTATACACTAGCAAAAACAAGCACCTGATAGAATTTTATAGGATTTAGTGTGAGAAACATCCTAACAATACCTTTTATGCACTGTTATTTCAAATAACATCATTTGCTACTTTGACCACTGCATGTACATGATCAGCAGCATTGCTTTCCTTGTATTTCAATTCCATGTGTGTATTAAGCCAGCACTACTGCTAAATGTCTCCTGTCCACCTCTAGCATCTGCCCATTCATTTCCATACATTTTCCCCACCCCTCGTGCTACCAAACATCTCTGTTGCTGCAAGAGCAGCACAGATGAAGGAGCGAGGCTGGAACAAAGCTAGCCATCCAAACTAACCTGTGGGCTGGCACAGCCCCGTTTTCTCCAAGCTGCTGACTCTGGTGTTCAACCCAGGGAGAAAACTTCTCTACAAAGTAGCAAGTAAATTCTAGTGAGTTGGTGTGCTGAGATAGCTCAGTTCAAAGTCTACAAGCATCAGAATAGCACAAAGGAATCACATCTGAAAGACTTTTCACAAGAACAATAATTTTATCTAAAGAAGCTCCTAAAGCATTTTCCAGATAGGCTTCTCAAGTCTATAACAGAAAGAGAAATTTTTCTCCAAAGGAAGAAAACACCTAAAACAGCAAGTCCATCGAGATGGGGATTGGGTATGTATCTAGAACTCATATAAGAGATGAAAGCAGAGCCCACAACTAAAGACATAACTCTCGTGTGGGTAACAACGTATCCAGCAGGGAAGGGGAATGACACACAAACTGAAACAGTTAAGGAGCCACTAACCTACATTAGGATCTGGAACATGACAAACCCAAATCTCTCACATGTGCCCCATGACTGATCAAGGGATTATTCCATCAGTCTCATTCTTTCTTGTGCAAGAAAATTTTTTTCAGACTTTTAATGCTGTCAAGTGAGCAAGCCTAGTCACAGGCTGTACTGAAACCCACATGCTGCTTATAAGCTTTCTAAACAACTAGGGAAGCCAAGCTACCCAAATATAAGACCTGGCAAAATACAAACCCTCGAATCAAGAATTCAAGAAACATTTTCCTCTTCTCACTGTGAGCTCCTGAAACCAAGAATAATAATAAAAACCCTAAAAGAAACAGTCACAAGAGCTTGTCCCCTAGGTATCTGCTACGAAGGACCCCTCAATACCCTCCTAATGTCACAGTATACAAAGTGTAGGACATTGGGATGTGCTTGTAACAGCATATGAAGAAGAAAGCATCACCTCTATAGCACAGGAAAGAAACAAAAGCACAAGTGACAGATAAGGAAGCAGAGCTTGTTGCTGAAGCAGAAAACAAAACACATCTCCCAATCTACCTGAGTCTTTTTTTTCACCCATTAAGTATTTTTCAAAAAAGCATAAGTGAAAAGAACCTAAGGGGCTTTGACTGCTTTTCCAAACCTAAAATACAGGATATCCCGACACATGAGATAACAACATCTCAAAGGCTGAAATCTGACTGCAGTCCTCACCACACTTCATATTGACCTGTAGATAGCAGATAGCGAACCTGAAAGCATTTAAACCTTTTTGAGAATTCTGGCTGAACTGCTCAGCATATTCAGTTACAAACTATCTGAGCTTCCACATCACAGGACTCTAAAGCAAACCAAACATCACCAGATAGTTCTCGATAGGTAACTTGAACAACCAACCTTGCATAAAAACTGTGGAAGCTTACAGCATTATAACAAGCACAGAGTACTTTTTTTAACCCATTAGAGAAGCTGGGCTGTATTTTCTAACACACTAAGAGCCTTCAAGAATGCTTGGCCTACAGAGCAATGCAGCCACACGCCTCTGTAGGTTGATACAATTGTGTACAAAGCATGTAACCAACACTTACCACTTGCTGATGGATACACAAACTAGATGTCTTGACAAAAAAAAAAAAAAAGACTAATAATGCATTTTATTTTACAAAGGATTCCACTGGCACAAGAAATGTTTTCAGCTGATAACTCACTGTTCTTCTTGTCTCCAATAAGCCAAGAGCTATTGTGAATAAGCTAACCACATGCACAAGGATTCATAGCCTGTTTGTTTGTTATTGCCAGCTTTATGTAAACTTTGCAAAGAATACTTGAGGTTATTTTTCTACAGTCCATGTTTCCTACAATAACTGCAACACATTTAAAGCAACTGTTCAGAAGGATGAATCCAATGAAAGATCATTTAAATATCTATTCTTTCTTCACTGGAAATCTTAACTATGAGAGCTTTCTCTTGTTCACAGAATATTCCAGTGGACAATTTCACATGCTCTGGATGCCACAGTGCTTTCTAGAACCCAAAACCTCAATACCAAGAATTACATAATTAGTACACAACATGCTTCACAAAATTATGCATAATTAACGATACCTTCTGAACACAATCACAGAAACCTCATCATAAATAAGAGTGCTGATGAGAGAAGCTGGGACCATCCCAAAAGACGGGCCAGTCACATTCACAGAATTCACAATTTGTTAGTGTTGGAAGGGACCTCTGGAGATCATCTAGTCCAACCCCACTGACAAGGCAGGGTCATCTGGAGCAAGTGACACAGAAACACATTCAGGTGGGTTTGGAATGTCTCCAGAGAGGGAAATTCCACAACCTCCCTAGGTAGCCTGGTCCACTGCTCCGCCACCCTCAACATAAAAAAGTTCTTTACCACGTTGAGGTGAAACTTCTTGTGTTTTAGTTTATGGCTATTGCTCCTCATCCTGTTGCTGGGCACCATTGAAAAAAAGAGTCTGACACCATCCTCTTGGCACCTGCCTCTGAGATATTTATATACGTGTATATACTCTGTTCTCTAGACTAGACAGGCCCCGGTCCCATAGCCTCTCCTCATAAGAGAGATGCTCCAGAGTGCTCGTCATCTTTGAGGCCTCCGCTGGACCCCCTCCAGTAGCTCCTTGCCCTCCGTGTCGCACGGAGCCCAGAAGGGGCCGCGTTCCCGGCCGGACAGCAGTGTGCTCGGGGCACAAGTGCGCCCCAACACCGCGGGCAGCGCCGGGGCCACCGCCGCCCGCGCTGACACACACGGGCGGGACGAGCTCACCTCGGGCCCGGCCCGGCGCGGCCGCGGCAGCTCCGGGGCCCGGCCGGGCCGGCTCGGGGCGGGTGGGGGTGCTGGGGGGTCGGGGGGGATCGGTGTCCCGCGGGCCGAGCCGGCC
>JAWWEW010000131.1:15913187-15963858 GCA_035583185.1 Anabacerthia variegaticeps | reverse complement strand
CCCGTCCTCCCGCCGCCGGCTTTCCCGCCCCTCGCACTCACCGGGCGGGCGCTGTCGGTGCTGTCGGTGCTGCCGGGCTGGCGCTGCCCCTCGGCGGGGCCGGCGCGCCCCGCGGTGCCGCTCCCGGGGGCCGTGGCGGCGGCCGCGCCCGCGCCGCTCCCGCCGCCGCCGCCGCGTTTGTTCAAAATCACGCGCCCCGCGCCATTCCCCCGCCGCATCCCATAATACTGCGCCGCGCCGCCCTGGCAACCGCCGGCAGCGGCGCCCCGCGCTTCCGGGACCCGCCCCGCCGCCCGCTTCCGGGGCCGCGCGCGCCGCCGCCCGCGCCATGGTGGGAGGAGGGGGAGGAGGAGGCTCAAGCTCCCAAGATGGCGGCGGCGGGCGCGGTGCGGCAGGACCTGGCGCAGCTCATGAACTCCAGCGGCTCCCACAAGGACCTGGCGGGAAAGTGAGTTCGCCGGGAGCCGCCGCTGCCTCTTCGTCCTCCTCCTTCCCCCGCCGTGGCGGGGCCAGGGCAGCGAGCGGCCTGGGGCTGGGGCTTGGGGGGCGCCGGGCCCTGTGAGGGGCGAGGCGGGGCTCTCCCGGCGGCAGCGCTGCTGTAAAGGAAAAAGGGAGACGGAAAGGTTTCGCCTCGCCGCTCTGTAATTTCTCTTGGTTTGCTCATGGGTTCCCGCCTGTCCGCCCGCCCCTCAGGGCCCGGCTGCTGCCCCGAGGGCTGCGCCGCAGCGGTAGGTCGGGGAGCGCATTGTGCCCGGCTGCCGTAGGTCTATCAACGGCTCTATTATTATTGTTATTGTTTTCATTGGGTGGGCATGTGGGGCGGCAGAGCTCGGGGGTTTTGCTGCTCGCGGCGCAGGGTGTCACATCGGTGTTTCCTCCCCCGAGAGATGCGGATCTGCCACCTGGAATTCTCTGAGTCCCGGTCCTGTTCCTTGTGTCCCAGCGGGGCTCAGGCACTTAGTGGACTTCCCTGTAAAACCCTGGAAATTTTCACCCTCAAGACCTGGCTTCAGCGTAGATGTAGTACTTATCAGTATGGCACACGCTGAGGCGAATTATCTCTAAGTTGCCATTTTTGCAGGAATAAAAGCTTGGGAAACGCATAGTCTGCACCTATGCTCCTGTCAGGTGGATATAATGTACTGTTTATCGCTCACAGTGCTACTTCTCAGTCTCATTGGACGTGGCATTTTCAACAATTTTGTCTTTATTAACCTGAACGCGTGAGGGATAATAGTTTTCATTACTTTTTCTGTGCACTATCCTAGGCGCGTTTTTAGCTTTTTTTCTGAAACCTTCGAAATTGCATATATATTCACAGATAACAAAATAAGGAGCTGTGTTATCTGAGAATCTAGTCTTGGGATTTAAGAAGAGCCAGATGGCAATTCCAGGTGAATCTTCATAACCTTTGAGAACAAACTCTTTAGAAAACTTCTACCTGAAGGCATAGAAAATATAAGGAAAAGTGGAGCTCTGACATAAGAAAATAATCAGAGAAGCAGAACTTCTTAGTGAAAAAATGGTCCCCATGAATGATTTTCAACTTTTTTTTTAAATCTGTTGACAGATACCGTCAAATATTGGAAAAAGCCATTCAGCTGCCGGGTGTGGAACAACTTGAAGCTTTGAAAGCTTTTGTAGAAGCAAGTAAGTGCATCTGGCAGAATTAGTTACATATTGAGAGAAAGCTGGAGGTCTGTGGGATTGCATGTTTGTAAGCTCTAGGTGAGGCTATCTAAATGCATGAAGTTTTGGTCCTGCTGGAACTCAAATACAACAGGAGGAGGGTCTGTCATGACCACATTCAGAAGTTTGGAGGGAATGGAGTTGTAAGCTTTGTAGCTTATTGCAGCTTTCCAGCCTGTCCGTGTGACAGCATCGGAAAACACATACAGTTGAATGCCAGAATTGATACTGGATGCCAAATGATATTTAAACTAACAAACTCCATTTTTAAAATTGTCAAGAAGAAATTGTTAAGGGTTTTTTTGTGTTCTCTTGGGTGTTTGGCTTATTTAACACCTCTGTAAATTACACCTGTTGTAATTCTTTTCAAGTTGAGAATAAATTTAGTGAGACAGCTTAAAGGTTTACGTTGTCCAAGATATTTCAGCCACTGAGAGCAGGGATTCAGAATGAAACACCTCTCAAAGCTATAAATCGTAGTGAAAAAGTCATAGTTTTATCTGTCAGGGGTTAGAACTCTGGTGACCTAGTGTAAACAGGTTCTGAAAGACAAAAAATCACTTTTAAAGACAAAGCAAATAATGTCCTTCACTTGGATACAGTTTCAGAAATTGAAATATTCAGATTTATTGTAAAAGCAAATCATCAGTTATAGTGAAGGCACTTAAAAGCGCTGCATCTGTTTTGTGTTTTTCTCCTATGTGTCTCTGAACCAGTGGTGAATGAGAATGTCAGTCTGGTGATCTCACGTCAGCTGCTGACAGATTTCTGTACCCATCTTCCAAGTCTTCCTGACAGCACAGCCAAAGAAATCTACCACTTCACCTTGGAAAAGATACAGCCTAGAGTTATTTCATTTGAAGAGCAGGTGAGAGATTAGTGATGAGGGGGTTTTGGTTTGGGGTTTTGGCTTTGGTTTTCCCCCCACATGTCTTGTCTGCTGACTTTTTTAAGCCTTCAAAGAGGCTGTTCAAAACAGATATTCCTATTTAAAATCCAGTTTTGCATTCCTGTACGTGAAAAACTTGAGCTAAATGCAGACAGCATTTAGGACTGTGCAAAGAATACCGACTCTGTCACTTCATCATGATGCTGGGCATGTAATTTCTCCGCTACGAGAAAATGGCTTCTTACAATGGACCAATACTTGGGCTTGGAGTTACAGTGGAGAGACAGACTGGTACTCATTGTATTGCCCTTGACCCAAGTGGTGGAGCAGGCAGATGGTGTAAAGAGCATGCATCTTGACAGATAGCTTTTGTTTTAAAATAAATAAACTGTGTGTGTGATTATTTTAGCCATAATCATTTTACCAGGAAAAAACATTTTCCTGAAATCCCAGTTCTAATTAACTACTGAACGTGCTGCAGTTCTTTTTCGGTTGTTCTGTGTTGTATGAATGTGCATCATTGTCTGAGAGGTTGTTTATATAAAAAGCCTTTAGGATCTAATACTGAGAGGAAAGGCAAGGCAGTTTCTGTTGTGACTTACAGTTTCTTCTCTATATCTTTTGTGTTTTTAAGCAGCTTTTACTCTTAAGTTTGAGCTGAATATGCTTGCCTGTATGTTGTCATGATTATGCATAAGTTAAATGCAAGACATCTGATGATTTCTTTTTTTTTTAACCCACACTGCCACTTCTTAAAGCTTGGGCTGTAACCACTGACATTTTACCTGATGGCAGCTGCTCTACAAAGAAGAATTTTCTGCTTTGGGGTGTAATCATAGTCCACCTCATTCATATCTCACAGGCATGATGTGAGGTGTAGCTGCAATAAATGGCTTGTGAATCTCGGTGCTCCAGTTCTTGAAAGATTAATTTCAACTGTTTAAAAGCTTTAGAAGTAGTTACTTCTTATTGCTCCCTGATGATGAACTCGTTTTATGTTGTCACAAACTGAAGTGGAAATGCTTCAAACCAGCACTCATATTTAAAAAGCTTGGTATTAAAGGTTGATCCAGGAGTCCCACACAGGACTCCTGGTGTGGGAAGAGTTCCATGTCTGCAGGTTGCTGTATCTGTGAAAGTGGGGTATTGGTCGAGGGAATTCAGGAGCAAGAACAAATACTGTGAAAGGTAATCCAGAACCATTCAATTCTTACAGGTTTTGCTACTGATTTTATTATTCTTTAGGTGGCTTCAATAAGGCAACATCTTGCATCAATCTATGAGAAAGAAGAAGACTGGAGAAACGCAGCACAAGTGTTGGTGGGGATCCCTTTGGAAACAGGGCAAAAGTATGCTAGACACAGTTCTCTGTGCTTGCTGTCTTTGTACTTAACTAGAGCAGTGAGTGAGAATTTTCAGGTTGCGTATTTTCCCAGAGTTTCAGTAGTTCAGGCCAGAACTACTGTCTGATGATGAAAGTATAGCTCGATGACTGTACATTACATTGAGTTTAGTGGGTCAAAATACTGCACCAGCAGTTATGCACTATTAATTAGTTGTTGATAAGCAGTCTTTTTAGCAATATTTTGCAAAAATGCTTCTAAGGTTATGGAAGGGTTCTTGAAAGATGGCAGTTTTTCCATGTGTCCACCTTCTCAGTTCACAATGAAGATGCAATTTTAAAGTGGATATTACCAAATGCAGTTGAAGATTCTTTTGTGTGTTTGTGGGGTGGATTTTGTTTTGTTTGGTTTTGGTTTTTGTGTTTAGCAACCTTGCTGTTACTTTTCTTTGGCTGTCCTTTCTGTCCTCTTTGTGTGCATGCAAAAGGAATTGCTGTAGACTTTGCACTGCAAGTATGCTTCTCAAGTGGCTCACCACTTGTGGCAAACTTCCAGTCCACAAAAATCAGATTATTAGGGTATAGATTTGTATCTTGATGGACAGCATTATTTCTACTGGTGTTCGTGGGTGCCAGTTCTATACTAGCATGCATCTCAGATTTCCTTACCCTGAACAGAGAGCACTAATTTTGGTGTTAGGGAAGATGAAAGTAACGTAAAGCAAATGTTATCAAGTGCTTGAGAATCATAACACATGTTTAGAACAGGTAGGGTAGTTCTGGAACAACTCTGAGCACTTGCTTTTCTCTTTCTCTACAGACAGTACAATGTAGACTATAAACTGGAGACCTACCTGAAAATTGCCAGGCTGTATCTGGAGGATGATGACCCAGTTCAGGCAGAAGCATATATTAATCGAGCTTCCCTGCTGCAGAATGAATCAACTAATGAACAGCTGCAAATCCATTATAAGGTTGTCTAAGTTGCTTTATCGCTTTCCCTTTCTAAAGGAAGATGATTCCACATTGAGATGTTTTTATGTACTGCCACTAAAACTTTCATAATGAGAAAAGAGACAAAGGGAAAAGCTTCTGAATAGTTTTGGGAGCTTGAGAGACACATATTAGAAATAATTAAACAACTCGTTCCTTATGATAGGTCTGTAAAGGTTCCCTGAGTGCCAGTTTTACTGATTGAGAGTAAAACTTAGGCTTCAAAACACGCAAATTATTGTTGAAAATATTGCCTCCGCCTTTGTAAATCTTGAGAGGGGGAAGAAATCACATCCAATATTAGGGACAATGGAAGACCTCCTGCTCCTCCTCTAATTAAATAATAATTCTCACCCATAAAAGGAGCTTTAAATTTTAAGTAGTAAATTAACTGCTGACCTTTCTGCTTATTGTCGGTTTACTGTGTACATACTTCATACACAAATGTCTCAAACCAGCTTAGTAATTGATGAGCAGTGATGACTATAGTTTAACAGTACTGATCAAGTGTGACGGTGTTTAAAATTCTACAACACAAACCAGGTGTGCCATGAGCTGTAACTCGGTGGTGGTTTTGATTTGTTGGTTTTGGCTTTCCATTTTTTTTCTCCCACCATGCTGTGTTTTAAAGTATGCACTCAGTTGAACGTATACATATTTTCTATAAATTGTAGAAAAGCACAAAGGAAGAAAGAATTTCCAAATGCTGTTTCGGTCCTGAAAGAGAAAAGCAAACACTTGAAACATACCTGAGTGCTAGCTGTCAGTGTCAATAGTGAAGTGCAGTATCAGCTGTACAAAATTTCATTTTCTTAAGTTTCTGGCCTTTAGACATTTGAAGTAATTAACATGTGAATAGTGGTGGGAAATGCCCTTTCAATTGCTTTCCATGATACTTTAGCAAAGACTTTTCAAGTCAAGCTAATTCTTTGAAGACATGAATTTTCTAGGATGCAGAAGAGCAATATTAATGGGGGCTGTCACCTGATAGTGTGCAATTTTCACACACCTGTATTATGCAGTCACCTCTGCTAGTTTTCTTTTTCTGAAACATCCTTCCTTTATAGGTTTGCTATGCTCGAGTTCTCGATTACAGAAGGAAGTTCATTGAAGCTGCCCAAAGGTACAACGAGCTGTCCTATAAGAGCATAGTCCACGAAACTGAGCGACTGGAGGCATTGAAGCATGCTTTGCATTGTACTATTTTGGCATCAGCAGGTAAAATACATTTTTGTATAAAAGACCCAACATAGGTATTTCCTCTGAAGCAAGTGAGCTTGTGTTACTTGTGCGGAGGTTTCTTGACTAAGATTTGTTGAGGAATCCAAAATTGTGAACGTGGTGTCAGAATTGACTGTTGGCATCTCAGCTCACAGTTGGATTAGTTCAGTGTCTTTGGCAGTGATAAGGTGGCATCTTGGTTAAAAATGCAGAAGATAGTGATAAACAGTGTTTTGGTACTGAAGACAACAAAATTCCTTCTTTAATACAGCTTCATTGGCTATTGTGTGTGTTGAGGAAAAGAAATTATAACTTCTTGCTGTTTACCTCCAAATACTTGGTGCTTTGGTAATCATTTATGAGGATTCTTCCTGACTTTCCTAGGACAGCAGCGTTCTCGCATGCTTGCCACGCTCTTCAAGGATGAGAGATGCCAGCAGCTTGCAGCCTATGGGATCTTGGAGAAAATGTATCTGGACAGAATTATCCGTGGAAATCAACTGCAGGAGTTTGCTGCTATGCTGATGCCCCACCAGAAAGCAACTACAGCCGATGGTACATCTTTCTCTAAAACCTTGTAATGTTAGGTGTTCATCCATGGGAGTTAGACTTGCCCAATTCAGTCAAAGAGTGTGTTGGAAAAGAACTTAGTGTTGCTTATATCATTCTTTTTAAATTCTTTTTTCAGCATGCTATCCTTGTGAGTATAGTAAAGCTTCTTATTTTTCTGATTTGCCATCAAGGTTTTTTAAATACTCTTCTGGAAGATAACTTGTCAGATTTTCTTTGTCCTCTTCACTGACATCCTCACAATGTTTCTGACTGAGTCTCTGTCCTCCTGAGCTTCTCCAGTTCTAAGGCACTGTTATAAATAGGGTGCCTAGAAACACGTGACATGCATGTAGGCCATAAATGGTCTGTGCAGATGATGAATTTCTTTGAACTGCTTCCTGAGTGAACAGGAAGGTGACAGACAGTGAGGAGATTATTTGAACCTCACCTGGTATCCAGATTGTTTTTTTCAACCATCTCACTGTCACTTTATTAGCTCTGGAACCGCTGAATAGTGAGAAATAATGTTAAGTAATGACTTCACTGGAATCCTAAATACACTGGTCATAGTTTTCTGTGCTAGAATAATATTGAAGTGGAAAAATACATAAGTATGAAATATCTCTGAACCAGGAAAATCTTCCTAGTGAACAATAATTGTTGATTAAGGACAAATAAATAACCATGTTATTGCAGAAGTGAAAATTGTGAATTGTGTTAAAGGTACTTGCTAACAATCTCCTGCAGTCCTTTCCTTGGGTCAGTTTGTTGTTTATTTATAACCTGTACTGTTTGTCCTTATAAGTTAAAGAATGCAACTTAGTTGATATTTAATAACGTGCTTATCTTCAACTAGAGGTTAAGAGGCAAAGAAGTTAAATTGTTCAGTCAAGAAGAGAGATACTAGGTAAGGGTCTATCACAAGAATAGTAAGAGAGAAGTTAATTACACCCCTAAGAGCCATAATGAATAATAAAAAAACAGAGAGATAGTCTTTCCATTTGGCAAGCTAGGAACTGATCACAGGAGGTCAAACTCCCTCTATTCAGACATTGAGTCTTGTAGCAAGGGCTCCACTTGATTATTAAATCTAGAAATTAAATAAAAGGGTTTTATCTGTCTTAAAATTTACCACATGCCATCCATTTCTTTTTGTTCACTGTCTCTGCGTAGCTTAACACTCATGTGAGGTACATGCTTCTGGACCTTCTGCACATACAACACTTGGGAAAAAAAAGACATGTTTTTTTCACTTGCTCTATAATGTAAACCAGTATGTAAATCATATAGTAATGTATTGGTTTTTTTTTTCCCTCATCTTAACCCTAAAGGTTCCAGTATCCTTGACAGAGCTGTTATTGAACACAACTTACTATCTGCGAGCAAGCTTTACAACAACATTACTTTTGAAGAGCTTGGAGCATTACTAGAGATCCCTGCAGCTAAGGTATCCATTTTCTACATTTTTTTTAAAAACAGGGAGCATCAGCAACATGAAAAAATAGCTGTGGTAGATATTGGGAAATAATTAAATATTTCATGTTGGAAGGAAGGTTAAATACCTAGCACATCTTATGAGAATGAAAGGTACACAATGTGGAGTGAGCAACAGTGGAGTTAGATGCCACTGATAGCATGTCTAATCATTTCATAATTAATGTTGTGTATAGGTGCCTTCTCCACCGCCTGTGCAGATGTTGAAAAACCCGTGAGACTGTTAAGTCTTAATAATTTTTGGCTTCTTTCAGAATGGATGAAGTTTCTAACATCTTTATTATTCCAGGCAGAAAAGATAGCTTCTCAGATGATAACTGAGGGTCGCATGAATGGATTTATTGATCAGATTGACGGAATTGTTCATTTTGAGAGTAAGTTCAACCAAAAGAATTTCTTTTTTTAGCACCTTTCAGAGTGGGCTTTTTGAGATGTTACTTGATGGGATAAGGAAATTAAGTTTATTAATATCTAGTGTGAAGTGAGCCTGCTGCATCTTGCTGTGGCCAGGAGGTGGCAGGGTTTGCCATAATGGAGAACCTTTACCACTTCACCCACAGAAAAGTATGAATTTATTCCATCAGTCTCCTTGTAGGAACAGGCTCACCAGGAAGTTCTCGATTCAAATCTACGTTCAGTGCAGGAGTTAGGCTTGTAACAACCAAAATAATTGTAGCCTTTGAATACCAAAATAAGCATGATGTAGCTGCAAGGAAAACTTTGTGAATTATGTGAGGGTAGTAGCAAATGGAAAGGTTGCAGTTGAAAGGGCAAGGGTTTTTCTAAGACTTACTTGGTTTAACATAGGTTTGTTTTTTTTTTTCTTCTCAGCTCGAGAAGCTTTGCCAACTTGGGACAAGCAGATTCAGTCACTGTGTTTCCAAGTTAACAACCTGCTGGAGAAGATAAGTCAGACAGCCCCAGAATGGACAGCACAGGCCATGGAGGCCCAGATGGCTCAGTGATTGTGCAGCCATTGTCCAAATGGAGGCAACCAACTGCCTGCTGTGGCAGAGGAAGGGAACTGAGTAGGACTGTGAAACAAATAACCCACGTTCACTTTGCTGTCTTCTGCCTTTTACTATGGCTTAGGACACAATTAGGTGATACCACGTTTGGTGTGACAGGCCCCCAGTTCTCTAAGCTTAGAATGATTCTGTTGCTGCCTATGCGCTGCACTCTGCTGTCCTGAAAACTGTGGTTTCCATTTAGAATAAGCTGTAATGTCTGCAGCAAGCTTTGGGTTTGGTTTATTTAATTTTATTTTTCCCCCCCGCTGTATTGTTAGAGCTTTGTGGCCCCTCCTATGATGCTTGAATCCTGCTATGAAAATAAAAGCAATATGTTTCTTTTAGTTGTAATAAAGGCCAAGCCATTTGGTTTAAGTGTTGTAAGGACCTGGGTTTTTGGTTTGGTTTTCTTTGTTTGTTTTGTTTTCATTTTTTGTCTTAAACAATAACTTGAAATAAGTAAAATTTTTGTAATTTTCAGCCTCTGAAAATTCTAAATGTATAATAGCTTTTTTTTCCCCCCTTTTTTCTAAAATGCATGTTTGAAATCTTAAGATAAAGGAAATACCGAGCCTTCTGCACTGGTAGTGCATCAGGGCACAGTTATTTGTGCTGGGAGGTGAGGTAAAGACCAGTGTTCCCAAGAGAGCTTGTTGCAGCGATATAGTAAACAATGAGAACAGAGAACATGCCAAGCAAGGTAAGCCAAGCATGCTCATTTTTTCCTAGGACAGCACTGATAATTTTACAGAAGTATCCAGAGTAGTTTTTTGGAACTGGAAGTGTAACAGGCTTTGACATGTAGGGATTCTGCACTCAAAATATTAAACAACTGCAGCTGGAGTGGCTAGAGAATCCTGTGCAACTTACTTGTATAGTAAGATACAACAACTTGGTAAAGGTGTCATGTAGTAAGCAGGACTAACTTGAAATGCTTATGCGTGTGTAGTGTCAAAGTGGCCCTTCTGATGTTTATCAGTGTTGAGTTGGGTATTTACCCATCCTTGTGGTTTGCCAGATACACATTTCAAAAACATGACAAAGTGTCTTCCGAGGCTTTCTTGCTTTTTTGTCTCCATTATGTTGGAAACCCCATGCACTCAACTGCATATCTTGGATCCCCACAACTTCATATTCTTCAATTCTTTAGCTGCTTAGAGAAACAAAACAGTTGGCTGACGAGGGAAACATCACAAAAGAAAGGAATTCACGAGGTTTCAGGCTGTCAAGCTCAGCAGAAACTGTGCTATTAAGGATTTTTATTTAATACAGGAAAAAAAAGTGTGCATACCTGCTATACTTAGTACACTTGTCTAGATTTGTAAAAAGTGTCTTGTTGCAAGGCATCTTGCCACTACTACTCAGCAAGAAACTGTCAAGTGAGTTTAGGCTCAATTACAACATTACTTTTTGTTATGCAAGTATTGCACATCTTAGTCCAACAGCATCATAAATGGAAGAGCAAAGTGATGACATAAATCGTGTTCCCTTCCAAGGCTGAGGAGTATTTTGACCACATTTTTCAAGGGAAATTACTTGTAACTTGTTGAAAGTGGTACTGGCTGAGTTTTCTCCAAAGAGAAATACTGACATAATCACTATTAGTTTGGAAACTTTTTGCTCATGCTCTGACTTGGGCACTCAGCTCTTGGAGAGCATGCCCTTTGCAGGAAGGTGTGCCAGATATGCCATTCATATATACATTCCCATTTAAGGTATTTGCTGCTTTGCCCTGGTACTTAAAGGAGAATACAATTCTAAAGAGCCATACCAGTGTGTATTCACAGCTGCTTTGTGGAATACTTTTTCTCCCTCTGAGCCAGGATTGATTTCTAAAAGGAGAAACCCAGAAGTGGCCAACTCTAACCTCAACCCGAGATGACCTTTGGTGTTGCATATTTCAAGTAAACTGCAGACAGATTTAACTGATGTGCCCTTACATATCCCAGACCTAGTTCTGCTTGCAGGTGGTGAGCCAGGGACAGGTAATGGAAGCACAACCACTTCCAGCAAGGATGAGTGCACAAGGAGCAGAACTAGTAGCCTTGAAATGTGCAGTGTTTGAAGTATGTCATACAATAGGAATGTTTTGGAAAGAGTAGGTTTTCCACATTAGTGGGGAACAGTATTTAATGGAGAAGAAATACAGCATTTACCAGAATCAGTGCAGTTACCTGCAGAAATTGCTGTACTACATTGCCCAGCGTACAGCAGAGGCATTACAGAAATCGATAGAGGGAATGCCCTTAATGATGTGGCTGCAAAATCTGCAGCCAGACATCTTCTGGGGCAATACAGTGTTGTGTTCTGATGGTTAGCCAGAATGAATGTCCAAATTTGACAGTCTAAGACTACGTATAAGAAGGACTGCTCAAGAGAAGAAAAGAGACAATTGGAACAAGTGGGAAACAACTCACGACGATGGAATATGATCAGTTGTGTGAAAGTGATTTACTCACTGTTGCAAGATGATTTCATGATAAAGCCCATGGAGGGACAGTGGTAATAGCTGTACAAAAAATACGAAATAGTATAAAAAGTATGGGCAGCTCCTCGAATTTATACCACTGCAAAAAGAGCCTTGAACAGCTGACTACTTGCCAAAAGTTCTAAAGTGTCTAACTGAGCTCAAAGTTAGGAGAGCAACCATGGGCTCACTTCCCTTTTCAGTGGCTGCAAATAGACTCTGCAGGCATGCCGCCTGTGGCTGGGTACAAGCACTTGCTATTGGTAGTAGACAGCTGGGCAGAAACATTTCCAACAAGAAGGGCTGACACAGGAGGAGCAGTAAAAGCCTTGCTGAAAGAAGTTATACCTAGATAAAAGTTCCATCATCAACTGAATGAGAGGTGCTCATTTTACAGTGAATATATAATCAATCAGCTGTATAAGTCTTGGGGGATAGAGAGAAAATTACATGCACTATAAAATCCACAGTTTCCAGGAGAAGTAAAAAGGATGAGTAGAACATGAAAAGTTAGCAAAAATATGGGCATACACTCATTTGAAATGATCAGAGGCCTTGAATTTGGCCCTATGGGATGTACAGAACACTTCATGATAACCTGTAGTGGTAATACCAGAAGTCCTCTGTGGGAGGCACCTGGCTTTACTGGGAATTACATCCCAGCTAAGATCTACCTGTTGGACGGTGACAAATACCTGACCCAGTAGGTTATATATAGGCAGAAAGGGTTTGAAGAGCAGAGGAAGTGTGCTCAATAGTATCAGCCCAGCCCACGTGAAATACAGATACATGATGCACAACCTGGGGATCAAATTTTAATCAAGATAATCTCATGAAAATCTAAATAAGAACCTAAATGGCAGGGGCTATATACTGTCTGCCTACGTTCTTCTTGTTGGAGTTTCAGGTAAGGAGCACTGGATTTTCACATTAAATGAGTAGTGAAATGGTCAACCAGCTGACCAACAACTGACTTTTGAGAATCTTTCATGATTTTATATTTATGATCATTACAGTCCTATGGCAGTCTTGTTAGCCTTAGTTGTGTTGTGATTGTTACTTGTAAAGGCAGTGGTTAAATGCCTCAAAAGTTTTCTTTCTGGCTCATGAATGGTCGGATAGGAAAGTTCCTTAACAATCGTGGACAGAGCAGTGCTAACCCCTCTGAGCCCATGGCCCATTGCTGGCCCAGGAATCCTTCCCACTTCAGCCCAGAGCCAAAAACAGCAGCTCCCCACTAGATGGAGAGCTAAACACATGTAACTGGTGTTGAGGCCTCAGCTCTTGAGGAGTAGTATCAGCACATTCCCAGCTTTATTTTGTGATCAAATTGTGTTCATCCAGAGCAAGCGCTGAAGAACAAACTAACTGGCCTCTGGACTTTTTAGATTTGAGAGTCTTTAGCTGTATCAGAGCATGTTACAAAGCTTGCTTGCCACATGCAGGGCTTAGATTGTACTTCTGTACTTCAACTAATAGTCACTTGGTACCACAAAGTTTTCCCTCCACCAGAGCTAAAAGTGACAAGTAGAAGACTTAGCTTAGAGTAAGGGAGTAAACATTACCACAGGGCTTTGCAGGATGATTCAAAACAGTATATATGTTCCTCAGTATAATGTGGGACTGATCTTGGGCAAATATGTCTCTTGTTGTTGTTGTTAAAGTTTAGGGACTTTGCTTTACACACAAAAAATGCCTTCTGTAAAGTGATGTTTTTATTCTTTGCAGGAGTTACTACTGTATAATCTTGTTATTCACTGCAAAAGATAATCCAAAAGCAAAGTAAAAAGTTTACCAGATGAAGAATATCAGACTAATTGTGCAAATCTCACTTAAGTTCAACAAGTGCAAGGGGCTGGACCTGGGTCAGGGCAGTCCCAAGCACAAACACAGACCAGGCAGAGAATACATTGAGAGCAGCCCTGAGGGGAAGGACTTGGGGGTGCTGGTGGATGAGAGGCTCTCTGCTCCCAGCCCAGAAAGCCAGTTGTATCCTGGGCTGCATCAAAAGCAGTGTGGCCAGTAGGTCTAGAGAGGTGATTCTACTCCTCATCTGTGCCCTCGTGAGGCCCCTGCTGGAGTGCTGCATCCAGCCCTAGGGTTCCCAACATAAGAAAGACATGGACATGTTGGAGTGAGTCCAGAGGATGCCACAAAGGTAATCAGTGGGCTGGAGCATCTCTCCTGTGGGACAGGCTCAGAGAGTTGGGATTGCTAAGCCTGGAGACCTTACAGCAGCCTTCTAATAACTGCAAGGGGCTACAAGAGAGCTGGAGAGAAACTTTTTACAAGGGTGTGGAATGACAGGACAAGGGAGAATGGCTTTAAACTGAAAGAGAGTCAATTTAGATAAAATATTAGGAAGAAATTCTTTACTGTGAGGGTGATGAGGCACTGGAACAGGTTGCCCAGAGAAATTGTGGATGCCCTATCCCTGGACGTGTTCAAGACCAGGTTGGATGGGCTTTGAGCAACCTGGTCTAGTAGAAAATGTCTCTGCCCATGGTAGGGGGGTTGGAACTAGATCAGTTAATATGCTATAAATCAAGCAATTGATACATTTTCACAGCACAGCATATGTGGATTATTTTGGGGAATGATTGAGGAAAACAAGTATTACCAGTTACCACATAGTTTGGGGTGAGTCCTAGCATGTTTATCTTCTTATTGGCTTTCAAATGCTGCAGTAATTGTTGTAACTTCTATACTTCAGGGTACGTAAATGTTTCCATCATTGTCTGTATGGAACTTTATTTCTGGATACAAAGGACTGCACTGCTCCTGTAACTTTGCATTTAAAACACGCACCGTGGCTGCACACCTGAGCACCAGTAAAACACCATGTCATGATTTGTGCTAATTGTTGCTGAGTGTTTTCAAGAGCCAGGAGGCGTGAAAACTGCATTCTCCAGCACATTCTGCCTTGCTGGTCTCTACTATATATGGGTAGTCCCAAGTTACTGCACTAGCTATAAAGTTAGAGGAAAATAGCAAGGTGGAGTATTCTGTAAGTGTTTCACATGGTCAAAATCCATGACCAGCTATAATTCTCTGCTCTGAAGAACACTGAATAGTCACTTTCTATAGTTACTACTGCTTTATTCACCTCTGTTGGGTTTGGCCTTTTGTTGTAACTCCTCATAGTCTCTGTGGCAGCAATATGACTAGGTGTTTATTCTTAAAATTAGCATGTTTATTATCTAAAAATAGATAATTGTCATTATGTATTTCTACTTTACAGTGCTGTATGAAAACAGGGAGGAATAGTTGGAGAATTTTTTAGACTTCTCACAGTCTTTGTAAGATGTCCTGTTAATGTGCTCCAAGTGCGTGCTGTTTCCTTTCTTTGTCATCTCCTTTTTGAAAGTGAAGTATGTCCTAAGATACAGGTTTCATCATTCCTCAGGTGAGATGTCAGGCCTCCTGCAAAGCCTGCATATGTAGAAGTGTATACATTGAGTAATCATGAAGACTCACAACAAGGTTTAGAAAAACTGCAGATTTCAAATGGAAATGGTAGTGCTTGCCATTGCCTGTGTTGTGTTGCTATATTCACATCCATTTTGTGTGGACTTAAAGCACTGATGTGGTACAGTTTTGAGCTTGAAATGAAGGCAAATATGGAACAAAGAAGGTGACAACATTCAAGAGTGTATGGTAGTGGGAGGCTGGACACTGAAACACAGTTCAAATTCTGTCATGTTAAGAATCTCTTAGAGTTGTTTTTAAAAGCTCGAGACAAGTTATTTCTGTGCTAAAAAGTTTAAAATATTCCAAAATGAACCTAGCTAAACTTGATCCTAGCTCATATGTTTTGTTTCGTACAGAGAAAAAGAGACAGTAAAAGGATGTGTGTATAGAATAAGGAGTTGCTGAACGTAACTGCACCAAAGGCTTTTTCACAAACTTTTTAGACAATGGGTACATATAGATAGACTTTATAAACTAAGGCAGTAGCTTGATATAGAACACTGCTTAAAGCAGTGCTGAGAGATGGGGCTGGAAACTTAGTCCTATGTTTGTAAGCCTCCTTTACCAGCAGCTGGTCAATAGCTTTGACCTGTGGGGTTCTGCTAATGGATCTGAACGCCTGTTCCCCTGACCTGAGGGCGTCTTCTCTGATCAGATGCTTTTTCCTTCCGTGCAGAATAAAGATTAGCAGACACAGGAGGATTAGCAGAGAGGGGAAGATTATGAATTCCCTGGAAGCTCTGTGTGGTTAGAGGCTGGTTGGGAAGTCAGGATGCACACGCAGCCAGTGGGGCTAATATAATATGCATGGCCTGAGAAGGTACATTTGTACTGTAGGGATACCTGAAGATCAAAGACAGGATCAGAAAGATTTTTGTTGTTGTTTGCAAAAGGTGTTGCAATTTCTACAGTAAAAACCAACCAACCAAACCCTTATTATACACTCCATATTTACTTTGGTTTTTTAAATGTGGTTTTTAGCTGGAATTTTCCTTTGAATTGTAAGTAATGTTTCTCCTCTTTGTGGCATGTGTGAAGGGACAAACAGATGGGGGTTGATTGTTGGACTAGGAGCTTGTATTAGTTTGGGGCTCATCAGTAGGCTTTCTATCCTGTCAGTAGTCCCAGGGAAAATACATCAAAACTGAAATGAGGTTCACTGATAATTACAGGATGGGCATGTATTAGTGGAAGTCATTATGGCTTAACGGACAACAGGTGCTATAGCAAACAAGCTAAGTAGAAGCACTTGGGTTGGAACAAGTAGTTGTATGGGGAGGGGACAAGAGGTGCTGAACTTCACAGGTGTTTGTTATTTGCAAGAGTTAACTGTTCAGAGCTGATTGGATAAGAGTTAATGAACTGGTCTCATTCAGCTGTTAAGGAGTCCTTATCCATTGAGGACTTTTGCTAGAAGTAGCCACAATTCAGCATTTCTCTTTACAGTCTGTAAGAAAATAAGTAATAGAATTATGTTTGTGGATGCTGCATTATAATGAAGACTGGTAAGGGAAGACAATCTGGGTAGAGAGGAGTCGTTAATGGAAAATATACTTTGAAATGGCTGCATGCAAATTAGACATAGATAGGTTAGTATTTCATTGCTTTTTATCTTGTATGTTGGCACTGGCAAAACCATTAAGAGAAATAAGCCTGAAATGCCGATGCACGTGTTTTTAAAGGTGTGTTAAAACATTAGGGCAATACTGCAAAGAGTGGTCAGACTGATTTATAAAGGTAAATGCCTTTTCTGGAGGACCTGAGGAATTTATGCTATTGAGTTCTTTCAGAAGTCCTTGGAGTGGCTAATTAACCATTTTCTTCCATGGAAAGCATGTTTATTAAACTAGGGTGAGAGTTGCAGTAACAATGGGTAGAGGTTGAAAACATACAACTGTAATGAGAAAACAAAGCAGGAGTTCCTAAGAGCAGGGATTAAGCTCTGGAACTAACTATCCAGGGGAAAGGGTAGGTTCCTGCTGTTTTGCTGTCTTGAAATCCAGACTGGCTGCCTGGCTGGAAAGTGGCTTAGTCAATAGTGGCTGAATTTAGGCCAGAGGCAACAGCGCAAGGGGTCTGATTTACAAGAGGTCACACATAGTCACCTAATGGTCTGTTCAGGCCTGAAGCTTTTTGAAGCTGTGAAGTAATTTGAAGGTGAAAAGGGTAGTACCTTACCAATTTCTGCAGAGCAGCCGTGCTGTGGGCTTTAATTGTGATTGTGATTCTTGGATTTGAGGCAGAGTGGCATCAGAAATTTATGGCCAGAAAACAAAGCAATCAAGTGCATTGGGAAATAACTACATTAACTTCTGGATCTGAGTGGAAGGTTACGTTCCATTTTCCAATAAGGTGATCATATTTCATCTGAAGGTTTGAGTTTAATTATTTAAATTCTTTGATCAAAAAAGTGAGCTGCAAGAGTATATATTGCCACATGTGAAACACACTTGTTGTTGTGGTGGTTTCCTATAGTTGAGTCAGGAAAACATTTTCCATCTTGGGGTAGCTTTATGCCATGTGCTTGCTTAGAAGTGATCTTACAGTTTCTATGCTTTTCACTAGTCAAAGAAGTCTATGGGCCTGAGAGAAAAGAGGTGCCCAGCCTCTCAGTGAATGCTCATCTGAAGGAGATGGTGTGGTTTTTTCTGTGGAAAAACGGGGCTATCCTGAGCACAGTAGCCTTGTGAGCAGTGTGAGCTATGTGAGCTTTCTGGGAAAAAGCTGCCATAGTTTCAAGTATTGGTGTTGCAAGGATTTAAGCAGCCTTTGTGAACACAGGTCCTAGGTAATGCCCTGTAAGCAATGTGGCAGTGACATTAGGCCCTAGGCTAAAGAGATAAAATGAAAGGGGAGTCAGGATGAAGCCTGTGCTTGCGCTGGGAATTTGGCAAATACTTGCATCCTCCAGCAGTGGTAGTATGCATTCCTCTGTTTGGAGATGGAATCAACCCTGTTTTTTTCATTTTTCTTCACTGATGGTTGGAGAGTCGAGTTAGCTAAATCTGTGGGAGCTTGGCCTTTCTTGTTGGGGAGTACGGTATCTGGTTTCAAAGCCCTTTTGAGATGGCAAGGCCTTTGGCTGGAACAGCAGATCTGTCATTAAGTGGCTGGGCACCTCTGGGCATGCTTTTGGATGCAAGCCATGGAATGCTTTGGGCCTGTTGGGTAACAGCTGAATGAGGGCAGTGGGAGTGTCAGTGGTGTCTGGTCTTGGACACCTGAAGAGACAGAATGACTACTGAGAAGCAATGCTTGAAGAACTGTGTTGGATGGAGTTATAGGCATAGTTACATAGGCTTTTGAGTCTCCTAATCACCTGGCTTTTTAGTGTTTTTGAGATGCCCTCTTGCAGAAGAGTTATCAAACATGGGTGAGAAGCTAGTCATAATTGTGCCTTGCCTACTAGGGAGCAACACTGACATCTGGTTAGTGCTGATGAGTGACACAGCTGGATGCTTGGGGAAAACGAAAGGGCAGGTGGATGATTTTCAAATCAGTCTTCCCTACCTTGCATGTGTGTGGGCTGTTGTTAGCAGAATGGTGGGGTTATTCAGAAAAGCTTTCTGCTGTCAGCTAGAGCCTGTGGCATTGGGCTTACTCATAACATGATTTACAGATGGTGATGCTGGTCATGAAATTGTACAGCTGCTCTTTGAATTCCCATCAGTGTACTTCCTCCTGGCGTAAAAGTAGGCAGCCTTTGGGAGCCAGATTGGTAAAAGACCTCCAAAGGACAGAGATTGGATTATCAGCTGTAATACTTCATCACAGTGGACTCTTGCATAGTTTTTAATTGAAGAAAGGTAACTGACAATTGAGTTATACGTCCCGATGTGCAGGCAGTCAATTTCACAGCCGGTTGTTCCTCTTCTCTCTGGCCAAGGACAAGTCTGGTTTTACCCTGATATTACTTTTGTTGCCTTGTGACCATTAATCCCATTGCTGAGCTGTGCCTGCAGCAGCCTGTGATGAGGAATCCTACTGCAGCCCACGGGTCAGTCAGTTTAGAGCTGCTGCTGGCAGGAAATGGAGGTGTGGCAGAAAACTGTCTTTGTCAAAGGGGTTTTACAAGCCCACCTGTCCATCCTCTGCTGGCAACAGTCACTGGGGATGTTTTGGGTGTGTTTATATATGTTGTGGGAGCTGGGAAGAAAATAACGTACTCATTTCTGCTGACTTATTTTTACTCAAATGTCTGACTAGGAGAGAGATAGCAGTCAGCTGCCACCTGCCCCTGAGGGTCTAAAACAATTCAAATAGTTAAGGGAGAAGATGGTTAAATACATTCCATGTGCTCCTTGAAGCTAGTTGTTTCCCACACTCGTAGAGCTATTAGGCATTTTCTTCCTTCGTTGACATACTGCAATTACTTCTGTCTGCTATCAGCATCGATTGTGGTACTAACTTGTACTAAAATAGGACAGAACCTGTGCAAATGCTTGGCTTTTCTTTCTCACCAGTGCATGGCAATCAATTCCTAAGCTGCTGGGGCTAGCAGAACAAATCATTGCGTTCTCACAAAATGAAATGATATTCCATGTTGGTGGGAAAGTTCTCATACTTAGCTGGATTGATTTTCCTGAGAGCACCACAAAGTCAGCTTAGGATTTCTACAAGTTTCATGCAGTAGATGGAGAGGGAATCTGTTGCCTCACATTTTAAGGGCTTCAGAAATGAAACATTGGTTCTGTCTCACAGCAGATTTAACTAGGTTATGGTGTTCACCAACTGTTCTGTATGGAAGGCACAGTTATGAACCTGTCCTGTGTCTTTCCTGTTGAAACAGTCTGGTGAGCTGTATGTGGCTGGGGCATGTGCCCTGGATGGGTTAGAGTTAACAACCCTGGCCCCTCAGTGTGCCACATTTTCCCCTGTAACAGCCATGGAGTTGTAAAGATGCCCCACAGTGGACAGGTGTGCAAAAGTAACAGCCTTGTTTCCAA
Source organism: Anabacerthia variegaticeps (assembly GCA_035583185.1). Taxonomy (NCBI): domain Eukaryota; kingdom Metazoa; phylum Chordata; class Aves; order Passeriformes; family Furnariidae; genus Anabacerthia; species Anabacerthia variegaticeps. Next base: position 15,943,784 of record JAWWEW010000131.1, on the reverse strand, counting down.
GGGGTAGTCTGTGGGAGAGAGTGACCCCAGCCTGAGTTAACAGAACTATACTTTTGAAAGCTGGTGTTGCATGACAAGGGGGCATATTTTGACACTACTTCCACAGAAGTATGCTGATGGGGGCCTAATTATGAGCAAGTGAATAATAGCTGAACGAAATGGATCACAAAGTTAAAGCACGTGCAGCAAAAGCAAGTTAGGAAACCAAGTGAAAATATCCTGACAGATTACCTAGTAGTACCAATGGTCTCTAAAAATGGCACTGGTTTTAGTACCTTAAAATACTCTCTGACCTATATCCCATTAAAAAGTTACTCTTTAAATTATTTAGTTGTTTCGGGGCATGTCTTAAAAAATCAATCATGTGCAGTACTGTTTTAACTTGTGATAAAGGCTTTTCTTTACTGTCTTTATGTTTTATTCATGTTTTCCATGCAGTTGTTCTTTTGTTTCCTGGAAATGGCTGCTGTGCATGGTGACCCAGAGAGCCACTGCATCTCCACACCTGTGAGGGTGAAACAACTGGGTAGTTTCCCTTAATGAGCAGCTGAGTCCCACAGTGGAATTTTCCACTGCAGGGGGAAAGGCTATGTCTGCAGGATGCAGCAAGCTGCTCTTGCGCCTTATTCTGCCATCGGACAGTGACTGGTGTGAGACTTGTGAGCGGAAGAGCAAGAGAGGAAGCTGGGCCAACCCTCACTGCAGGGCACTTTCTTTGGGTTTTGCCTTATGACAGTCAGGTGACAGAACGTGGATTTCCATTTCAGTCCACAGTGTCCTTGCTGCAAAGGGTTTTGTACCATAGGCACATCCAAGCTACTTAGTGAGGACAAGCTGGATGGAACAGACTGTGCTGAATTCTGAGGTTTTTGTACCTCACCTGTCATAGGCTTTTGGTTTAGCTCAGCTCATTTAAGGCTTGCCTTCATATCTCTTGACTGTACTATGTCATAATTAGTTTTTATGCATGGCTAATTAGGGGCTTTAGTTTCTTTGAAATGTATGAGCTCCCTTCTCCACATGTGCTGCTTTTGGCTGGGGTAGAGTTAATGTTTTTCACAGTAGCTGCTACGGGGCTGTGCTTTCGATTTGTGCTGAAAACACTGTTGATAACGTGGAGATGTTTTAGTTACTGCTGAGCAGGGCTTGCACAATGTCAAGGCCTTTTCTGCTTCTCATAGTGCCCTGTCAGCAAGGAGGCTGGGGCTGCATAAGATGTTGTGAGGGCACACAGCCGGGACAGCCGACCCCAACTGACCCAAGGGATATTTCAGACCATATGGTGTCATGCTTAGCATATAAAGCTATAAAGCTCGGAGAAGATGAAGGAAGGATGGGGGCTGTAAGGAGTTATGGCATTTGTCTTCCCAAGCCACTGTTACATGTGATGGAGCCCTGCTTTCCTAGGGGTGGCTGAACACCTGCCAGCCCATGGGAAGTAGTAAATGAATTCTTTGTTTTGTTTTGATTGTGTGCATGGCCTTTGCCTTACCTATTAAACTGCCTTTATCTCAGTTTACTTTATCTAAGTTTACTTTTACTCTGCCAATTCTCCTCCCCATTCCACTGTTGGGGAATGCTTGGCTACCATTTGGGTTTAAACCATGACACCAAGGATAGTTGTGGCCTTATGGGAGCTGTCAAGTAAAGGACTGAGTCAGGTCAACACGAGTGCTTCTAAAAGCAGTAAGAATAGTACGGAGAATAGGGAAATATGCTGCTGAGTATATGAAAACTTCTGTAAAGAATATTCTGTCATTAAGAGCTTTTAGAATTGCCTTTAGGTTCTCACTTGACTGTATTGCTTTCTGCTACCAGCAGTTTGTGAGCTTTGCAGGAACTGAACTCCTTCCTTTCTCACAAGTGACTGTAGGAATCTGCTCAGGGTTTTCTCCAGGCCATCCCTCCTCATGAACTATTTTGTGTTCCTACAAATATTGAACAACTTATCTGCTGCCATAAAACTTGAATGCTAGCCGTAGAACGCTTGGTTCATTCTCAGATGCTGCTATGTCACATAGATCATTCTTGATGAGCTCTGCAGCTGGTCTCCTTGGCTGTTCCTATTCTGTGCTGAAACATTTTAAGATCTGAAGAATAGACAGCGATTCACAGTATTGTCATAGTTTATTTTCAGTATTAACACAGGGAAAGCATCATTTCACTGAACACCCGAGCTTTCAGGCTAGTGCATTAGGAGTCTCAGTAAAAGATTAAACGTTGTTGAGCTAAGACTAAAAGAATACTATCATAAACATAGTAATGAAGAATTTGTCTTAAAAACCTATTTCCTCCTCTATCAGAGGTCTTGTTGGTGGCTTGTGCAAAAAAGGTAAAGCTAACTCACCTGAATTAGCATTTCCAAGTACTAGAGGACAGCCAAATGTAAGTGGTCCCAAATGACCCTAGTGTGGCCTGCAAGGTGGTCAGGGAGCAAGGACACTTCTCATGCAGTGTTACCTGTTGCACTGTGTGGATAATAATCATCCAGTCTCCTGAAGTTGAGAAACACATAACATGCTAGCCAGGGATTTATTTTTGTTAGATCAAAAATGCCTTACAGGGGTTTCTTTAGCATTGGAGGGCAAACTGTTGAATTATGCTAGTCTCTGGTGATACCTTCTGGATTTAAAATTCCTTAGAGGAAGGCTTGACAGAAGGCTCAAGCTGAGTTGTTTTGCTCCAGTCCTTGGAGGTGGAAATTAGTCTTTGCTCTTCCATTGATTTCTCTTTAGGAAAGAATAAGTGGCACAGTATTTCTAAGATTTGCTTAGACAGGAAAAATTACAAAATGCAGCCAAGAGTTATGTAAAAGTTTAAGATCCCTCGGGGGTTTGAATTTTTCAGCCTCACTAGGTTTGGAGACAATTCTTGGGAGAAGTAGCCTGAAGCTGTGATGGGAGGCCACACAAAGCCTTTGCATGTTCAGGCAAATGAGTCCCGTAGGATTTCTCAAGGGGAAAATGCAATCTGATCCAAAACCCCCTTAATGTCAGTGGTTCAGGTAAGGGAGGATATGGACCTTTGTCCTGTACCTTTATAAATGAGCTAATACTAGCCTACCTCAGGGTTTCTGAGTACTGGAGAGGACAGCCAAATATGAGTTGTCCTAAACCATCTTAGCATGGCCTGCACAGGTGGTCAGGGAGCAAGGACACTTCTCATACTGGATTACCTTTTGTACTGTGTGTATAATTAATCATGTAGTCTCCTGAAGCTGAGAGATACCAGAGGAGAGTCGTTCCTCTTTTAAGATGTCTGGGACGTCTTATGCCCAGGAGAGTGCTGGTTATCCTACTTGCCTATGGAGGGAGCCATCATGCCTGGGAGGTTATGTGCTTACTACACATTTAGACAGCATTCTTTGGGCAGGACAAATGATGTTTGGGGCACTCTTCTTGACACTATGAGAGCTGTGTGATCCCGAGGGTTAACCATTCCTCTGGAAGTGATTCAGATCACCCCAACTGAATAACCTCTTCTGTAGAGATTGAAACGAGCCACAGATATGCTCAGGTGAATGGAAAACATGCTGGTATGGGGAGTAACAGAATCAGTGTAACTAACATGTGGCAGTACAAAAGGGCAAAAAATACAGTTTATACATGTCAAGACAGAACTAGTGGGACAAAGTTTTCTTCTTGTCTGTGTTTCTCTGTATGATTTTCTGGGTTTGTCTCAGCCATTCCTTAACTTGTGAGTAATAATAATTTGCTTGACAATGCTTCCCTTGTTATCAGAGCTTGTGCTTCAAAGGATGAAAAACTGCCCTTTCATCTCTTACAGCCTGGTGGCCTACTGGAATAAATGCACTTCAGCCAATTAGTCATTGTGGGTTTCTTCACTTCTTCCTTGAGATGGCTGGCTCTTTGGAGCAATCTTCCTTTCTACACTGCAATGTGATTAGTAAAAAGCAGTTGAATGTTATCAATAGTGTTTGGTACCATCAGTCTTCTAGGAAAGAGTACAGCAAGGGAAGCCAGTGTCTGTGTGCATGTGCCCTCTTGACTGCACAGGTGTGGAAGCAGCAAGGTTGCAAGATGCTGACTCTCAAACTGGAATTGCTTTGTGTTCAGTCTCTACTTCTCAGTTTCCTGTGGCTGAATGAGCATCACATAGATTGTTAATCCTGAGGGAACAGTAGAAGAAATGTCTTCTCTTCAATGTATACAGTCTCATAAATTATATGTAGTTAACGTCATATTCATTTAGAGGCAGGTTCCTTTGTCTCCTGTCTGAAATAAGCACTTCATTGAGAAAGCAGGGCTACTGGTGCTCAGTGATTTGCAGGTCTGTGCTTCAGTGCAAGTGAATTTTACTAAGGACTATTGGTCTTACCAGATGATATAAATATTCCCTTCTCAGCTTATATTTTTGGGTGATAGAACTTGTCAGGAGTACTGACATTGTCAGAACTCAGAAGTCTTGCTTTTGAGGCAGTAATATAGCAAGTCTGCAAAATTTAGCCTGAAGCATGTGCTCATTTTCAGCTGAATCTTCCCAGCAGCTCCTTGTCAAAAGGAAGATGCAAGATATATAACAGGCTTTGATCCCTGACTTAGAGGTGAGCTGTTTTGGGATTGGGGGACAAGGTTAATACAAATATTGTCACGGAGTAACAATAGGAAAATATCTTCTCCCTCTACTGTAATATAGACTTTCCTTAGGTCATGGAGTAGAGTAATAGGCAGTGCTGGGGGCTGCTGTAATGAAAAAGATGATGGGATATTTTGGGATTAAGATTTTGTTTTCTTTGCAGAAGCTATCTCAGTGCTGGAGAAACTGTTGTGTTGCTTCTTCAAAATGGGCCACAAGCATTTTCTGTGACTATGGAAAGTAGAATGAAATTGTTCTGGCTGTGATGGAATGGGAGCCACAAAAAAAAGGGACAATGATGTGCAGAGACTATTCCCACTTCTCTTGCACCTTCTATCAAATGCACAGGCTTAATTATGTAGCTATAGGAAAATGGATGAAATTGGCACTCTAGCTGAGGTTGTACAGAATGATTCAGTGTGCCTTCAGCATATATGCTGTATAAAATGGGATGGGTGGAGCAGAGAAATACATGCACAAGGGAGCAGACAGTGAGCCAGATATATTAGGGATTTATCTGAAATTCTGAGTTTGAGAGAATTTGTATAGGTGGGGTGCATTCTTGAGACACAGATCAGCAACTTTGTCTGCTAACCCCACCTGGTACAAAACCTGGTGTTTACAAAGGTCAGTGGTGTTTGGTTTATTTAGATGCTAACTGTGAAATTTGCACAGTTAATACCATACTGATTCTGAACACAGGGATCTTGCAGACACAGGATGGAAGGGAGGAATCCAGACAGGGTAAAGGCTGTTTCTCAATCAGTTGGTACTAATGAAGTATCCTGCTGGCATCTGCTATTGTTCTGTTTACCTAAATGCCATTTACTATCATGTTTTCTCAACTTCCCTGTGTGAAAGTTGAGTAGGGACTGTCTCTGCCCCTTAAAACTGCTACAAATCTGTTAGACTGTACACATGATGGATCTAAATATACATTTAGGTAAATTATATCGCACAGCTGCTGGGCAGTTTATTTTCACCAGTGGAAAGACTATATTTCAAGAGAGTGGTGAAATGTCAAGTGAATTATGGGGTTTGTCCTCTTACTTGTAAAAATAAGTTGTATACTCTATAATCTGAACCAGACTAGGTTTTAATTATGCACTGTTTTGCTTTGATTTACTAGGCAGGTTATCTAGAGGCCAAAACACTAGCAGATATATTGTAGTATGTCTGGAATGACTTAAAGGGAAAGCATTAGACTGAGTAATTCATTTTAACAAGCTACCATGGGTTTTTTGCTAGGTTTTCTTTCATCTTTTGACTGCAAGATTAACTCTTTTGTGGATTAATATCAACTTCTCATTTCTGCTTTATAATTTGATCATTAATTATCAACCCTGCAGATTGTGCATATAGCTTATGCCCATAAGTTTCTGGAGAAAGAGATGTAACTTGAACTTTTCTATACAGGGCTTTTATCTAATGGACTATTTTTTTCTTGTGGAGAGCTGAGTCTGGAAAGATAAACTAGAGGAACTGGTGGTTCAGTGAAATGTGTGCATCTCTGCTCTGGCAGTGGTCCTCAGTCTGGCTGTTGACCCTGGGCAAGACCTGGAGCTGCAGGGGATTAGAGCTGAAATGAACACAGCTGCTACAACTATGGGGCAGGTTGACTGGGAGAGCAGAGGGATAGGGCTGGTGGGCTTTAATTTCTTTAAAAAGAAAATAAGCAAAGCAGGAGCCACAGTCAGTGCTGCTGCTGTATCCCTTTCAACTGAAGTCTAATTTTCTGCTGATGGAGTAAGGCTGTCTGGTCTGGAGAAGTGGTGGAGTGCATTCCACCTTTTTGCCAGTGCTGGAATGCCTGTCCACAGCCACCTGGGTGCCTGGTGATTTGGTAGGAACAGGTCCTGCGTGGTTTGGGCACTGCTGGAGAGACGCACTTGGGATGTGGAAGCCACAAGGACCAAAAGGTATCTGGTTAACTGGGGCCTTGCAGACTCTTTGGAACAGCTCTGCTTAGCAGAGCACAAGGGGAGATGATTTTCCCACATGTTCACTATAGTTTTGCTACCGACAGCAACACTGATGTGTACTCTTCCCAAACATATGATACTCTAGTCAAACTGCAGAGATTTCACCATCTTGTTCTCATATCACGCTTGAATTTTGTGTTCAAATCAAATGCCAGAAGTTTCCACAGAAGGATGAGTTTTGAGTCAGGCAAACATTTCTTATCAGTGGATTGAGTGCTTGTGGTCAGTAGTGAACAGTTGCCTTTGACTTTTTCCTACATGCTGGTCATGGCAAAGTGTATTCTGAGAGATGTTGTGGGTACACTTCCAATGTTATGGTAACACATCAGCCTCTAGAATGGCCAGTTGAAATGGTTAGTTTGGATTGGTAAAGATAAGAGCTGAGAAATCCTAAATGCGAGGACCATGTGTTAACATCCTAACCTGGACACCAAATCTAGTAGAATTGATAAAATTCATAATATGAGATCTGCAAAACTGTCATGAGACCAGAATCCATGTGTAAAGAACCTCATAAGTTTACCTAAAGTAAAACAACAGGACCACGGGCCTGGTTTGGGCTGCCATTGTCTGGAAGGTTTTTTGGAGGCAGATGTTGTAAATAAAGGCTGTTATGTGAAATTAAGGAGATGCTAACCTTTAGTAGAAAGTATTTTAGAGAGAAAATGTTACATCAACAATTGGACAGGAGTTCAAAAGGGACACTGCAAACAGACTGTCAGAAGTTAGCGAGCACTGATACTGTGCCAGAAGAATGACTACTGCTTTCATATCTACTGATACTCTAGCCTGACCCTGCATCCTTCAGGGATCTTTAGTATTTTTAGCCTGTTTGATGCCTCAGATAACTCAGCTGTAAAATGGACAGATGAGCATTCAACTTTTATACTGGAAAGTGATGTCTTGGCACGTGATCAAGTGCTGCAAAGCAACTTGGTATTTGTCAGTGAACAGTGGAATTGGATTTGTTTGCTTGGACTTGTAATGCTAGTTACTTAAGTTAGGTTTAGAGTTGCTTTTGAGAGCAGATTTTTCTTAGGTCAGTACAAAATTTGTAAAAAGGCAAGAATTCTATCTGAATAATTATGTAGGTAGAAAGCCAATTACTCAGAAGCAATAATCTGTATGCTCTGTAAGTGCTTCCAAAGAATACAGTGCTCATTACTAGTTTTTTGCAGTAGTGGAATAGAACAGCATCTGCCTCACACATACCCATGTTTGTGGTTTCTAAATTAAGTCAGGGAAGAAAATTTGGCCCTACTCGTAGCCTTTTCTTATTTCACAGTCAAATATCCCTGTTTTAATTAATTCCATAACCATCAAAACTGGGTGGAACTATTTGTTCATCATCTTTGCCTAACAGTAAGTGCTGAATGTTTTTCCTGCCCTGTTACAAACATCAGCAGAGCCTACTCTGACCAGCTCAAAGCAGAGACCATGCTTTTTACATTTACTTGTGTAGTTAGCATGCACTAGCAAGGTTGTGAAGAGCTAGATGAATTACTGAAATTATTCCCAGAGCTAGAGCTGAAGTTGTTTATTTTTTTAATGGTAAGTTTGTAATTACCTTGTCACTTATGTACATCAAATTTGCAGGCAGGCCTCAGTGACTCTGCACACTGCGTCTGTAGAGCTGCTGACTGTAGCACAACATGGATAATGTGCTTTATCTGGTAGGTCTGTCAAAGGGCTTTTAATTCTTTGTGTTAGTATCAAGCTATTGTACATACAACTTTAGAAGTGCATGTTTTTAAAGTTTTTCTCTTGTAAAACATCTGTTAGGAAAACCTCTGCCAGTTGAGAAACAGCTTTTGCCATCAAGAAGCAATGCTGTGTTCACTGCCTCTTAGTGTCAGGGTAGCTTCCTGAATTTGTTTTTGCTGTTGTGGGGAATGTTTGGTGCTAGAACCACATGAGTAACTGCTGATTAGGCAAATTATAGACATATATAGAAGGAATAGTTGCACTTCTCAGAAAAGGAGGAAACAGCAACAGGGTAGCTAGTTAAAGGGATGATCTTTTCAAGTGAAAAGGAGCGCAAATGAAAGGGACTGAAAGGTGAAGTATAAAGAAGTGGTTATAGGAAATAGGAGAAGAGAAATACAGCCTTGTGCTGTGTTTGCCTTCTGCCTGGTGACTAAAAAATGAGCTGCAGTTGTCTCTGTAATACTACCCTGGCTGTGGTCTGACAATCACCATTTGTTCCCAGGCAATCTATTTCACTTATGGAATTTCTTCTCCTGAAGTAAATCTGAGAGAATATTTTTCAGTCTACATCACACATTTATTTTCGTACTGTAAACAAGTATGAGGCAAACTTTTAGGCAGCATCCAAGCACAAGAGTTGAACAGGAAGAAGTAGGAAGTCTGTAGAGAGAGCCATCTTGTAAAGAAGCAGTGGATTTTTAAGATGCAGGCACTTCAGCTGTATGTAGAAGGCTGTAATTTGTGCTTCCTTTATTGCCTCACATAACTGTGCCCACTGCATTTTCCTGGATATAATTGTATATATTAAAAGTAGAATAAGGTATTATTTGACTGCGATTTTACGCTTTTTAAACTTTAAAGGTCAGTGAAGTTTCTCTGGGTCACAGCTGAATCAGATGATTCACAATGCACGACCCAGGTTTGTTCTTTGCCTGAGATTAGATATGAAGAAGAAACCAGGCAGTGAGCTCAAAGGTAATTTTGCTCTTCTGGGGAGACTCTATGTGTTACTGGCATTTGGGAGGTCAGGTGGTGTGATCAGATCTGTTCCTTTCAGATTTGAAATCAAGGAAACTAAGTCAGAGGAAATGAAAATAGCTTGCCTACTCATCAAGATCTATCTTTCAAATGTAGTCATTGAAATTCTCTGTTTTTGTGGTCATGATTTTAGAGACTGAAATATTTAACATCTGTTAATGTGAATGCAAGTTAAGTGTTTGCATAGCTGTGGACCATGTCATATATGAAACTTGGGTGTAACCTTGAAGAAAAGAAAGCAGATAATTTCTTCTTAGCTGCATGAAAGAGTCCTGTTTTCAAGACTTGTAGTGCATTATATAGTATATTTTTAAATAAGTGTTGCTGAATGTGTGGCTGTTTCTTGGACCCCTTTATGAATGGGTGACTTCTATGCTACCAAATATATCTATTAACCTTCATCTGATGGAATAACTAAATAAAGTATTAAAAAAATGTATTACAAAGATCAATATCTGTATAAGTTGGTTGTGTAATGTTCTGGTTTACTTGAACAATGTTGGATAATAGTAATGTGATGTTACTTGTGGCTTATCTGAATAGGATTGTCAAGGTTTTCCAGCAATTGCTTCTAGCTCTTTCAAAGATAAGTATGAGAAACAGAAAACTGTGGATAAGGGCTGGATGCAGATATGCAAATTCTTCATACCCTGTGTGATAAATAGTGTGAATGTAAACAGTGCTGTCTTGAGGACATGTAACAAGAATTTTGGGGATGGTGCTGGGTGACAAGTATACTGAGTACAGACATGGAAAAGTTTAATTATATAAAGTAAAAGGAATAACAGCAGTATTAGAAAAAAAATACTTGTAGCACTTTATATTAGTGAGATCTCCTGACTATTTGGTAATGCATGGTAGAGTGACACAAAAAATCCAATTTCTCATTTGCTGCTATATTTCCTGAGGGCTGAAAAGCTATTTCATTGGTTTTTTTGCAAGTAATACTTTCATATCTAAAGAAATCTTTGGCTGCTTCAGTGAGGCCCTGTTTTCATCCCTGATAGATGGGAATCAAACCACAGATACTACCAGAAATGAAATTAAGTGAAGTGAAAATGAGCACCAATTACACAGCCAGGCACTGCATCTTAAGAAACTGTTGTGGGGAGTGCAAGGATTGTGCAATGTCACTGTGTCTCATGGCTTTTGGTGTTCAGGAGTTAGAGGTCTGAAGTCCCAACTTGGCTGCTGTTCTGGCCCGTGGAGGCAGGAAGAAGAGTTAGTCTAGCTGAGCAATTACTGTGTAGTTAAAATAGTGAAGGAAAAAGTTCTATTCTTGAATTTGCTGCTATCAATTATTACTGATTTAGCAGCACCCAATGCCTCAATAACTCAGTGACATGAAACAGGTAAGTACCTGATACCTTTTCTACAGGCACATCTTGCCTTGCTACCCTTGTTTGCCAGTGGCCAAACATAAACATCCCTGGTCTTTTAGCACCTTCAAAAGCTGGGCAAGTAATTTTCTCTGTCTCCTGATTATCTATGGAAATTTTCCAGAGCTGTATATTTACAGTAGAAGTTGCTTCTGGTCACACTGAAAAGGCAGATCCTGGAAAAGAAGGCAAGTACAAGGACAGGAAGTCCAAGATCAGCTGATGTTCAACAGGCAGCTCAGAGTCATCCCATCTTCCACGTGCTTAATCTTGTTTATCTCTCTATGTGAATATTCTTGTAAATATTTTAAGTCTTAGTATAATTTTTTTAATTTGGTAAACAGGACGCCATTCATCAAGGTTTTTGCAAGAGAGGGATAACAGTTTGGTCTTAAAACAGAAACTTATCCTCATTAGTTGGTGTTTTTAGCTTCTGGAAAGGGTTCTAGAATAGAACCAAAATGGCTGTAGTACAAGTGCAGACTTTCTTTGAAAGGAAATTCTACATGTTCTATAAAAATATTTTTCTGAATAGGTAAAGAATCATAACATTCAGAATAAATACATATTATTGATATACTAATAGTTAAGTTTGTACCTTCTGTATGCTCATGTGCTGAATTACAAATACGCTCTCAAATAACTTAGCAGTAGAGACTTAAAATACCTCTTTTGCAGTCAGTCAAGTTCATAAAATGTGGTAAACTGAGAAAGTCCTTAGTTAAATTAAATGAGAAACATTTGATGTCTAACAGGGGCATAGCTAGAGTCTGCAATTCAAGTGATTTTTTTTTTTTTTTTTTTACTGTTTTGTTCTGCTTGACTGAGATATCTGAACCACAATTATGGTTTTCCCACATTAAAAAAAAAAGGTTTGAGCAGCCTTCCTAAGTCATGGTTCTCTGGAATGCTATAGTATAACAAAAAAATGCACCAGTTTTTAATATCATCTGCAGTTGTAATGCAACTTGAATTGTAAGCTATGGAATTATAACTGTAGGGTTCTATGGCTTTAATGCCCACACTATTGATTACAGGAAATGCTGATTAATATTTTTCCCTTTCCTTCCCCAACAAGGCACTCAAACAAATACTTGTGCTTCCCTTTCCTCTCTTAGAAAAGAAAGTAATTTGTGAGGCTTAAAGGTCTGTAACAGCAGATATGAATACATGGATTTCGCATCGGAATTATATATCTGCTTCCACTGGATGGATCAGGTGATCTAATAAATATTCATCTCTACAAGGAGAGAACTTGAAAGCTGCTCTCATTTCCTCATTTTAAAAGGCAGTTGAGGAGCAGCAAGCAATATCAGTGTTTTTATACTGTTTCATAGAATGATTTGGGTTGGAAGAGGTTGCAGTGGGCAGGGAGACCTTCCACTGGACCAGAATTCTGATCCCTGAGGAAGGCTACTTGTCACTGGCCTCCAGCTGGATATTGTGCTGTTGGCAGTAAGTCTTTGAATGCAGCCATACAACCAATTCTTTATCCATCAAGTGGTCCATTTGTCAAGTCCATGTCTCTCTAGTCTGGAGACAAGGATGTCTTGTGGGACAGTGCCAAATGCTTTGCACAAGTCCAGATAGATGATGGCAGCTGCTCTTCCCTCATCCACCGATGCTGCAGCCCTGTTGTAGGAGGCCACCAAATTTGTCAGGTGTAGTTTGCTGTTAGTGAAGCCGTGTGGGCTGTCAACAATCACCTCTTTATTTTCCATGTGCCTTAGCATAGTTTTCAGGAGGATCAACATCATGATTCTGTTTCTTCTAATATGAAGTCCGGAGAATGAGAAAGTTTGGAGAGACAAGTTGCAACCACTGTGGCTAAACCAGAAATACTCTTATTGACTTTTGTCCTTTAAGTGATGACTTCTATGGTAATCACAAGTGTGTGTTGAAATAAGATTTACTATATTCTATAAACAGTTGGATTTTACTTTTTTCAGCTATATAAATTAGCTAATTTAAAAAAAATTAGTTCATTATAGGTGTAATGTTGCTTAAGTTAGTTGCATATTTGTTGTGATTTTATTGGTAAAAACTATTTCTGAGTAAATCTGTTGTACTTCTTATTTATGGCCACATCAAGTACTAAAAAACTACACTGGTGACAAGAGCACCAGTGTTCTCTTCATCCCAACTGATGTCTTAAAAGTGCATGACATGCACAGGACTGATATTTAGTGCTATTTAGTGAAGTTATGAACTTGTAGACAGAGAAAAGGATCCCCAAGTCATTATTTGCTGTATGTGACCGAAGTGCACATTTAGATGTTAATGGCAGATAATGATCAAATAAGTTGAGATTGTATTTGGAAAAAGTCTAATTGCACCAAAATTTTTTTGGTCTGGGGGGAAATAGTTCAAGAGAAGGGAAATAGTTAATTTTTTTGTCAGATTTTGTTCCGTAAGTAAGATTTCATCATTTTATGTCTCTTTTAGCTTCATTCATGCAGGCTTAATGCAGCAAATGTAAATTAACAAAGGACTAACACTTTGATCTATTGCTACCTTGTGACAGCAATTGCCCTGTGTTGACAAATGCACAATAATTGATAGAGTGCTCTAGGGTATCTTTAATATAGCAAACCTGGGGAAGTTTGAATGCTGGCACCTGTTGCGCTCAGATGACACTTTTTCTTTGGGGCTGTATTGCACTCTGCTAAAACATATCCATTGTATCTCATTTTCAGTGCAAGTGACAGGGAAATAATCTATTCAATATTTGCATTTTTCTAACTGTGTTGCAGGATAAACTCAGCAGAAACATTCCTTCTGGTATCAGAGCTTTCCCTTTAGGCTCCTTGAAAATGGTCTCTGACTTCAGGCACTGCAGTTGAGCTTCAGTGCCACAGATCGGCTTGGCAATACAGGAGGTCTGTGGCACTTGGGGTAACTCCCTCTTTCCACTGTCAGCTGCCATCTAAGGAGGCACTTGGCTTATAGGCCAATCCTAGTGTACCATCCTAGTGAAGGAAAGCAAGGATTTTGGTATGTAACAGTTGGCCAGCATGGTGTAAGAGCCAACATAGTTGCCTATTCAGTGGCTGGACTTGACTGTTTAAGTCCTCAGCCGTGGAAATAACTCAATAATTTATAGAAGGCATCAGCCCAGAGTTGATTTTGTGCTCTGATTGTGGGCCAGTGGTTGTGGCAAATGAAAAGGTCTGTCTGATTGCTATGGTGAAGGAAAATCTCTCACTGTCAGCACTAAGTAATTAACTGCTTCTTGAACCCCTTCAGTCACACTTGTTTTGGATGCTTCACAGGGCTTCAGAACAGAGCTCTTGAAAAAGGAATGTATAGGCGCAGAGAAAAGTGAATGTAAACTGTTCTGAGCTAGATCTAGGAGGGAACCTACAGATATGAAGACCAGAGGAGATTCAGTTCTTGATGGGGAAAAAAAAAATGCACACATCCTCCTTCGTCTGTGCCTGAGATATTTCAGGCATTTATTTGTTCAGACTGAGCCAGGGGTTTGTTTACTGTGGATTTATCTGTTTGATGTCCAAGTACTCTCACCTTTAAAAGTTGTGTGTTTTCTGTGTGCCCTTTGGATGTATCCAAGACTAGCTGAGACAAGTGCTTGACCTGAACCATAGGCTTGGAGACAGTTGTTGGCTTTCAGGTGGGTTAAAAAAAAAAAATCAATGCTCCTAGATTTCTGAGGAATGCAATAGCTGCTAGGCAGGGTTGCCAACTATATCTTTGTGTCCTGTTAACTTGATGGCTCAGACACTGTAGCAGTAGAGTGACATGCAGTAATGCAATGGTGGAACTGGGCAATGTAGAAATGGTGTGAGAGTCAGCACACAGTTTCTGTACTATTCTAGAGAAGTTTATTATTGTCGCTGATGCAGAAATGAATGTGAAGAGAAAAGAGGAAGAGAGCAAGAATTCTGCAGGATAGAGGACAGGATACTGCAATTGCTACTTCTCAAACTACAGACCCCTGATCTGAAGATTAGAAAAAGCTGTTGGTTTCTGGACAGTAGCAAGTGCTGCATGGTTGAAGCTAAAACTTACTTTTTTGCAAAATCCCCTTTATCCACCTTACAGGAATTTTCCCAGTTGAATCCCCCGTGTTTGCCTTGAGGTGTGACAGGTAGATGCTTAGATTTTCTTTCCTGACATCTGGCAGCAACGCAGTTTTCCAGCCAGAAAAGAGGTGATGCTCAGTGCCAGGCAGCTTGTCAGCTTTTGTGCAGAAATGAACTGCATAGGGTGAAATTGATGGTGGTTAAAAGTCAAGGGGGGGGGGGGGGACGCAAAGTATCAGAAGTGGTGAGTGTTTTTGGTCAGAGGCACCACTTCAAGAGCTGAAACTTGAAGGTGGGATCATCTTTTTTACTTCAGCAGAGGCCTAAACTGATTATGATAACATAGCTCAAGTATCTGGTCAGCACAGCCTGCACAAGAAACTGAAAGGAGTTGTATTGTGAGGAGTGCCATACAGCTTATGTTCCCTTAATTCTTGTTTTTCAAAACATTTCAAATAAGACTGCTGCTTTTAAAAGTCAGAGATTGAAGATAATGGTGATGTTGTAGGTATATGACACACAGGAAAAATCTGACACCGATACATGTCCATGTGTGGAGCAGCGATCTGAGACCCCGAGTGTCATCTCTGCAATACGAAGGCATGTGTCTCAATTGCTGACAAGGTCTCAGCCTTTAAGGAGCATCTAACCTGTAGAGTCAGATGGTTGTGTGCTCATCCTTGTTTTTGCTGGGAAGTATTGTTGTTAATTCTGAATGCAAGCACTGAATTTGGGACATTTGTGGTGAGTTAGTGGTGGATGAAATGAATACTAAAATATAATGAGCAGTCCCCAAAAATGTGCATGATTTCTCCTGCAGAAGCCGTCGATCCTGTGCTAATATTTCAGCTGAACCATGGTCAGAACAATTGGCAAAAGGAGAAAAGGTTGTCTATGAGAAAGGCTCATGCCCTGCTCCCTGCTGGGGGCAGATGATCAGATCATTTTGGCAATTTGAGGTATTTGCAAAGAGAACAGACAAGAAAAAGAATATATTTTAGAAAGGAACAGTCACAGAGTTCACATTCCTGCTAGGACAAGTTTGTATTGTTCTGTTAATATAAATCATTTCTTAAGAGGTTTGGGAATGAAGGCAGGCAAAAATGTTGACACCTAAGGATATTTGCCCAAGGTTTTTTTTCTCAGGTTATAGATATAAGAATGACTCTGAGAAAGGAAAATCTTTGTGCAAGTTTCCAAGTAGAAAATGATTCAGTAGTTAAATTGACTTTGGCTTTTTTTACTCACTCAATTCTCTGCTGCAAGGTTTAGTATTTCAGAAAGTTCTTTTGGAAAGATCAACTGTAGTATTTATGTAAGCTTTTTTTGTCCTATTTGGCTATTTCTTCTGCTTGGAGTAACATCGTTTTCTCACTAGGTGTTGCTTGGGGTACACTTGAAGGGCTTCATTGTTCACAAAGGAGTTTAATCAGTTTGAAACACAACACCAATGAGGCATGCTTATATCTTCCAGGAAAAGTAGCAAAAAGAGAGTGTCTTGTGTAAGTTCCCAGCAATGCTCTGTGTATATCAGTTTTGCTGCTGGCATAATTGTGTATGAGACAGGGCTCAGGGGGCATAAGTTAATTTGACACTCTTACAGCTTAGGAGACACTGTTTTGCGTGAAAATTGAGTGTTTGAAACCTAAGGTTTTTCCTTTCAGCATGCTAGTGCCAGCCACAGCACCTAAAGCAAATCGTGTGCTGAGCCTGTCTCAGGTCTGCTACCTGTAAAACAGTGAGAGTAACTGACTGCCTTTTCCTAGTACGTTCTGTCCTGGTTCACCCCATAGTGGAGGAAGGAGGGGCAGAGGGCCTCACACCCCACCAGGGAGGCTTGGAGAGTGAGGAAAGCAGCTGTATGGTACTTATTTTCTGGCTGGGGAGAAATGTACACCCTTTTCATCAGGCTGCGTTCACTCGTGGAGACAATGGACAATAATAGCTTTTGCTGTGGTGCTAAAGCAAATTTGAAATTTCAAACTATTTCCTTTCAGAGTTGGTATCTACTATTCATCTGAGTACAGCAGTTCTGAAATTGGAGATCTGTTTAGGGAGCACCTGGCTTTGACTCAAGAAGTAATAAAGGAGAGGAAGAATAAAAAGAATTGTTTGTACAATATATGGGTAGCCAATGGCATTATGACATGCTTCAGTAGACTTCTGTATCTTCAGTGCAGCCTTTTATGTTACCTTTGGCTGCACTCACTTAGCTGCAGACTACCTCTTTGTCTGGGTTGGCTATTCTTCTCTTTGACAGGTTTTCTATTTTTTTTCCCCCTGTATGAATTGTCTGCAATCTGCTTCAGAGGCTTATTGATCATGATGGAGTTTACTTCCTTTAGAACAAGCCTCTGATGAGGCATGCTCGTAAGGTGCTTCCTACAGTTTATGGTCGATAGATCATAATGTTCTTTAATCTGCTTCCTCTGTAAACTTGCTGTGGCCAGGTTTTTCCCAGTCTCAGCTTGCTCCTACACCTCCAGTGAAGTGTGAGGATGCAGTGAACCCCATCTCTGTAGGTGATTGGAGAGCAAGTCTTGTTTTAACAGGAGTTGTGCCAAGTTCCCCAAGATGTGTGAGTTTTGGAAACTATGCAAAAATGCCTCTTGCCTCTTAGTACTGTACCAGTACTAAGCTCAGATAAGTTCAAGTCTTGGGGTTAGTCCTATTATTAAGAACATACAAATACAAATTGCTTTTCACCTCTTGCATCTTCTTGAATTTTCAAGATATTTCTTTAACTTCACAATTAAGAGAAAGTTATCGAAGATTTAAGAATTTGACATGCAGTGGCAGATTCCAACCTTGGAGTCGTGTAATTTCTTGTTAGAAGGAAAACAGGTTTTGTAGTAAATATTCAGAGACCAATACATCACAAATGGAAACCTCAGAGCAGCAGCTTATAAACATGCCCTGGTGGGGCCTTCAAGCTGAGGGCAATGGAGCAACTGAAGTATGAATTTCACAGTACAGTGCTGGAGTAGGACAAGCAGTGTGGCCCCTTGGGAAGAGTTCGGTGGTTGCTTTGCTTGCACTGAGCATGTATGTTGTTCAAATGTTGTTTGTTACAGCACTTCTAAAAGAAGATATAATTAATGTGTGTATGATAAAGGCAGTCAAGGAAGAAATAATAACAATGGTATTTCTGTGGCATTGTTATTCCTGGTATTGATGAGCAGTTTAGGAAGACTGCTAAGTTGTGTCCTCATCTCCTTTTATACAATAGAATAAACAGTAACCTGCGATGTTTTAACTAATCAGAATTTTTATTACCCAAGCACACATAAAATGCTATTGTATATTAGGGAGGCATGAGCATGCTGACTGACCTTGCAACAATTCTGTCAGTTGAAGGTCTTACTTAAGCTTTTACTTTTTGGAAGTAGTAATATTTGGGACTCTGAGGTGAAAATAATAGGTTCTTTGGTTGTGATCTGCAGTGGATGACTCATTTGTGATGACAAAAGAAGGGATGGGTAAATAGCTCTGTTATGTGGTGCTGCTGCAATCTTATCTGACATGATGGTCTGAGTGGCACATGCTGGATGGAAAAATCTCATGCTGTAAGAGGAAAGTGCACCCCTTTCTTGCTGTGGCTCACATCTTGTTACTGAAATGCAATATTGAGTGTTTTTCTGATCTATAACTTCTTTCCTTCTGTCTGTCATTTTACATATTGAAGAAGACTAGCTGTTATCTGAAAAATATCTTTTAATAGTTTTGCCTCTTAAATGCTTGAGTTTTTCCTGTTTACTTTTTCATTAGTACTGAGCCTGTTCAGCTTGAATTCAGTAGCTTCTATACCATTCTTAAAATTCAGTTTCTTTGGCTAACCAGAACTGAGCTTTAAGGGAGACCTTATTGCTCTCTAAAACAAACTGAAAGGACATTGTAGTGATGGAGTTGGTCACTTCTCCGTGGTAATAAGTGACAGGATGAGAGGAAGTAGCCTCAAGTTGCAACAGGGGAGGTTTAGATTGGACACTAGGAAAAATTTCTTTACTGAAAGGATGGTCAGGAAGTGGGAGAGTCTGCCCAGGGTGGTGGTGGAATCACTGTCCCTTTAAGTCTTCAAAAAACATGGTTGTGGCACATGGACATGTGGTTTAGATGTGAAGCTAACAGCTGGACTTGATGATCTTAGAGGTGTTTTCCAGCCTTAAGGATTCTATGATTTTATTGCTGTCCTTATGTTTACATGTGCATTAGTTTTAAACATTTATGTTAGTATCATGGCTAGAAAGATCCAAGTTATTGTGTTTTTACAGTAAGTGGACAGTTGACTTCCTAGTTAAATAATAGAAGATATAATTGTTGAAAAATGCAGCTATTGTCAGTAGTTCATTTAGAAAGGCAACTGTTTGATACCTTCTTGTTTTTCACAAAACAGAATGTCAAATTACATCTAAGATTGCCAGTGAGAGATTGCAAGTCCTGTTGAGCTCTGAGTTGTTTCAGTTGTGCATTTCATGAATGGCAATAAGAGATCAGGTGTAATCTTACAGTTAACATATATCTCGAAGTAAGCAAGTCAGTGAGGGAGGATAGGGTTTTTTTCCACTCATAATCAGTTCTTAAGTTTTTACAAATGCATGGAGTATCAGATAAGCATGGATTTAGTGTGGTGGGTATTTAGCTACACATAAATCTTAATGCCTGGGCAATGGTCATACTAGTAGGAGGAAATCATAAGAAGCAAACCCTGTTACATCTACAATTGTCCTTAAAACCTCAACCTGGCCCAAGGGTTTCTGTGAAAAGTCTTTCACCTCCATGGAAAGTCCACCCATGTATTTTAAGAGCAGAATCATGACTGAATTGTTTCCAGGTGAAATGCAATCGTCGTGTGCCTACCCCAACCTTTTTGTGTAAGTTCAGAATCCCCCAGGATAAAGCTTTTTCCAGATGGACCTGTAGAGTTTAAGGGACCTTTGTGTTAAGGCATCAGAACTGAACATTTGCTTTGCATGTAGTAGCACATTCATTAATGCAGCATCAAATTCTCACTGTTTTTTTGCCATGTGTTAATATATATTCAATACTCCTCTCTAGAAAGTGATTGGTATCTTTTGGGGGCCAGGGTCTTTGTACTTAAACTTGGTCACATGAAGTAGCAAAGAATGTAGATTGCAAAGTGAAAGGTTTTGGTCTGAAAAACAGTATGTGAAATACTCTCTCTAATTGTATTTTTAAGAGTGCATCAAAAGCCAGAGTACCACTAGCTGTAGTAAACCTTTTGTAAGTGCTGGAAATAAATGGAACTGAATATGACCTTCAGCTCTAACATATGGACTGGTGAGAAAACATTATGGTCAAGTGAACATTTTTAGATTAGGAGTTTGAGGTACTTGTAAAATTGCAACAAATCTTTTAAATTGAAATCTTCACATAGTAACTGTAACACTTGATTGGTTTGGACTGAGAGGTCCACTGGGATGTAAGAGCCTCATAAAGTTCAAGTGTGGGATTTTTGTGAGGTTAGAAACCTTTCTTTTCATAGTTCAAAGATGGGGGAAAAAATATTCCAAATGCTTTAAAGACAAAAATGAAATTTGGAGTGTACCTATAGCTAAAAATGCAGTTTTACTTGCTACATCTTTTTGCACATTTTACATTAATATTTAAGTGATGACTTTATTTTCCTGATGTTTCAAAAATTATCTCAAGATTGTAATATTACAAGACTTGTTTTGCTTGAAGAAATTAACCTTATTTGAAAAAGATCCAGCTGTATCCTGCAGACCTCCTCCCAGGCGGAGTCTTTGTGGCTTGTTCTGTTTAGCTGCAGAGTAACACATCAGTTATTAACCTCTGAGAAATGGAGGTTAGGATAATGGAAATGCTGACACGTCATCTGCTGGCTCTTACACCATAGTAGAGAAGGCCAAAAAAAAAATTGGAATATTACAGGGACACTGGAGTCTGAGAGTGCCTGGCAGCTCTCTCCCCTTGGAAAGGAGCTTGCGGGACAACCAAGTCAGTTGTTGCACACAAAAGCAAGCTAATGAGGGGTTTTTAAGTGAGTCTGAATTGGAGTGTGTGCCCAAGAGGTCGTTGTGCTTCCAAACTTCTGGGTATGATGTGTAAATAAGCTTACTGGGGCCCAGGGAAGTGCTGAAGGTGCTGCACCCTGCATTTCTTCCTCAAGTTTTGATTTTGCACTGGGGTTGATATGATGTGATTATTCACTAACCTTGAAGTGAAGAGTGCAACAAAACATTGTTTTACCTTATCAGCCCATCAACCTCAGAAACCTGACAGGCAGTAATTCATGAACAGATGAATTTCTGAGTGCTAAGGCTTCATTTTCTAGTCTCTGAAATATAGTTATTACATTGAATGAATGAAGCTAATCTGTAACAAGTGAAGAACTTGGAGAGAATCTCTCGTGTGTTTTGTAAAGCACAGGATTTTCCAAGTGCACTACAATACTAAAACTTTAGGTGAAAGGTGCTAATTTCCTGAGTGTGGCTGTCTGCAATTGGGTGTTGTTGGAAATCCCCTTAGAATTCCTAAGTGGCTTTCAGGATTTAGTACCTTCCTGGATATATCTGAAATGGTATTGCTCTTTTGTTTTTGCCCAAAGTAGAATGCTAGAACAGTATTCTACTATATACCTATGTATAAATACACCTGTTGTACATCAGGTAATGCTGACAGTACTGTGCGAAAGTACAAACAACACTTTATTTTCAATTTTATTATTTTCCATATGATCATGAGTGGAACTGTATATCTGAAGCATTCTTGTAAATTAAAAAAATCCTACTGCAGCCAGTGAACAAAAAATATGAAGCATCATAACCACCTCAACTCGTCTTGGTGGTTCACTTGAATTACATACCATATCTAATAACATGGTAACGTTTTTTGAACAAAACAAAACCATTCTTTCTGTAGATGAAATAAATAGGTCTCATAGTACTATTTGGTATTATGACTGAGTTTGATTCATAGTAGTATTGTTCTTTTACTAGTGTAGCACTGGGTTTAAATTCTTGTTCCAAAGCTTACAGGAAGCCTTTTTCCCTTTCATCATCCAGTGCAAGCAAGTCTTAAATGATCCATGGTGTGTGTCTTATGGTAAGAATTAGAAATGGGAGAACTGCTTTGCATGAAATATGAAATGACCAAGCTTTACTTTCAAACGGGGCCTTAAACTTCTGTTAGTTTCTGAACCCCACAACTCCTCCTATGTTGCCTTGGAATGTGCTTTACTTTGACAGTTTCTCTCCTCTTCCAGCTGTTCTAAAACTGACTCAATGGGTAGTATGACAAAAAGGTTACTTTGGTTATTTTACTGATCATATAGATACACTGTTTAGGAATTACAGGAAGAGTGATGAGTTTCCTGCATTATTATAGCTCACATTCCAAAAGAGATTTCTATGAGAATTTCTGGAGAAGTTTCAACATCCTGCCTGTCAGCTTTGTAGAGTTGCATTTTTGGAAATAGTAGAACCACTTTTTTTTTAATACCTCTTTTGGTAAGTATTCAAAAAATCTGTTAGGTGGAGAACACTTACTGTGCCATCAGGCTTTGGGCAGTAGAATTACATGACTCTTCTTGCTATATGCTTACTTCTTCTTGTCTCTTAGAAGAGAGGTGGATCCTAAAATGCTTGCTTAAGTAATATGCAAGAAAAAATAGATTGCTCTGGCAGTTGTGATTCATTAATAATTGTGAGCCCTGTCAGGAAGAGCTGTGAATTTAGATGCTACCCTTCCAAGGCAATTTCGTGAGCATAAAGAAGCACCAGAGGCCGACAGCCATGGACACCATGCTTAGAGAGCAACTAGATTTATGCAGAGGTAACTCACCTTTGTTATTTTCATCTGAGCCTAGAGGAAGGGCTGAAGGTAAATGCTTTTCCAGGGAAATTAGCTAAATGGGACTGGAAGATTGCCTTGTTTTCATGTCTTCTTTATTCCAAACCTTTTCCTTGATACAAGAGTTCTACAGAGGCAGGGGGCTGAGGAGACAGGAGAGAATGTCAAGAGAAAGAAACAGGGAAGCCTGTGCAGAAGGGAGGTTGTACAGATCAAAATAACTTGTAGCATTGGCTTGCTGCTGTGCTTCTTTCCCTTTCTCACAAGGACTGGGTAAGTAAGTGTGAAGGGAGACAAACAGCTGACAATAGCTGATGGCAAAGGACTGGGAAACTAGAAGGAAGTGAGAGATGTCACTGGTTGTTTTTCTTTTTACCAAGATCCTGGTGTCAAAAGGCTTGAATACTTATTGTTGAGCTGGTTGAACAATATAGCACCAACATTTAGGAGAGTAGGAAACCTCTGCAACTGCAGGCCACTATCTGTCTGAAAGGGCTTATGGAATTGAGTCTTGCCACCCTATATTATGTGGGATTTATGTCACCAGTTTGTGTGGAGCCAAACCACAGGTGACAGAACGCAGGTTCTTGTTTCCTAGTCTGTCCAGAAGTAAGTCTCTCTTGTGCCTGACTTTGGCTGAACAAAGGCAACTCTGCTCATGTGAGAGTTGAACATGGAAGTGGGATTTCAGAGCTTGTGTCATGCCATTGTTAGTACTGGAGCTGGAACATCTGTTGTCAGTAAGGATAGAAACCCACCAGAACTAATGAGTCTGAGGTTTGGTAAAAGCAGTTTGTCCAGCTGATTGCTTTCAGCTACTAAATGCTTTCAAAAGTTCTTATATCACTCATGAGCCCCAATATGGGAGTTTACCAGTGTCTGTGTCTGGAGTATGGCTGAGTTTGTTGTACCGTTATGTTTTCTCTTCATGAGGAGGACAAATGTTATTCCTGCTTTACAAATGGAGAGCTGAGAGATCTCAAAAGTCTCATAAGAAGATGTAGACAATTGTTTTCTAAGGCTGCTAACTGTTAGTTTTACAGGTTGACCGTGGGCTGCTGTTGATTTCACCAAAAAAAACCAAAGATCTAAGTCATGCTAGATTATGGAATGCTACGGTTACATAGCTTTATGATAAACTGACAGGAGTGTTTGGAAACATGGGACACCAACAGTTTCTAGTAACAGAGTTGGCTGAATTGTCTATTATTGCCAGGCCAGAATTTACTTTTTTTTTTTCTGTTAAAATGCATTTAACACTTGTAGAAAGAAAGAAAAAAACCAAAACCACACACATTCCCCTCCAGATGAAAACACACTCTTAAAATCCAATTAACGAAACTTAACATCTAACCAGGAGCTGTTAAACAGCACTCAGGTGGTTTGCTTGACTGTCAGAATTAGCATTGAGGAAAAAGTGTCATAAGCAAGTGTGGAGATGCTGAGTTTTCTTGTGATGCAGTGGAGTGTGTTGTGTGGTCCTTGCACACAGAATATACTCTTTGGACTCTTCTAGCACTTGTTGCTACAGGCAGCAGTTCTGCACAGGAGGCTTGTTTATGGTTGTTGCTTGCTACAGAAACTTGGGAAAATCAGTGGCAGAACAAAGCCAAATCAGTTCCAAAGTTTATTTCAGTTGTGTAACATCTGTGAAGCCTTCAAACTCAAGTAGCTATTTGCATGCTTTTGTAGATACATATTTGAAAGTTTGATGTTTCCCCACAAACTATTTCTATTCAAAACAATGGAAGCGTATTTCTTACAATTTACTGTTGTTAAATTGCATCGTTGCCTCTTTTTAAGACTTCTGCTGAAGAAGTTCCAAAGTGATGTGGAGGAAAAAGTTAGGATAATTGACATTTTCCTTTTTTTTTTTTTTTTTGGTTAAGGCAGAGAATAATTCTTGTATTAAAACAGAATAAATATCTTGGGTTTTAACTAAAATTTTCATATTTTCCATTAAGTGCAACTTCTCAACAAATTATGTTTATGATCTGCTGTCAGATGTCAAGTGGAAAAACAAAAGATAAATTAATGGCAAAATAAAGTAAGGTTATATAACATAAGAGTGGAACTGCAAAACCAGAAAGGAGCATGATGGTAGAACAAAATGCAGCATAAACAAGTTTACTTTCAATTTTTGCTGTTAATTGAACTTTTTTCCTTGGGAATAATCTGTCTTAGTGGATACTTAGCAAGAAAATTCTCTAATCTTTTTTTAATAACAAAAATTCACATGCATATGTAAAACTGTCTATTGATACTATCAAGAAAATATTTCCATTTAGTCTAACTTAATGAAGTTTTTGTCATCACAGAGAAGCAGTAAGTGCCTTCTAAACCTGAACTTTTGTCTTTTGCTCTGAACAAGGTTGGAATGAGCGTGTCCTGGCAATACTTTTGAATTGCTCCTCTAAAAAGAAGGGAGGGTGGAGTAGCTGTATTCCTAAAACTTCCCTGGAAATAGTGTGTGTGCGCTAGTACCAGAAAACAATGTCTCGTGATAGTTCTAGCTGAGCTGCCTCTCCATGTTTTAAATGTCTAGATTTTCATGGGGTGTTTGAGTGATAGATGCAGCTTTTCAGTGCATCTTGTTTTCCCACCATTGTTTCTGCTCGGTCAAAAGTAGATCAAAGTCTGAGGAGAAATAACATGGAAATTTGAGACAGTTGGACAAGGATCAGAAAAAAAAAGAGGAGGTTTGGGAAGTGCCTTGGGGATGATGTCTGGACAGCAAGCTGTAGCAAATGTTTTGGGGTTGGAAGTGAATGTGAAGAATGGGGACTATGGTATTTCTGTCTACCAGCTACTGCAGGGAGCAATAGAAGAGGAGGCATTTATGGTGTACAATACAGCAACCCTCAGTAGCAACTAAACTGGATCCAGGCAGAAGCAGGGCTGGAGAGGGGCAAACTGCCTCTCTGTAGGCTTTGCTTGCTGCTTGGCTAGATCAGGCCTGGGAGTTGACAGAAGAGCTCTGGGAGGGAAAGCAGGCTCTCCAGCAAGGAGGGGAAGGGAACCATCCAACTTCATACGCCTAGGAGAACTTGTGTCATGGTGGAACCTGAGACAGCCTGGCCCACGAACTGTCTGCTAAACTGACATTTCTGTTGGTGATAAAGTTTGACACAGAACAGCAAGAGAAGCCAGATCCCTTGAGGGTTTGTACATGTGACAGTCAATGTTTCTTGTAGTGGAGACAGAGCTGAGTGGTGGCCCTCAGGGCAAAATGATAGACTGCTTCAGTTGCTCTGTAACTCATCCTGTGCAATGAATGAGACTCAGAAAATGGAGCTCTCTGCTAGACCAGAATACCAGAACCCAGGTTATTAAGCTGATAAAGTCAGCTAAAGCTTCAGCAAATTGGCACTTTAAAATTATTTTATGCACCTAAAGGTAGCATGTAATTCTTGTAATGGCAGTGGGTGACAGGACAAAAAATAGGCTTGCAAGATTATCAGCGATGTGGTAATTGCTTCAGTTGTCTGCTTTGGGGTGCAGGACACTGACAAATGAGTTGCTGATGTCATCTGTTTGAAGCATTCAGACTGTGTTTGAGTCTGAAGGAGCTTGTTAGTTTAATAGTGTGAATGTAATGATTATCAGACATAAATGGCATGGATTAGGTAAAAAAAAAATATTAAAAATCCACTATTTAAAAGTGAATCTGGCTCAAGGAAAGTGGTTTTCTAGAAAGCTTTTAATATCTGAACATTTCTAACAAAGATGGTAAGGGTAAATTGCATTTCAGTTGAGATATGGGACTATTTTCATCTTTGATCTCTGGCATGCTGTTTTGGTGTTGGGCTGAAGGTCCAAAATATGACTCAATCCAGATTTCATACTCAGCATTTCAGGGACACTGAAATCTGAGACTCGTCTGCTGAGCAAATAGCAGACACTGGCTTCTCATTTAGTCATTCTTGGTGGTACTCCTGTTTCTGTCCTGTTTAATTTGTTGGGCCTGACTGCTCCTTCACACCGATGCTTTTGATGGCTCGATTAACTCCTGAAGTCATATGAGTGCCACCTAAGAGTGAGGACCTGGGGCATGGTGTTGTTGATTATGAGGTTGTCTGCACTGAATAGAGGTCTCCTAAAATCCTAGTAGGCATGCGATCATTCAATTATTCCACTCAACTGTTCACAAATGAATGCTGGTCTTACTTGCTTCACAGTGGAGGGGCAGGGTAGGGAAGAAGGAAATAAATCTGCTTGCTAAAAATTAACTTGACTTTTAAATCTTTAATCTTCAAGCTGCACTGAGGCAAAGGCAGAATCTCTAGTAATGAATTTCACAAGTACCTGAGTTCAGTTCATCCTTCTGTCTACATTACATAATTGTCTTTCATTGCCTTGTTTCCTGAGTGCTGGCTGGCTGGTTACTGCTCTGAGGTTTACGTAAATGTCCATTTTTTCCAAGTCAGATACAGGGTAAATGTTCAGACAAAAGGCAGAACTTTCAAGCAGGTAGGTCCTGTAGGCTGTATTTGCTCTCTATTCAAGCAAATGTACTGTTAATAATCTAGATTTGCTGAAAAAAATGTAATCTAATTTTGGTATTACAGGTGCCAAATGAAAACATTGTGAGACATATTGAATGGTGTTGGGACAAATGTTTTCTTAGAATATGTGAAAACAGACAAAGGAATGTTCTCTCCAGTAGGGCTTACTAATTATTTTAGAGAGAAGCAGAAACTAAGCTCAAAAGAGCAGAGAGAAGGTGGTTTGTCAGATGCTGCTAAGAACCTCAAGCTTAAGCTTATTTATTTAGGTAGCTACCTGTCCTACACAGTCAAAACATCTGCAAGAAAACCCCAACGTAATTAGGAGGCTTAATGAGGTTTATATTTAATCCTTTCATCCTATCATGTCCTTCCCTTCGCCAGACCATAAAAGAGTATTAGACAATGTTATGTTTAGCTCACTCCAGTCTAATTTTAAATGCTCAGGGTGTGGGAGTTCGTGTGAATTTGCCTGCCCTGCAGGTAGCATCAGTGCATGAGAAGATGGTTGTGGGTGTTTTGGTCTTGCCATTTAATTTGATGGTTGTAAAACAGTGTTTCTTAGGTTATCTTGTGCTTCTCTGTATTAAGTCCCTTCTGATTCTCTCTTTTTTTTTTTCCTATGTGGTGTGGTAACATTTTTGGAATTGCTGAATATGAGCATGCCTTAAACTGTTGGAATATGTCAATTGTAGTCTATTGGGTTTTTATTCTCTTTTTTGAGGGAACAATTTGGATTTAGCAGTAGAACAGGGGAGCTGCTAATTGAACATAGACATAGTTTTCTCCTGTCTCCAGATCACAGCACTGGTTGGTTTTATTAGTGTGTCTAATTCCAGACTATCTGAATTCAAGCATTTGGTAAATTCCCTGGTACTAATCCTAAAGCATTGGCTACACAATTGAACATGACTAGCTGAGAAAGGAGAATTTGCCTAGTTACCACAATCAAAAGCCTGTCTGGAGTGAGCTTCCATCAGAAGGCAAGAGCTGAAAAGAAAGTTAGGCCAAAGCCCTAAAAATTACTTCAACTCCAGATGTGTTTCTGTCACTTTCTTTTTCTCTTATGGGCCTACCTATGGTCAGGACTGAGCCTTCTCTATACTACAAGAAAGTCTGAAAGAGAAGCCCATTTCTGTGCTGCCTGGATAGCCCGTGAGGCAGATGCCTTGCTATGAATTCACTAAGCTCAGGTTTGTTTCAAGGCTAAGTCCGAATTTTGGAGCTTCAGGCCATTCTGTTTTCATATCTGCTGCTCAGTCTGTGCCTGAAGCAATCAAAGCTTCCCTTTACATTCATATCAAAGGAGTCAGTCGTGCAGTTCTTGAAAAGAGGCTGCAAGTGCTACTTGCTCCCCCTGCAAAGACTGTTTGGGCTGAGTCTTGCAGAGGCAGAGTGATCTGCACACTGACTGATCCTGAATGCCTTAAATACCCTTCCCACTTCTACAGGTTGCTGTGGTTGAAAAGAGCTATGCAGACTTTCTCTTCCAGTGAAGGTTCTAGAGTATTTACCCATTTGTATCATATACCCTGCCTCAGGTGGGGAGGAGCTGTGCTTTTGATAAGTGAAAGTTAAGCACTTGTAGATTTTGGGCAACTTGCAGGATCCTTTAGCTGCCTAGGCTCTAATCACAGTGCCTCAATACACTGCAGCATAAGAGTAGCACTGAATCCTCATCAAAGCTGAGATAAAAACAAAGCTTTTTGGAGACTATTGAGGGTCATCAACAGTTCTGATTAACTTGAGAAGTAAGATTGTGCCATGATGCTCTACAGCTGGTCACTCAGCATTGCACTGCTCTGAACCTGCCCTGTCTTCATGTTGTTTTTGGCTTCATCTGAAAGATGGGATTTATGCCCTACAGTGGAGTTCACATTCAGAGGAGCTTGCTGCTCATCTTTTTCCAGATGGAGTTTGGGGCTGTGAGGCTTTCACCTACAATTAATGATTGCTCTTATGGACTACTAAGCCTGTTAAGAAGAAACTATGTTATGTGATGGCAAGAAATAAGATGTATTTCTGCCACCCTGAGGAGAAAGAAAAGTTGCGTAAGAATGTTACTGTTTTATTCAGATGGAGTTTTAATCTACAAGCTTCCTTATTAAGCTTGACTTCAAATTTCAGAGTCACTGGTTTTTATTTAGCCAGTTAAACTTTGGTTTTATGGGAATTCTTCTGAGTAGAAGAAAATGTGATCATTCACAGGAACTAGAGGTGGCAGAGCTAAATTGCACTCAATCTTACATCAGTGAAAGGCCAAAAGGCAATGACCACAGACAGAATAACAAGAAAATCTGTTTTAAGATAAGAAATCTTTCTCCTGTGCAAGTGGTTGAGAAGAATCAGAGGTTGGTTAGAGACGTTGTGAAATCTCCCTTCTTGGGCTATCCAAAACCCACATGAACCTGGTCCTGGACACTGTTGTAGATGGCCTGTGTTTAATAGGGCATTGGACTAGATTATTTCCAGAGGTCTCTTCCCCCTCAGTCCTCCTGTGTTTTGTGTGCAGACTGCAATGGTTCTCTCTGTAAGGATCTGTATAAGGCAAAAAGCTCATCATTTTACTACACTAAGATAAAGGTAAAGTTTTATTCAGCTGTGCAAGAAAAAAAAAAGGCTCAGGAGTACTCTCCTTTTGGCAGAAATTCATCATAATGGATTATTTGTTCCAAATCATAAAATGTGTTGAGGAATTCTAGGCTTTGTAGCGTTACCTGTAAAAATAGGCTAATTTGGTAAGATTCTGTACCTGCATAGAAAAGTTTATTAAGCACTGTTGTGATTTGCCACAGCCTGACTCACAATGCATTTAATTGGTCTTCAGTTTTAAACTTGCATGTTTTCAATGTCTTCTTAAACTGAGAGTCCTGTTAAAATACATGTATAAAAGCAAGCGCAACACTTGATTTGATAGAAGTGTTTTATATGTATGGCTTTGAAATGGCAGCCTCAGCTAAAACCTATGTGCTACCTTATGAGAAAGCAAGCTCCCTCTAATATCGTATCTTTTACTTTGGTATAACACATTTAATACATATAAAATTGATGTGCTTTACAGATGGGAAAGTTAGACTATTTCAAGGGTGCTTTGGGCTACTTTTACAGGCTACTTATTGTATCCTTTAACTGTAAAACCATGTGCCCTATAGTTGAGAAGTCTAACTATGTGCCATTGGAGGGAGAAGGAAAAAATAATGTAAAATAGCTTTCTTGGACATGAAAATCTGTTTTGGAGCAGACTAATGTAAAAAATGAAGTGCTGATACTCTTAGCACTGGTAGAAACATTTCTAGGAGACCACATGTCCCTCTGAGTGTTTGCAGCTTGGTGGAAGTGTAAGGCCTGTGCTTCAGGCATCCTTCTGTGAATAGACATGGTGAAATGAACATGGTTTAACCTGAAATATGGAGCAACGTGGGCAAGTGACTTCATACAGTGACTTCATGGGAGGAAAACCAGGGTCTGGGAAGCTCAATGAATGAAAAAGAGGTTGAATGGGCAGAATGTAAGC
>JAWWEW010000131.1:15749476-15913087 GCA_035583185.1 Anabacerthia variegaticeps | reverse complement strand
AGTGACTTCATGGGAGGAAAACCAGGGTCTGGGAAGCTCAATGAATGAAAAAGAGGTTGAATGGGCAGAATGTAAGCAAGCAGAGTACAGTGCAGCACTTACAGCAGTGTTGTGTTTTGTAAATATAAACTCCTTTTGCAAACAATTGATTTGCATCTGTGGTAAGAATGTAACCATGCCAGCAAAGCCTGTTGTGGAGTTGATGCCTTTCCACCTGAAAATTCCCCTAATGGAGTTAAAGTGCCCTTAATGCCGGCTTACAACTTGCTTAACTTGAACTATTGGGAGGTTTTAACTCCAGGGTTTAAAATTAACATTGCTGGGTTCTTTTGCTTCATTTGCAAAGTGCATAGGTATTAGAGATACTTAGAATTGTTGTTTGTCTGAGTGCTAGGAGAAGATTGTATGTTTTGTCCTGCGGTGGTTGAACTGAGGAGCCTTAGTTTAGTGGCTCACAGAAGCAACAAGTAGGCACAAGTGCATTGTGGAGTTTAATTTAATATACATTGGAATTCTATTAACCTCAAAATAGAGGCCATTCTAACTGTCAGCTGCTGTGTGCCACTATTATTGGACTAGAATAACAGTGATGTTCCCATATCCTATAGACATTTTTCCTTCTGTTCTGATTGGGTTTGAGAACAGTACAGGCAGAGAAATGAATGTTTTTAAGAGTTTGCAATTGTGTGTCTACTGCAGGAAAGATTAATACTGTCTATAAGGTCACATGCAAGTTAGGGGTCTGTGTGGGTTCTTTAAATAACTGAGAAGGACAACTGTAATGAAAGGTGATACTTTTACATCTTTGATTCTACTCTGAGTGAGGTGTGGTGGAGGTTGAGGTTTGACTGTATTTTTAACAGACTTGGTAAATTAATGCAATAAACAAGTGTAAGTAACTAATTTAATATGCTTTCTCCCAGGGACCAAGCTATTCATCACAATTCTAGTGTCTGAGGGTTGAAGTTGTTTGTTAGTTTGCAAAAAGAAAGCCCTTAGTTTTACGGAACACAGCACGGGGCTTTTAATTTATACGTTAATGTCTCTTGCTGTGAGCTTTGCTTTGGCAGAGAATTTGTAATTAATATAATGTGGTACAGTATCTGACTAAGGCAAGGTTCAATTTAAGGTGCTCTGGCAATATTGACACACAATTTTCTGTTTCTCTTTAATTCACTTTATAACTTGATGGATTCATTAAGGCTGGAAAAAACCTCCAGGACCATTGAATGCAACCTTTAACCGAACACCACCACACCAGTTAAACCACAGCACTAAGCGCCATTTTAAATTGTTTCTTCAACATTTCCAGGAATGGTGACTCCAACACTTCCCTGGGCAACCCATTCCAATGCCTGATCACTCTTCCAGTGGAAAAAATTCTTCCTGATATCCAGCCTGAACCTCCCCTTGCACAGCTTCAGGCTATGATCTCTTGTCCTGCCACTGGCTGTCTGGGAGAAGAGGCTGATCCCCAGCTTTCCAAAACCTCCTTTCAGGCAGTTGTAGAGAGCAATAAGTTCTCCCCTGAGCCTCTTTTTCTTTAGGATAAACAATCCCAGCTCCATTAGCTGCTCCTCATATGGCTTACTCTTCAGACCCTTCACCAACTTCATTGCCCTTCTCTGGACAAGCTCCATCATCTCTGTGTCCTCAAAGTTATCTTTAAGCTTGTTGCCTTTAGTATTAAATTGCTAGTTAAAACTGAATATTTGGGAACATTTTTTAGTAGCCAGCTGCAAGGTATGATGCCAAAAACACTCTACAGCTACTTAGTTTTAAGAAGCCAGTAGGCAGCTTTTTGGGGGAGTGGATAAGCTTTACTTTTCTTAGGAAAGCAGCAGAAAGTTATCACAAATTTTCCTATAAACAGTGGGAAGGTTGTGTACACAACCATGTTAGCATGATTTCCAAAGAAAAACCTTGTGAAATGATTTAGAAACACTTTTTTTTTTTTCCAAGAGAGAAACTCAGGACATGTAGAATTCTGTTTTAAAATAAGCAGGAGTTAATATCTTCAGAAAAATTTAATTCCTAATTGTGAGCAATTGCAGCAATGACTTCAAATTATAAACAGAGCATGCTTGCAAGGAAGTTGACTTTATGGCGTGACACAGGTGGAACAAAATGCAAGTTAGGCAGGAGCAAGGTGAGACAGAACTGCAACCAGTTGGGTATATTCACTGGTGTTTTGTTTGTTATAGCAACCTTGTTCTGTTATGAATTGTCTTCAAGGTATCTGGTCTAATGTTGTCAGAGCCACAGATGGTGGGAGGAAACATCCAACTGATGAAGGCCTAGACCTGGGGAAAAGTTGCCCACAAAATCAATCTGCAGACAGCATCCTTCTGTATTTCAAAAAGGGTGTGATCTGGATAAATGTTCTGAAAGTCGACATTAAATATGCATAGTTTTATCACGTAAAACTGGAAGTGTAAATGGATCCTAGCTGTTGCAGCTGGTCCAAGTATTTCTAAAGCCTGCAAGCACCCTCTTTTCACTTAGATCGCTGTGACTGTCCAGGATCCTTGCTCCTCTTTCTGCAGAGTGGAAACACAACACTGTTGGGGTCATGCTTTGCATTTTGGTCTCTACATAAATGAAATTCAGTGGTTTTCTTCAATACTGGGAACACTGAAGCTTCTTTAAATCTGGGCTTTGATATGGTTTCCTTTTGGAATATGTTTAGTGCAAGGGTTTTGTACCAGCAACAGTGCAAGATTCTCAATCCAGGAATAAGAAAACCCACCAGGAAAATCTCAAGTGCGGTCTCATGGGTTGTTCCTGAACTTCCATACAGAAAGTTAAGCTATTGATTTTGAACTTCCTAGCAGTGTAGATGTGTAAGCTTGCTGGTACCAAAGACATCCTTTTCTGCCAGAAAACTACAGAGAAAACTTATTGTCTAGGAAGAGTTTTATCTGAGTTATTGTTAAACTTGTTGCCTTTGGCATTAACCTACTGTGTTAAAGTTGAATATTTGGGAACATTTTTAGTAGCCAGCTGCAAGATGTATGATGCCAAAAGCACTATTCAGTTATTTAGTTTTCAGCAGTCAGTAGGCTGTTGTTTTGGGAAGTTTTCAGCCCCAGAAATTAAACCTTAGAGAAGAGAATCCATTCCTTTCCCCCCCAGTTCCTGTGGAAGTGCTGATTCAGAATAGTTTCTGGCTCCAAGTGACTGTCAGGGAAGGTGTTACTTGTCAAGGTTGAAGGTTATTTCAACTATCTCTGCCAACCCTGACCCTATCAGTTTGGCCTGGCTAGCAATGAATTGGAAGTTAAAGGAGCTGGAAGAATGGTTCAAATGAAATTTAGAATAACAAAATTCCCTAGTAAGCAAAACAGCTAAGTTAGTTTTTCAATAAATACAACAGTGGCAGCTGTGTTGGATGGGCTGTAAAGGTATATTTACTGGTGTCTTGCTTCAGTGATATTTTAAGTTTTATGGTGGATATAGAGGTTTCTGGTGTTAGCTGAAATGAATCATCCTTTTAGCTTTCTCAACTACTTATTGCTTTTAATGCAAAGTCAGAAGATAAGGTGTGTGTTTAGCTGATTACTGAAAACGAAAATGCACTGAGAAAGTTGATAAATGCCTCTTTGTTATGTTTTTCTTAATCCATATGATTGCATAGGCAGTACATACCATTAAATCATCTCATTAGTTAAAACAAGGAATGACATTAAGATGAAAAGAAAACTTTGTAGGCGCTTTTAGATCTGCTGTTACTCAGATCCATCTTGGATCAGTAATGACTGAGAGGCATTTTCATATTATGTTCTAATGATGTGTTTTCCAGCATCTTGTGCCAGACAGAGGTGAGATGTCAGAGGAGGTATCTCTCAGCCTTTTGGGGACTGTGTAGCCAGAGCTTGTCTGAGGAATAGGTGTGATAACAAAGACAGATGGCACTTTTGCTCCTTCTGTCAAGTAGTTTTTCCCAAATTCCTGTTAAGGAACATGTTTGTATTTCCATGTTCCTTTAGGAGATAAGGTCAGTATCTCATACGTCAGCCCTCTCCTGGAATTGAAATGGGACAAATAAGAAAACAGTGAGCTGGGGTTCACTGGTGCAGAGCATGTGAGCAGCTGCCTACTTTGAGTGAGAGAAAATAAACGGGGTTTGTGTTTACTAACCAAACATAGGCAGGTGCTTTAGAATCCATGGTGTCGTGGGTGATGGATTGCAAGGACAGGGAGAAAACTGTTACAATTAGAAGAAGACTCTGTGTGTGTATATATAAAATGCACATAATATCTCTTTTGAGATATTAAAAGAAACCCCTTGAAACTTGAGAAATGAGACCTGTGTACTACTTAATGTGACATGCTCTTCTAGGAACATGTTTTCAGTTTTGGAAAGTTGTACCAATAAAAGGATTTGGCATCTGAGTACTAGACTGATTCTGAGGCTGTAAAATTCATCAAGATATCTTAGCCCAGGCCCAGTTCTTAGTTCATCACTTTCTATTATTTTAAGTCCATTGCATAGAATTCTGTTGAGTGCTCAGGAAAATCACCTGTTCTGCACAGAGTTCTTTGCTCATTAAATGTGCTACACAGTGTTTTGGGTTTTTTGGTCTGCTTTTTGGGTTGATACTTTTAGCCTTGATGCACTATATAGGATAATTTTGTGTTACCAGGGTGTCACACTTGTGAATTTAACCCAAGAAGTAAAGAATCAGGGAAAAAAACAGGTCCAGTAGTTATAACCCAGGACTAGTAGCAAGACTTGCTTAATTCCAGGCTGCAGTGCAGGGGTTACCATGGTAACTTGTTAAATACCAAAGTACTATGTGGGTGCACTAACTTCCCCAGAAGAGACCTGGGAGACAGTTCTACCCATGCAGGTACAGGCTCTAAGCTGTATCACAGCTGACCTCTCACTGAAAGCCAGGAGAATTAGAGGCTAAATGAGCATTTGAAAAGTTAATTCATTAATAACACATTCTCTGAGCAGTTACTGCAAGTGGATTGACTAGTATATGTAAGGGGTGGCATGATCTGTCCTTAATTCAAATAGCAGTGGGGAAAGAAAGTATTTATGGGCATGATCTGAGTGTTTCATTGTTCAATTGCCTCTGTATTCTGAATTACTTCTTGAAGACCTTCTGAAGTGGCAGCTGCTGAGGGAAGGATGAATGTTTCCAAACCTGTGTCATGCAAGAGATTCATAGGCTGCCTCGGCTGACTTTCAGTCAGTTCTCACTGTGGTGTCAAGCAGACTTGATATAGGATAGGGATGGCTGATGGGCAAAGGCACCATGTCTCTCTTCTGCTGACTTTAACCCTTTAAGCTGTTTGTTTTCAGTGGAATATGAGACTCATTGCACATCACACCTGTTTGCTTTCCCAGAACACAGGAAAGCTGGCTCCCTGGCAACTGTTATGGTTTCTTTAAGGTTTGAGATTTTTATGGGGCAGAACATTTTGTGCCAGTTCCACTGCCACTTGACACCTTGGTGACATGACGTACAAAATCCAGTTCAGTTGTTTGTGCATACATCCTGTCCTAAACTGGGACTGCAAGGATTATTTTCTTCAATATAGCACCTGGCTACTAAGAAACTCCTTTCAGCAACTCCTTTCAAAAGGGTGACTGCTGTACATATTTTCACAGGCTCTCTCATGTGCTCTACCTGTGCAGTTCTCTCTAAAGCAGGCATAGGCGGTGTTGGAATAATACCCAGGCTTTTCCTTGGTACTTCAAGAGGATTTACTGTAGTCTTCCTCCTAAAGAGAGGTCAGACCAAGTGAAATCCAGAGAGAGATTATTAATGACACTTGCTAGGAGAGAGCAGAAGAAGACAACAGAGGACAGAAAAGGCCACCAAGTCCCCTTACATGAACTCTCTGCCAGACCAATGAATAAAAACGGTCAGAGATGTGTCAGGAGGCTGAGTTAATGGATGGTATGTTTTCAGTTGTTCCAATTTTCTGGAATGGCTGCATGATACAGTCTCTATAGAGATGACCTCTGTCTGGATACTCAGAGGGCCCATGAAAAAATTAGCCGCAAGTCAGAAGTTCACTCTGTGAACCCTGTGGGAGATGGTTTATAGGACTTCAGGCTGGTGAGCTCATCAGGTGAAAGAGCTGGTTGGAGATGGCTGCAACCCACTGTCTGCTGGTCACCTGTACTGCATCCTTCCCTTTCAAGGCTGCCACATCAAATGTCATGGGAGGACTTCAAAGCTCAGCAGCTTTTTTGACTATGTTGATGCAAAGTTGTTTAACCACTACATATTGTGCATTGAAATCTCCTGTATGTTGGTCCAGGGACTTGGTTTTGGGCTGGAGTTCCAGATCTGGTTGCTTGCAGGTGATAGAAATTCTGAAGCAAAGAAAATTAAATGATGCACAGTGTCCTTCAGGTACTGATACCTTTTTTTAGTGTAGGTAAGAGCAGGTTAGAGAAAGGAAGGAGATTTAAGGCCAGGGTATTTCAGGTTATATAACCAGCTCTAGGTTAAGTGTCTTATGCATGTTCTGGCAAAAGATTCAAGCGTTACTGTTCCTTTATTAATTAGTATCTGAATTCTCTCTACCAGTTATGTGTACATTATTTCAAGTGTCAGTTCACAGATAAGGTTTGTTTGCATTCATTTTCATGCTTGTTCTGTGTCATAATTTTCATGCAGCTATAGGAATGAACTTGTTTGAACATTCCTAGTTAAGCGTAAAAAAAATATTTTCCCATGAATATCATCTTTTTGGCAAACATTTATGTGAAAAGGAACTGCTGTGGAAACTGTTCTGTGTGCTTGGGAAGATTTTACTTTGAAATCCCATCATATTGCAGCAATAGAAGTTCCAGTATCAGTCAGTGTACAGAAGGCCTGCAGAAATACCTATTTCACCCAACTTTCTGAGATATTGTTAAATAGCACTGTATTTCCTAAAAGATTCCTGGGAAAGAGGTGGAAGTTAAGGGCCACGTTTTTCAGTAGTATCTGAGGAAACATTATGACCTGTTGTAGCAACCAGGTTAAGCTTCTTGTTTTCGCAAATTCAAATCACATCTTGTGTTGCAGTGACTTTAAGTGGGAAAATTTGGTGTTGGTTTCTTG
Organism: Anabacerthia variegaticeps; assembly: GCA_035583185.1. Lineage (NCBI taxonomy): Eukaryota > Metazoa > Chordata > Aves > Passeriformes > Furnariidae > Anabacerthia > Anabacerthia variegaticeps. The sequence goes on along the minus strand of JAWWEW010000131.1, from coordinate 15,906,014 downwards.
GGAGGGAAACAATTCTGCCAGGTTAAACTGTTATATGCTAATTTTACTAATGTAAGCACTGTTGTAATGACACTGTGCGTGATGATATGACAGGAGTTGAAATCTTCCAGCATAGTTTTGTTTTCAGTTTGTCAGGTAACATCATTATACTGAGGGAAAGCTGCCTTTTGTCTGGGTTCCTTGCACACAGTTTTCTTCTCTGTTTTTGATTTGAGGTCTGTAGGAGGTCACTGGAGATGATGGCTGGGAACAAATGAAAGTGAGCTAGTACAGAGAGCTGCAACGCCATCACTGAGCATCTGTTGCTGTAATGTGTGAATGTTTGACATTCTGGGAGCTGGAACACAGATTGTTACTAGCTCCTTCCCAAGGTTATTTCAGAAGCACATAGAGCAGCTGGCAAGGTCTGTGGAGGTTTAACTCTCTAGTGGCTTCCAAGTGTGTGCTGTGTTAAAGTCAAGTATTAATCAACAAGCAGCTTTTCTCAGCATAAGATTGTTTTTTCTTGTAACTTGTGCTTAAGCTCAATACTCAATTGACTGGTCACCATCTGAATTAATTACTTAGTGTGGGACATGTAAAAACAGAAAATAGAAACCTGCAATAAGTTTTGATGAGGTTGAGTGATTGTTTTCGAAAGGGAATTATTGAGCAGAAACTGAGCAAAACAATATTCTATGTTTATTGGGAGCTAACATTACAATATAGGCAGACATTAACTGCCCTGGGAATGACCTGTAGGATGTAAGGAGATCTGCTTTCTTCAGTCATCACTATGCTATCCAGCTAGGTAACCGAGGTTGCAGTTTGCCATTCTTCCTACAAAAGGCTTAGTGCATAATTGCAGCCATAACTGCACACTGATGTGTGCTAATAAGTTGTAGACTGTAACATCTTGTTTCTTTCATGTTTGATCTGAACTTCTTAGCCGTTTGGTAAAGAAGTTCAGACTTGGTATAGTGAAATAACAAGAGGAGAAAGTACCATTCATATAGGAAACAGTTCCATTGTTACTTAATGTGCTATTAGACCTACTTTGTTCCTCTACAATTCAAATATGTTTGTAGGATGAGTTTTTGAAAAGCACTATGTCAAATCATGGAGACAGATGAGCAAACCAAGTGAGGAAATATGAAAGGGAATAGTGACAGTTTTGTTATAGCTTTCTAAGACCTTACACTTCACAGCACCTTTGAAACTTGAAATGGCTCGTTTTTATAAAATATGTTTTGAAAATAGTTAAAGGATATACTCATTGGGTGATCATGCTCCATTTCCCTGAATGTACATTGAGTTCATCATTGAATGCCTGTTATTCTTGAGTCACAGAAATAATTTTTTAACGATTTAAGTAATAAACCATGGGAGTTTTCAAGGTTTTAGGAAGATTTGGTTTTCTTGTTTTGAATTATTTAGAATTATTTAAGATTTAACATACTTTAGGTATGATCTTCTTTAACCTAAAAGTAATCAAAGTGTGTATGCTTTAAAAACAGTGTTTCCTATTTTTTGGGATGTTTTTGAGGTAGTGAAAAATGGATGGGTATCTGGTGTTGCACTATGGCTGCTTGCTGTGCTCAACAAAGAAGTAGGATATGAATGTCCTCACTTTGCCCTCTCAGATGGCTTGTGCTGGTCATTAGATTACAAAAAAGTCTTAAGAGATGAGCGTATCCAGGTGAGGTGTTCAGGTGTGTGCAGAAGCTAAGAGTCACTGTACAAAAGAGCTGAGGCAATCTTTCAGCACTGTCCTGGGCTGGGTGGTTTTAATCAGTTCTTATTACACAGCATCTTCAGTTGCCCAATTTGGTTTGAGGCAGAGTTGCAGTATGTTCTCTAATTCAAACTACAAAAGGGTGTTCACCCTCTAGTCTAATATTGAATATGAGCTTATTTGTGATGTGGTGGGTTTTTTTTTTTTTTGTTTTGTTTTTTTTAATCCATAGGTAAGTTTCATGCCTTCTGATAGTAGCTGTCTGAAACAGTGTTTGAGGGAAGGGAATGAATCCTGGCTGGTAATTTCTCTTAGCTTTTGGCCTTGTACCTTTTACAGAAATCAAGACTGATTTTCTCTGAAGGTGTTACATAAATGCGACACTGGCCACAGCAGAGCTCAGTTCCCCCATGACCTGGTCCATTACACTTGTCCCGTAGGCGTTCCTGTATCTGATGGCAGAGCTTACATCCCACTGTTCTTCATCCCCTTGGTGTGGAGATCTGTGCTGACCGATAAGAAGCGTGAGAATAGCGTGGTGTTGCAAATGCTTTTACAGTAGAACTGTTTATTTTACACTCTTTCTGTCTAGATGAGTAATTTTCTTTCAGTGCTGCATAGAGAAGCATCATATGTTCATCTTGTGTCAAAGGCTTATCCTCTTCTAGGTACCTGATGAGGAATAAGTTAAAAGTATAAATAAAACTGTTGAGTCAATGCAGGCTATGGTTTCTAAAACCTGAAACGTGGTGGTGGTTGTCTGGTGTTTGAGGTAGGTTTGTTCACTGCATTTTTATTGTCCTATTTTTTTTATACTGTAAGCTCTTTTCCTCCCTGCTCTCCCTGTTCTGAAACCTTACAGGTTGCCTGCAAGTGGTTTTATTTATGAAAAAGGGTAGGTTTAGGGAAAATAAAAACCCCCACAGTTCCTGTTGGTTTTCATCCTGCCTCTGCCATAAGGGACATAGGAGCAAAACACATTTTCAGGTCACACAGATGTGTAAATTGTGGGTATGTGGTGTCCAGCACCTCCTGTAATGAACAGCTCTACTTTGGCCTTCCATTTTTCCTCAGGGATTCTCAGGTCTCCCTTGCCTAACTGAAACCCATTAGGTGCCTCTGTGTGTTTTGTAAACATTTTGTATTGATATTCTTCCATAAATTTGGAGCTAAAACAAATGCTGGATTATTGACATGTCTCAGAAGAGATTCCTATGTTGACTTAATGCCATGCTTAGTGATGTAGAGATTTTTCCAGCATACTTTCCATGATTTAGAAGGGACGTGAAATTCTGAACTTGATTTCTTTCTATATGAACATGGTAGAAAATAAGAGGTTTTGTTTGCTAAAGGTCAGGTTATATAAAAAAATTGCACTGTTTTGGTGGGGTTCTTCTTGCACGTGTGCACTTTTACTGGGTCAGATGTGGGTGGCCTGCTCTGATAAAATCAAATATCTGAGTAGGCTGCTTGTGGACTGCTCAGTAAACAGCTCAAGTACTGCATCTAGAAGTGCCATAAAAGGCAGTCACGTAATATTTTGGCTCAGTAAATTGTGAAATCTTTGTTAGTTTCTTTACAGTAGCCTGCTTGGCCTTACCATACTGTTGCATTTCTGTAGAATAATTGGGAAAAAACCTCTCTCTGGTAACACTGAAAGTATTTATTATCTCCTTATCAACTCTTTATCTTGTGTGTCAAAACCCATGATGCATCCTCACCTTACAGGGATAGCATGAACCCTGTTACCAGGATATTAATGCAGTGCTCTCCTCCACAACAGCTTTAATAATATCTGTTTCTCACATGCACTTTCCCTTTCCCTGTTCCCTGCACCACACAGAATGTTGCAGGCTGCTGTACTTTAGACATGAAAGGTTTCACTGTTTATACATCCTTAGTGGTTGATGTGATGATAACTTCACAATTTCATGATAGGTTAGAATACAGGTAACTGGGTAATCAGCTTTTTCATTGAGGGAGGAGAGTACAAAGAAGGTGTTTCAAAAACTCTGAGAACACCTGGAGTTACTTTTATATGTATTGGGCATGTCTCTTCTGTGTTGATAAACACACAGGCAGAGTTTGCATATATGGCGTTGGACTCATCCTTACCAAATCTACCTGCATTAGTTCAGAATTCAAGATTATTGGGATGTGGCTTGGGTTTGAAGTGTAAACCTCTGAATATGACATAGATATAGAAATTACAGAAGGGCTTATTGTATTCCCAGGCTTATGGGATGTTCTTTGAGAGGGTAGTCAAACCTTTCTCAGTGAGCTGTGTGTAAGTTTGGGAGGCATTGCCTTCCATGGGTTGCATAATTGATTTGTCCATAGTTTGCTCTCACTTTTTTTGGGAGAAAGGGAGAGTGTTGGGTTTTTGTTTTGGTCTTGTGGGTGGTTCTTTGTTTGGAGTGGTTTTTTTGGGTTGGGTTTTTTGGTGGTGGTGGTTGTTTTAAGGCACATAGAATTCATAAAACAGGGCCAAAAAGGGACTCTTAGCTCTGTGTTTGACAATCTGTGCCTCCACAGTGATATTAACACATTGGTGAAGAAAGGAAGCATACATTTTTCTTCCTGGTGTATCAGTCTAATACACTTGTAGATCACCAGAATTTGTTCTTTTGTCTGCCACAATGGGATGCCTCAGTTGATGCTGGGCTTGAGGGAGAAGTCTCATTACATGTTAGAAGTTACATATTTAACAAATTTACTTGAGAGCTCACCTACTTTTGCTGCCATCTCCAATTAAGATTCTCAATTATCAAGTGTTACCACAAAGCTGAAATAAAATACATATATAGTCAGTGAAGAATAACCAGTGTGCTAATCCCTAGCTGCCAGCACACCTGATGATGGTTTCCCTCTGCATGACAGATACTGCCTTCCATACTTGCAGTGTGTAAGTTCTGCTCCACACTGGCATGTTCCCTACACAGCTTGGGGTTCCAGGATATCCCAGTGTCCCTGGAGAGCCAAACAAAGGGTGGAGTTGGTCCACCCAGCAGTTGACGTGGGAGGTCTGAGGTTTGCATAGCCACAGAGTGAAAATGATGCTTTTTGCTGGGTGTCTTACTGCTTGCTTCCTTGTCGTGACCCCTTTCTGGGGGTATGTTCTCTCTGTGACAGGCAGATGGAAGACTAAAAGCAAATGTAAAGATTGATGAGTTTTGAGGCCACTGGTGGAAAACAGAGGGAACCCCTCAAGTTCTGTTCACTGTTTTTCCCTTTTGGGCTTGAGCTCTCTGCTACCTTGTAGGCCCTGTAGTTACTTTTGTTCTGGCTGAAGATGAAGGGCTCAGTTTTGTTTGTACAGCTCTAAATGATGCCACAGGGAGAGACTCAAAGTTGAGACTAAAAGGTAAGGTTGGTATTCAGTGGTGTGAGCCATGTGACACCCAGGTGAGAGAAACTAAAAGCAAAAGCTGCTGTGTAAGAAAACAGACACAATATGTGCCTATTTAATGGCACCTGCTGACATTTGGCTTAAACTGATTTTAAGTAGACATAAGCCCACCCATTTTAAGTGAAAATCAAAACTATGTCACACTATGGTTAAGCTGTAACAGTTTACCTAGGGTCTTGTTTGTTTTGTTAGTATGATGCTTGCAGTTATTCTTGTTTATATTTATTTTATAAGAGAACTTGTATTCAAGCTGTAAAAAAAACCTGTTGTTTTGGTGTTTTCCAACTTTCCTTCCACCACTCACACCAGCTGTACACTGCCTCAGAAGCCTGGGTTAACTGGGGCTGTCTCCAAGGAAGGTGCTCTGAGCCACCATACCTGAACAGGTAGGGGGAACAGCTACAAGGCAGGTGGAAAATAAAAATTGACTTTTTGAGTTTAAAAAATTCATGAGACGCCAAATTTTGGACTGAGGCAGTATGATGCTCTGTCTGGGCCAGGATCACATCACAGGAGTTTTGGACACATTTTAGCCAGTCATTTACTGAAAACCCAGAAAGGAAAGTGACGTTTTCTGAAGTCTTTGTACTAATAAAAGAAAGTGTTTTGGGAGATGTACCCCGGAGGTAGTAGCTGTCAAGAATTAAAGATTTAAAAACAAAGTAAAACAAAAAAATCCCAAACCAATTTACTAGTATTTTTAGAATAAAAGTAACAAAATTCAACCAAACTCCCTTCTTTTTGATGTCAAGTTGTCTGAGGCTTATGTATGATATGGCTTAGTGTCATCTGTGGAAACAGATAGGAGATACTTCTGCTTGCATCATTTGGGAAATGCGTGTTATCTCTGATTTTTCAGATTTCTTGCTCATCAAGCACTGAGGCAGGAGCCAGGATGAAAATCTAACTTAATGGCTCAAGTAGCATTAGCCCTCCCCATAGCTGTAATAACAAAGTTCTTTTCTGTTTTGAAGGAAGAGCATGTTGAAATACTAAAGCTTCCAGATGGAGAAAATAAAGGAAATTAACTTAGAAGCTTCTGATTTATAGTACCAGTGGGTACAAAGCTTTACAAGATTGTCATGTTCAGAAGCTCATAATTAGAGTATCAGTTTTCTTGTGGGAAACTGTTTCTTTGTAAAACTGAAAGGACAAATTCCTTACTAGTTCTATCATCTATTTATTTTTCCTGCTGTGATTCAGACAAATCAAAGATTAAAAAGTTAACATTTCATGTTTCACAGTCTGTGACTCAAACCAATATAAAAAAAAATACATTCAATGAGAAATAGCACTCTGGACTGTCTTTATAACAGAAGTCTTAAGGATTGTTTTTGCTTTAATACCGTAACCTTGAAATTAAGTTGTTTGAATCTGTTTTAAAGACTGCCCTGTCTAAGCAGTGTAGTGAGGAAGAGGAGAGATTGTTAAACAGCACCATGTCCTTAGGCAAATGACTATTTAATACCTGGATAGGAACCTCTGGCTCCTTTAGCCTCTTTGGCGTAGCCAATGGGAATAATAAGCTATTTAAGAATTAGAGGCTCCACAACAATGAAAATGTGCACCCTCTGCTACCATTCTGCCTGAGCCCTTTGTAGGTTTGAGAACAACTGATGATTTCTTCAGAGATGGGAGATTACCCACCTCTTATGGCCTTCAGTTCTCCTGATTGTAAAAGTCTGATCTGTTTTGCTCTTTGTTCAAAGTTTCATCCTGCAGCTGAAATTCTGTCTCCAGCATATAAGCTTTTGGAAAAGTCAGGTGTTGTAAATAACTGATGCTATTAAACATTGCAGTGCCTCAAAAAATTTAGAGGATTGTTCAGTATCCAAAATGAGAAAATACCAGACAAAAAAAGCAGGTGTAAAGAATTCTGACTTGATAAAAATTAGGTTTCTAGGGTGGGTACTCTCTTTTGCCTCTTGAACTGTAGAATAATGGAAAAGAGCTTTAGTGTTAAGGAAGATGAGCTAGTGAAGGTTTGCACACACGTGGAAATTTATCAGCTGGTATTTTCTGCTTCCTTCCTTCCAGGGCTTACTGCCCTTCATGTGGGGCCAAATGAGAGGGAACCTGGGGGTGCTTTGTGACTGTTTTATGCTCAAGTCCTGTGCCTGAGCTGAAGGTGCTGTCCTCTGTGCTTGAGTGTGGCAATAGGCTCAGATTAAAATTCTTAACAAAAAAAGAGCTGTGGGGGCAGTAAGTCAGCTAAACTGCTGGGAAGGAAGAGTGTTGGCAGCCTTTTACTTAAAGAATGTGTGCTTAAACCTTAGCATCTTCATGCAGTGCTCTACAGGGAATGTACAGCGCTAATTAATGGTGTTTAGTAATTATTGCTGTCTGAAGAAAGGGACTACACAGCATCATTTGTCACTTAGATTTTGGGTAATTTTGAGTGTTAATGAAGTTTATGTAACATACTTAGTAATATTGGTCACCGTGTAGAATTAAATTTAACTATATTTGGAATGCTGGATTTCCTTGCATGCAAACTTAGATGTAATGGAAATAGGGTTAAATACTTTCTTTAGTAAAGGACATCTGAGTAGTTGTATGTGTTTTATAAGCAAACCTATTCAATTCCACTGATGTAGAGATTACACTGCTGCAGCATAATTCTCTGGTGTTAAATTGAGAATTGCTGGCATTTAGCCTGTAGGGGTTTCAGTGGGAATTTCAGATCTCACTTAAATGTTTTTGGATTTGGGGGGTTTTGTGCAATTTTAAAGTCTGGAAATGGTGGTTAAGATGCAAAACACCACTTTTCGTTTTTAAAAGGACTTAGACATCTGAGCTGTTTTGGTCAGGCCTCATCTAGATTTATGTTTTATTTGTAGATGTAAAATCACTGTATTAAAAGTCTAAGGAAAAAATTTTGATAAATTTTGGTTGCAAAGGTAAAGCAACTCCAGTAATTGGAGTATATTTTACCTAGTTTGTGATGAGTCCAAATGTACAACTTAACTATTTAAACCCCAGCATTATTTGATAACAGTGATGTGTACTTGCAAAGTCTGCCTACCTATTAGTGTAGCACTCTTGATTTCCTTTCTAAGTTGTTTCAGAAACTGAGAAGACTCTTGGAGAACAGTATAACTCAGGTTGCAAATTAGTATCTACTCAGAACTGTGATTAGAGATATTTCCTTGAATTAAGTAGAGCGTGAATATTGTCCCATATTGGCACACCCAGAGAACATTTCTGAGTTGTGTGCTTCAGTATCCAAGGGTGGTTTGTTTAGGAGGTGCAGGATTTTTTCAGAAGTAGAAATGCCAACTTTGTGCCTGTTGCCAGATTGACTTGTAACCCTCTGTCTCCTGCACTTTGCTCTTTCTGTTCTTATACCTGGAGTATGCTCTGTTTGTCTGTGTATATCCGTCTTATTTGGGGCAGGTGTTTTGTGCCTGCAAGTCAATTTTGTACAAGAGTTTAACTGAGAAAGGGGTTAAGGAGAGGCTGCCTGAGTTTATGCCTGAGTTAGGTCAGCTGTTGCACATTTGGGAGTACAAGCATGAGCTAAGGGGAGACGGAGCCTGCTGTGCAGTTTAACAGCCTTTTTCTCTTACCTTCCCACTCTGATAAACTGAAGTAGCTCTCGCTGAACTGCAGTTAACTCTTGCATCTTACTCATATGCCTCTGTGAGTTTGGCTGAGTTGAGACTGCCCTTTCTATAGCAGTTCATGATGTAAGCTCCAGATACTGCAGTAAAAAGAAAAACAACTGAACAAGCGGATGATGGATCTTGAGATGAGATCATTGGGCAAGATAATGAACAACTCCTTTCAGAGATGAAATACTACTGTAATTCCAGCAATGTTCTGGCTATCAGAGTTGAGTTACTATTGCCTTGGAGGTTTTGCAATCAACTTGCTGGACTGTAGCCTCATGTCTGCTGAAACACTCCAGTTAAGTAACTGCACTGATGCAGTTATGCTCCTTTATCAGATGCTTACTTTCACTGAGGCAGAGACAGAAGAGGGCAGCCTTCTGTGCAGGGCATAATCACAACAGGACAGGCAAGTCAGCACTCATAGAGGAGACCAACAAATGTGGATGGACCAGACCAAGTGTCATGGGAGTCTGGCTGAGTGGCAGTGCAGGGCATGAGCTTCATTGCCCTTCTCCGGACCTGCTCCAAAACCTCAGTTCTCCTTCCTGAACTGGGGGGCCCAGAACTGGATGCAGCACTTCAGGAGTGGCCTCACCAGTGCCAACTACAGGGAAGAATCACTACCCTGGTCCTGCTGGCTACACTATCTCTAATACAGGCCAGGATGCCATTGGCCTTCTTGGCTACCTGGGCACACACTGGCCCATGTTCAGCTGCTGTCGACCAGCCCCCCCCAAGTCCTTTTTTTTCCAGGCATCTTTCCAGCTACTCTTCCCCCAGCCTGTTGTGCTGTCTGGCGTTGTTGTGGCCAAAGTAGGCCAGCTTGCTCAATTTTCAGCATATAAGATAGACTTGTTGAGTGTTAGGGTGAAACAACTGGTAAGACATGTATTTTACCTCCTTTTAAAATACTCCATTTGAGTAGCAGACACACCTGCAGAGTTTCAGAAATTTGCCTAGTTATAGTTGTTCAAGTCTGTCTTGTCTTGACCAAATATTGCCAATTGCTGTATTTTCTTTTAAAACAAGCTTATTGGTAAATATTTTCTCTGATTAAATAGTTTAATCTTTACTGGATGTTGTTTAGTCTTTCTGCTCTTTGTGCCTTACCAAACATGCTTCAGCTCTAAGTTGCTTCCATTGTATTCTATTGTTAATATAGTTGTCATGCAAGATGTTATTTTTTCACCAGAAAGCTGCTAACCCTTTTTCCATTATCTTCTCATTTCTCTCATAAACCATACTTCAGAGACTGCAGGAAATTGCTAATTACAGTTTGACATAGCATGGAGAAGTTTTTTGGAAGCTTCCAGAGAGCTCAGATGATTTTTTGGATGTACTCTGAAATGTTTTCAGGCTTTCCTCCTTTACCAGTTACTTAGACTTGCTTCATTATGTAGATTTAATCCAAAGAGTAGCATGAATGCAAGAGCACTGACTGTCTTCTGTCATAGGGACATAGGGATGGGACAAACAACTTGTAATTTTGAAAACCAAGTGAAGTGAGTACTTCAGATATCCATGATGCAGGTTTACCTAAAGCCTGTGTGTGAATACCAGTCTTAGTGTGGGATTTTATAGAGCATAAATCAAAATAAAATAATTGATCATGCTTCAGTGAATTCTAATATTTGCATTTTACTATCTCCTTTCAGAACTGTGGATGATCTGGTCTCCAGCTTGCTGAGGCTTAAATATGCTACTAATTTCTGAGGAAAATGAATGTCAGTGCATTGTTGTGATACTGGTCATCTTTGCATCACAAGCTAGTGAGGTTTTCAGAAGTAATGCTTGAACTGTAAGTTCTTTTAAAAATATTTAGTTCACTCTTCTATTTTTTTAAAGCTAAGGTAAACTTCTCTGTTTTTGGAGATGCTGATATGAAGCAGATTCAGGCTGTGACTCTGATATTGGTGTTTTGTCAGTTTTCTTACAGTGAAAATGACAGTCAAGATAATACTCAGTACAGGTAAAAAGAGAATTTCCAAAATTTTACACAGAAGGTCATTGAACACTGTTTTTGCAGGGCACTGTTGCCATACAGCTCAAGTTGTGTTTCATAGTCCTGTTCTCTTTGTGTGACTTTCCTTTCTTGGTCTGTCTGACCCTTCTGAAGTTACTCAGCTTAAAATGGCCAGCCCGATTGTGATGCCACCAACAGATTCTGTTAACAGTTAGGTCATAGCAAAGCAGAGGAACAGCAGCATCACATTCATACCTGTGCCAGCAGCTCAGCTCAAGGACCAGGCCATCAGTATCAGCTTGTAGAAGTAGAGCTCTGGAGGTGTTCTATGTTACGATGCTGATGGAGGCAGGCTTTCTTTTTGCAGAAGTAGAGGATCATAAAAATTACATGTTGACAGCCAGTAGGGAAACTTAGCTACTGCAGAGGCCCTGTGCAAGGCTGAGTAATGCTCAATAACATTGGTGAAATATTGCTGCTGATAAAAACAAGAGGCCTGCAGGCTGATCTTGCAGATACTTGTCTGTATATTCTTTCTAATACAAAGAAGTAATTTATCAACAGGGGTAGCTGCAAACGTAGCTAGGAGAGCTCTGCAACAAATGGCCCAGAATCGCTGTGTTGATGTGAATGTAAACGTGGAGTTCAGTTTAATTAGCAAACACACAGTGCAGCGTGTTGGTGCGATTATTGCCTGTAAAGGAAACCGTGGCCATGGAATGAGTTTTTTCGTTATCTGGAAGGTGGGGTCATAACTCAAGCTATTGTTTTGCTAATACCTGTGAAAGCTAAGACAAGGCACATAATAAGGGAAAAAGATTTTGTGGGAGTCTCGCCAATGTTCTCTATCCTTTGGAAAACAGTAAAGGAGTATGTTGACTTCTTTGGTAAGGGATTTAGGCTGGGAGGAAAAATAGCTGTAATTTTCCATTAAACATTTCTTGAAGTGGAAGAGCAAAGAAAATGGAGAGTCCTAACACTGAGGAATGCCCAGATCCATATCATGCAGACAGTAAAGTTTTTAGTTTTTTTTAGGTTATAAAGGATTATTATAATTACATAAGAATACATTCTAGATAAACCCCCTAAAATCAGCTGTTGAAACAGGGTACTGTTGTGTTCCCACTAATAGGGCAATTTCCATTGTAGGAATCCATGTTAATTAAAGGTGAAAGGTACTGTGTTTTGGAAGGGAGCTTAAATAGGGTAGATTAGAGACCACCTAGAAGAACTCCATATAAGATGATCATGATGTATTGAGAAATATGGAGGTGAAGAATGAAGAACAGGTGGAAAGACTTTTGATGGATGTCTGAAACAGTAGATCATAGTTATATTAAAAAAAAAAGGGTGCAAAGGAATGCACCACTGAAGAAACGTTTTATGCATCTAGAAAATAAAACTTGTATTTAAGTGTTGGAAGAATTTGGAGTATTGTCTTTCCCATCCTAGCTAATGCCAACTTCAAAATTGCTGTCAATACTAACAGAACTGTGAATCTTTGTCCCATCAGTGACAAACTTGTTTAAATGTTTTTTGCTGACTATAATAACCATGCTTTGGTGCTTGGCTGAGCAGAGCTTGCCTGTTGCTCCACTTGTGCAGGAGGCCTGGACTCTGAGGAAGAACCAAGATCCAGGTTGTTTTTTTCATTTTCTTCAAGTAGCTCTGCATGCTCAGAGTAAATGAGATTATGAATTGTCATTGAGTAAATGGATAACCAAATTATGTCCAGAACATAATTATGTTATTACAAAACATGCTTTTATTTTATTTTAAGAATGGTCATTTACCTGTGCTGCTCTTGCTGTTCCATGAACAGTATAGAACCTTATCTGAAATACAAGTCTAGAAAGGCTGCATGATTCACTGAGTTGTCTAATCCATTTTAGTGTAAGGGCAGAATTGCTGTGTAGAACAGTGTTTCAGCTCATGGCACAGAGTGTATGTGTTGGTTTTAGTTTCTGTTGTAAGCATTTTGCTTGTTTTTATGTTGTCACAGGGTGGCATGTGACTATGAGAGCAATATACATCTCTGGGAAATAACTCTTTCCTATTTCCAAAAGTTCAAAAACCTAAAGAAATCTCTACTGAAAAATCATGGCCACGTTTGTATTGTGTTTTAAAACTGATTCTTCTGTGTGTCTAGCAAAAAAAATACACTGCCTGTGTTGACAAGGTGGCCATGGCATCCAGGAGGAATGCCGAGCTCTTGGGTTGTATAAGTGAGTAATGTCTTGCAACAGTTGGCCTTGACAGTCTTACACTTTGTTAAGAGGATTTACAATTGTCTAATATTTGCACACCTCCTTTCAACATTTAAAGCATCAGCTTGTATTTTGTCACCATAAATCTAGGACTACTCTTTGAGGAGGAAGCTTCCCCTAAGCCATTTCAATGTCCTGAAAAGCTAAGTGAGACAGTTGGAGCTTTAATGAGAGGGACATTTCTTAGTTCACCACTAGCTCTGTCATGAGAGAAAATTTGCATTCTTGTTTGGCCAACAAGAGTCTCATTATAGAATTTTCCAGACAGAAAAGAGCTGAGTGCTGAAGCTCAGCTTTAATTAAGTCTGTTACATCTAGCTTAGTTTCTTTAACAGGCTTACATGATGAAATACCAAATAGTTAAAGGGATAAGGTAAAGTAATGACCAGGAGTTATAACAAAGAACTAAGTCTGGTTTCTTTTAATCATGAAATGTTTTCCTTTTTGGACTTGAACACCTTAGCCCTTGTGGCTCGTTCGCCCAGCTGTAGAAATAAATGGTTATAATTCTTCTGAGAAATTTGTTAGTGAAAAATAGTTGACAACAACCTTACAAGACTTATTATTTTTCTGTGTGTTGCCACAGAGGAAAACATGACAGTGTGATGGGAATGAACGAACTTCTTGGAAGATAAGCACTTGGATGTTTACTGCAAAGACAACTGCAGTTACTGTGGGTTTGATCACACGTGCCAGCTTTGCTTGGACAGGATGTGCTGGCATCTTTTTAAAACAAGGGAAAAAACCCACTACCACTGGTATCTCAGACCTGTTTGAGTGAGCTGAGTAAACACTGGAGCTTACCTGTTATGTTGCTGTGAGCAAAGCACTGGATTTAGCAAACAAGTAGTACTGATGTTCTGGATATGCTGTGGTGTTATATGGTGTTATATGCAGCTCCTTATTGATATTTTTGGTGAAGTGTGACACAACTTGAAGGCCATTTCGCCAGTCCTAACATTTTTTAGGACATAGTTACATTAAGAAGAGTACTGAGATTTTAAATCTGGATGTTTGTTAAGGTTCTGTGACAATGCAAATTATGGTGATTTTCTTTTTTTTTTACCAGAACACTCTCATACCTTAGCTTTCACACTCACTACTTTATAGTGCAGTTGCAAATTATGAAAAAAAAAACCCCAAACCAAGAAACCCAAATGAACATCAATTGTAGCTGAAAGCATAATTGAAATGCTACATAAAATTAATGACTCACAAGAATTTAGGAACTGTGTAGCAATGCCATGATTTGATGCAGACATTTCCAGACTCTGGACCACTGCCAGTCTTTCCTCTTTGTAATCCTAATTTTAGTTTTATACCATGTCAAGATGATGTGAAAGAGGTGCTGACTATTAACCCACGGACAGCTTTGGACCAGCTCTCATGGTGCTGTGGTCCCAGTGGTCTGCAAGAGCTAACTGGGAGCTACTGGCTCCATACAGAGCTGGGTGTAACACTCGTTGGAATTACTTGGACTTTTTTATTTCTAAGTCATTCTAGGGACTGTTACAGATCAGTTTTAAAATACATACATCATAGTGAGATGATCTCCAGTAAAGAAAGAGTAATGAAAACTGGTGGGTGTCACTGGATGGTAGCTTTCTTCTGCTACTTCTGTTTCATTATGTTTCATGAAAAAGTCTAATTTCTCTGCATTTTATTTTGGACATAAAGTTTGCAGCTAACTGTTGTAATGGAAGTTGGACATTACTTAGGAAGGTTAAAAATGTGCAGTATTTCTACATCAATTTCTGATTTTGTGGTGTTTATTAAAACTATTAAAAGTCACCATATCTTAACCACACTGTTTATTTTCCCTTTAAGGAGACCTTTTTCTTTGCCTATTAGTAGCAAAATATTGTAGTTTGTGGAAAATGTGTAAGAAATGGTTGGCATGCCTGATGTGGTTTTGTTTGGGGTGGTTTTTTTAATGATTTTGGCATGAGTTTTCCTACATTCTGTGATTTAATGTTTCAATTATAATGTTAGTGCTGTTATTTCAGAAAACCAAGCTGACTACAAATTACAGAGAGTAAAAAAAAAAAGGTAGGATTCAAGAAAGATGAGATCTCTTGGAAGCAGTCATTTTATGAGATACAATCTCTCCTTTTTTATTGCTGTACAAAAGTTTTCCTTGTAAGCGGTTGCCAGGAAAACTTCAGAAGGGTGGAAAGACACCTTGCTGATTCTAGGACGGTGTTTAACAGATGGGTGCTCCTCATCTCCTACAACCATCTTAGATCTAGTATTTTTGGCAAAAATTTTCATGTCAGTATTTATCTGTGCTTTCTTAACCAATGAAGAAGCCAAAGACCATGTTAAGGAAGGTACCAATTCAAAGCTATCAACAATCCACTGTGAGAGATCTCTTCAACATCAGAGCAGAAGTGGGTTTTTGGTAGATAACTAGGCTTTTCCCTTTTTGTACAAATAGTGAAGGTTCAGGAGGCTTTCAGAGGGCAGGAAAACACTGAATTTTCATGATGTTGAGCTTGTTGAACCCAACTGATCAAGACTTGCTGAAGAGAACAAGCCCAGAAAAAAGGTGAAATCTTATTTTGGACAGAGATAAAAAGTAAAAAAGCTTGGGTGGAAGAAATTCTGTGGGTATAGCATGAAAGATACTCTAGTGCTTTTTTTCCATCAAAGTAAGTTTTTGCAAGGAACACACTTCATGTTAGCGGTCACAATGTGTTACTGTATTCTTAAGAAAAACTTCACAAAGGAAAGCCACACTTTGAAGAAGCTGGGCAAGGGAGATGAAACACAGATGCTACTGTAGGGCAAGACTTCACTGAAAAAGGGGAAAACACCATGATCAAGGGAAGTTAAGCAGCATGCATTCAGCCTTTCTCTTAGTTTTCAATTCTCTTGGTAGTGAAAGAACTGTAGCAGCTATTTAAACATGTACTGTGTCTCTTCCTTGCGTCCTGAGGAAATTGGAAAAGGGTAAGGAACAGAGGGGGAGAGTCCAAAGCAAAATGAACAATGGAACAGCACAGAGGGAAGTCACTGTCTACTTCATTTCACTCTGCTGCAAACTGTTGAGGGCTTCATAGTTGGACAATAATGACAGAGCTGTGATCAGTCCCTATTGTCAAGCTTTAGAGTTGCGCTTTAACTGGTTCAACACCAGCAAGACAAACTGGAGGATGTGATCAAGTAACACGTGATGCTTTGTGACAAAGCTAAGGTACACAGAGTGCTTTGCAGTTGTACTAAGAATCATTAAAATACAAAGAAAATGTTCCCAGGTGAAAGTGAGGACATATGTTTTCATTTTCTTAGAAGCTAATTGTGATTTTTTTACTTCTTTTGACTTTTACATGTGGCTGAATTTAAATCCCCTTACATGCCTGTAATTTGCTCAATTTACTGATCTGGAAAATTTAGTTATGTGTGGAGTTTTGTGTAATGTATTTCTAGTGATGGAAAGGGAAACGCCAGTCTGAGGGTTTTCAGTACCTCAGGCTGTAACTCTCACTGGTGTATTCTCAGTTAATGGGGCCTTCAGTACTTTATCACAGGAATGGAGGACTCGTGCACAGTTTGTACCACTGAAATAATTGCCAAATGTGTTCATGCTTGGCAGCTGAACGTTAACTAGTGGTGACCTGTCCCAGTGAAGTAAAGAGCTGGCTTTGCTTGAGGTTCTAGAAAAGAATATTTTATTTTAGTTTTTTTACAGGTTCAGAAATAGCAATTAAGTGTTGGAAATGTGCTTGAGGCTATGAAATGGTCACTTTGATCTGGGATTGCTGGGTATTTAGTCTTGTTTAAGTGCTGAAGTTTGGTATGGCCACTTGTGGGGATGGCCAAAGTAGAAAATTACTGTATTTTCGGTAACAATCTCTATTTTCAGCAGTGCACCTGATCATCAAGGCACAGGTTTTTGCTTCGGTCCATTTCAGTGCTTGTCCTTCCTGCTTGATCACTGGATTTATATCACAAGACAGAAGTGGTAAAATAGTTCCAGAAGTGATGTTACGTGTTTTGGCCAAACTGGAAGCATGAGTTGTGTGGAAAAAGGCAGGTGCTGATTGCCCTGAATATCCCAGATCGGCCTGTGAATTTTTGGTTTGGTGGAGGGAGGATGAGAACAGTTGGGCAGTATTGAGAGTTCAAAGAAATGGTATCTGTCATTAGGATTTATGTGGAGGGATGAAATGTCGTAGTTTTTCTTCCTACATTTGAAGTGTAACATAACCCTACTATTTGGCTTCCCTTTATGACTAAAAGTCTAGCATGACGATAGGTCAGTGTGCAGTGCTGCCTCAGCAGGACCCCTGGTCATCCAGTACCATATGGAGAAACGTCAGTCATGCTTTATTACGTTTATTTTTCTATGTGGCAGGTAGGCACAATCCTTTCTCTTCATTTTCCTGAGTGCCTATAGCATATGCTTTTCATTCACATGTGGAGTGTGAGTGCTTCCAGGGCTGAAGGAGTTGGTCCCTTGACATGTGAAGTTAAAATTTGCTTAAGAAATGCTGACATGCAGAAGTTTGGGACCAACTACTAGGCCTGAATTATTATCATGCATCTTGAGAGACTACAGGTACATGAGTTATTTAAATGAATTACTTGGCTCCCTGGGATTGCTGCTTCTCCAAGGCAGCAGACTTGTAACTTTGGGGAAGAATAGTGATATCTAGATAGAATAAGACTGCAGAGAAGTGTCAAGGTAAAAACAAACCCTGAAAGAGTCCAGGTGATATTGTACACCACTGGAACATGGTCTGAGCACTTTGTGTCACTAAAAACTCCCCCTTTCTAGGTTACTGTTTATATGCTTAATGGAAATAGCAAATGTGGCTTTGAAATATTTTTGGAAATTTCCCAGGCTTTCTTGTCATATATTAGTCATGTTATATTCCTTGGGCTTGACAAGCACTTCCAAAAAAACCCCACAACCCCCAAATCACTGGAGTTTTTCTACTCTGTTCTTGTCAGTGAAATAAAGTCAATTTATTTGATGGAAAAGCTTCTAAGTAAAAGCACCCAAAGCAAATCAATCCTTCATAAGAATTCTGGAAAAATGGAATTGAATATAAAGGCATTGCTTATTATTGAATTGTGGCCATCCTGCACATATTAGAAAATTAGAGATTTTCAGGAGCCACCTTATTTAAAAGCGTGTTAAATTAAACTGTTTACTTTTCTGTTCAGGTCATCTCTTTCCTGTCCATTGCACTCTGTTGCAGTTACCACCAGTTGCACCTCATTCACCCCATGCTCATCCCAAAATGTGCCATACATCATCTCTTAGACACGATGTTTGGATTTTTTCATTAAAACTGAATAGTCAGTATAAAATGGAGTAAATGCTTGCCTTCAGCCTGTAAAGGATATGAACATCTACTATTTGACAATAATAATCACAAAACAAACCTGCAAAATTACTGACTTCTCAGCCTGTGCCATCAAGGGGCACCCACAGAATAGCTGAAAAATGAGACTGTGAACAAAAATTCCATAACTGTGTACTGGGAGACTCAGTGAATTTGTCTTATGATCTGTTATGGGTTTTCAATTGACTGCTCCTGGTAATGTGAATGCTCATGGCTGTCTTTTCATCTTTGGGTGATAAAGGTGAAACAAGGACAAAAAACTCTTTGGCTCATTCTGCTAACAAGATTTTCCCACTCTAATGATCCTGTGGCTTGGGGTTTTTTTGGGTTTGTTTTGTTTTTTTTTTTTTCTTCCAGGAAATGTCTAATTGATTAATGTAATTACATTTTAGTAAAATCAACTGTGACTCATATTAGATTTTTGCTTTGCTACTCCATCATATGAAACCAAAGCTTATCATTCATCCTCTTATTATTCTCTTTACAAATACTGTATTTCTTATCCTGGTGATGACACATGTTAACAGTGTAATTAATAAAAATATTTCCTGGTACAGAGAAAGGTCTTCAGCTGGTTTACAAGAGTGTTTAATGCTTTGAGTTCATTGAAGCCACGGTGATGGATAAAGTGATTTTAAATGTTTGTAAAAATAGTGTTAAAGCAGCAACAGTCAAGTGTGGTTTTGCAGGAGACACCAGACCTATCCAGCACTGCACATCTGACTACAGTATTGTTCCACGGTAATAGGAGTGCAGAAATAACAGGCATGAGTGACTGCCAGGGTGGCTCCTGGATGGTCAGACAGGAAAGCCTCCTTAACAAACATGTGAAAGGGATGTGCCTGCACTTCAGGAATAGTCAGAAATAGGCATTTTTGTCTGTGCTCTCATTCTGTCTTGAAAAATGATCTAAACCTCCCAAAGGTACGGATTATAGACAGCAGTCTGTATAGTGAGGCCCTCCCAGACAGTAAGTGATGCTCGTCAGTCATGGTGATGGAGCACCCTTGGTCTTTAACGCTGAGACCCCCTGGGCTGTAGGGTGTAATAGGTGCCTTCACACTGTGGATTTCAGTAATTTTTTATTGTCATATGGCTTTATCTCCTCTTTAGTGCATCTTAAAGCTGTGTCTGCCTAATGGATAGATTGATTTATCTTGGGCCTGTTTGTGCATTGTGCACAATTTGGTGTAGATTTAACTTGGATCCTTAACTTCTCATGTTATTTTCTTTGCTCTTGTATTTCTTGAGGGTGCTTTGGCCACCTGCAGTCAGTCAATAGCTCACTGAAATGGAAAGTATTCAAGAATTTTTAGGTAACTAACATTTTGGATGTTGCTTGGATTGGCTCTTAAATGTTATAAATGCGTTTTCCCTCTTTGTCTCTCCCAGAAGCAGTGGGGTGCAGTGGGTGGTTGGCTGGCAGAAGTGATGTTTCATGAATGTCGTTCATAAGTACAGTGAAGGTGGCTTTGGGGAAGAATTGAGCACAAGTATCAGCATTGGGATACTACCATCAAAGCAGCTGTGAAATGGAATGTTTCTGCCTTTAACTAAACTCCGAAAGGCATTTAATGTGTGTGACTGAGCAGTAATAAAAATGGTTCTACTTTCTCCTCTAAACAATAGTCTGTGGATAACTATTTCTTCTTTGAGAGCTCTTTCCCATGTCTCAGTTGTCAGTATCATTGTAATAATCAGAATATTGCTGCAGGTAGATGTCCCCAGATAGGCTAGTGAAACTTTGGTATGTGTTAGTAGGGTTTTCTGCCCTGCTGCTCTTATAGCTGGCCCTGTGTTTGTGAGCTTTGGAGATGCCAAATTACTGAGCCCTGTTATTCATATTAGCATGGCTCTCAAAACAAGAGACATGTCTAGAGGTGGTTTATTTTACTGATGCAATTTCCAGCTCAGAGTTCATAATGGCAAAATGATGTCCACTTCTCACTTGCTCTTTTGAGACTGTTTATTCCACATAGTGGGACCAACACTGGGCTACTTTTCACTCCCTTCAAGACCATCTATGTACCACCAAATATGGAAAAAAGTGAGTTCTCTGACTTTTATGGTCTGTGTAAAAATTGGCAAGGCATTATTTACTTGTGGTCTATACAGTTACTTGAAGTGATATTATATGTTTCCTGATCTGTTGAGATGGGATTCACAGTCCAAATTTCTCTTTACTTTGCTTCCAGTGAAAAGAGTGGGTGACTTCATCCTGTTTCTCTGCAGCAGAAAATAAAATCCTGTGCCAGAATCTTTGAAAACTAAGCCTGGGTATCCAACAGTCATGTTATGCATATAAGGTTTTTGTTGCTTCCTAATGGAAGCACAACATGTTGGGCATTGTAGCAACAGAGAGTCATTGTCCTGGAGAGCTTAAGTTGAAACAGATGTGTTAGAAGTGGGGGAGGAAGAAGAAAGACACAGAATAGCAGCATGGGTTGCACAGATTCGCGTGGCTGGCAGAAACTTGGACTAGAACTCAAATCTCATGGCCCCTAGCTCATTGCTTTTTTTGGGCTGGATCCTGTTCTCTGTTTATATCACTCATGACATCTGTCTCATTTTTGAGACTTGCCAGGTAGGGTGAAGAAAAGAAGTTAATGAGACATTACCACTACAGTATCCATAAGTTCCTAATATCACAATTACCTTCTTTTCAAAGGGCAAAGTAATAGTGGTTTGCGTTTTGGTTGGGTTTGTTTTTTGGTTTTTTTTCAGCATCCAGTTTTGCTGAAATATTCCAGTTACAAGATTTATTTGTAGATGACTTGTATGCAAACATGACTAGGAATGATTTTACAGTCTGGGGTGCATTTTCCTACTCTGAATTTTTCAGCTCTGTTATCATGTTAGCAGTGTAGAAACTTGTTGGGAGTGGTGGGGAAGCGAGTCACAAGAATATTGTATTTTCTGTTGGGTCTGGTCCCCAGGGTCTGGCAAGCAGGAAGGCTCAGGTTGCTACAAAGCTGTGGTCTGTGTTTGACAGCTAGGTTCTGGCTGAGAACTGGCAAGGCTTTTGGCAGCCTCTCTGAAAGGGATTTGAATTGTGGGCTTAATGGTAGATGCAGTGTGATCTGGTTCCACAGAAAGTTTCTTTTCTTGTGTAACCAATTACATTTTCTTCCTGTTTTACAGTCTGTATTGTCTGGATTATTAATGGGGGCTTGGGTGGGAAAGGCGGGGGGGATTGGATGAAGTAGAGTATTATCATCACCCAGATCCTCTGTCAGGTACAGGGAGAAGGTCACCATTTTTTTTGTCTGATAGCAAAAGTTCTACCTCTAAAGGTCAAAGAGATTCACAAAATACAATAAATTTATTGGAGCATGAGGTTGAGACTTCCTAGCCTCAGGCAGGGAGAGAAGAAATTAATAATCAGGAAAAAGAGTTAAAACAAGGACAAGCTTTTAACTTGTTAGAACTTGGGACTTCCAGTGAAAGGCTTGGTGGAGATGAGGTAGATGATGCTATTTCTCTATCAGCTATCATTTGCATGGCAAATGCTCCTTGCAGATCAACTTGTAAGTGGAGAATTTCTGGTTATTTGGTGATGCCTTAAAGACTTTCAGAACTGCTTCTCCATAAATAGAGATAAGCAGATGTCTAGCAGCATAGGTAGAGGGTCAGAAGGGAGATGTGAAGCTGCAGAGATGGTCAGTGGCATAAGAGGCCCTGAAGGAAACATGAAGGCTTTAGATGCTGACAAGTCTGTAATTTTTGGTTGGTTATTGTTTATTTGGTTATTTATTCTCACTTGCTAGCTGTTGGGGTTTAGTATACATTTTTATTCATTAGGTTGTCCCCCTCTACCTGATACAGAGAGTGATACATAGTGTGAGGCAGGTGTGAATCACCAATAGCCTCTGTCATATCACTCCTTTGTTTTTTAGCATTTATTATAGAGTCTAAATGCTGGAATTATGTACTCACTTAGAAATTCTCCTATGTGCAAAGGGTGAAAGGTGGCAGCTTCCCTCACAATGAGAAAAACTGCATGACCAAGGCCTTCTGGGAACAGCTCTGAGTTTCCTAATTCTGGAAATACCAGGTCTGGCTTTAGTTTCTCCATTTTTGGGCCCTGGATGTCTGTCACACCACTTCAGTTTCTTCCACATCACTGAAGAAAATGGGGAGCACCAATTGTAGCTTGCCTGTGAGGGGTAACAGATAATCTGTGTTTACAGTATGTGCTGCAAAAATGATATTAAAAAAAAAAGCAACCCAATACAACCTGTATGCTAGGTCCTTCATATATGTATTTAATACCAATTTCACCAGCTCTGGTTAAATTGCATGATGAAATAGTGAGGTCAAAAAGTAAGCGATCTGCATGTCATCCATCCTGGATTATACTGCATGAAGCAGAAATCCCCATCACTTTGTTGTGGTGACTTAAAAGCATTATTTGGAGTACTTAAGGAAGGAAAGCATTTTTTATTCTAGAGCTAATAGCCTTAATTATCTCATTGTTACAAGAAGTGACCTTTTTATTTCTGTGGCTGCTTGCCTACAGGAGGAGGTCATTTACCATGACACTTTGATAAAATCACTGGAATTAAAAACTTTCTGAGTACCCAGGTCATCAGACATACATTAAGTTCTGGAAAACATTCATAAAACTAAATGAGGCATGTGGAGATGAGTGCAGCAGCCTTTATTGCTGTGATTAGGTACCCAATTATGTTGCTTCATTTGAGTATCTCATGTAGCTGCTACTCATGGCATCGCCTCCACTCACTGTGCATCTATTTTGTGTAATGTTGAGGAAACTGTGACAATGGCTTAAGATAGACCTCTGTGGCAAGCAGAATACAGATGCTTTAAAATTTTCAAATGTAAAAATCCTGTTCTTGTTGGCAGGTTTATTCCTGGGGGAAAGGGTCTTGATGAAGAGGGGAGTATCTATAGAGAGCTCCAGGGGGAGAAACATATGACAATGACATTTCAGGTGAAACCTGAGAACTAGCTGAAGGTTTTTTTTCTGTTGAAAGATTTTTTTTCAAGCACCTGGAAGGCATAAAATATGTCTCAGAAGTACTCTGAATCAAATGAATGGCCTTGAAAGCAGCTTGTATGAGGGAGAAGAATGGACAGTTGCTAGAATGGCTTTCATGTATAGTATAGCAGAAAGAGGTCTCTATTTCTTGGATGCAGTGGAAGTGTGCTGGGTGACAAATGGGGAATGACAAGTTTTTGACTCTAGAGATATAAGACTTATCTTTGCTATTAAAATTAAATGCCTCAAGAGCTCTCTAGTGTTTTGAAGTAAGTGCCACCATTTGAGATGTAGGTTTGTGGGTCAGTCATGCCTTAGGATGCATCCAAAAGGATGGAAGAGAAATTACTTTGGACTACTGTTTTCTGCTAATGCTCAGTCTGTTGCTAGAACTATCTGTCACTAGAATTCCCAGTTGGAATTTGAAGACCTTAACTGGGAGATCTGAAAGGTCCCAAAGCAAATTGTAGAGCAGAGTAAATGTTAAGTACCTATCAGTTAGTGCTTAAAAACTCAACTGGCTCTCCAGATGAATCAAGGAACTGTAGTTGTGTGTGTTCTTGCTCTCAGCTCTGTGCTAAAATATAGTGAATAGTACATCCTTATCCCCAAAATCTCTAGTCAAGCTTCGAGATGTCATAGCTGACTTACTGCAGAGTGAGAGTGAGGACTGAGCGATGGGAGGTCCAGATCTGGTGTAAGTATCATATATTCAAGACACTTAAAGTGTGACAACTGCTATCATGATGATGTAATAACACTAGAAAGGATACCTGCACCTGGAAGAACGTGAAAAGGTGAGATTTGGATGACTGGGTAAACAGTATGCTCTGTTTATAGAGCATTGTGCAAATCTCGACCTTAGCAGTCTTGACACAGTAACTTTATTGGATGAATTCAAGACATTTCAGTGGTACTTTTTGATACAGTCTTCAAAATAATCCTTCAGTAATATGGAACAGAGTAATTTGTTTCCATCACTATTGCTTATTTTTGCTCACTAATGAAAGTTGACCAAAAAGTGCTGTCTGTGAGGTTTTTTTTTACTGTCTTATCCAAGCCCTCAAGACCCAAATTTCTAACTTGTCCTTGGTGACTAAGCCTTGTTGTTTTGTGCAGGAGAGTGTTTTGTGGGTAAATTTTGTAAAAATTGTCTTTAGTTTTGGCTCCCTTGTTTTCTGTTGTGATCTGGTCATGCTCCTTACCTCTGTTGCCCTTTGCACCTTAAATGATGTAGTTCATACAACAGGGCTTGTCACTCCTCAGAGCTGCAGTCCAGCAGGTCGGAACTGACCTCAGGGAATCTGTGTTTGTGTTAAACGTGGGTTTTGTTAGATTCCTCCTTTTCATGTGCCACCAGGGTAAACTAGAGCGCAATGGTTGTGTTACTTTTCTGAACTAAAAGGTGTAGACATGTCTTGATGAAAGTTGTTTGAGACACTGACTTCCTACCCTTCTATGCTTTTTCTTTACTGATGTAACATAGCAGTGACTAACTCAGAGGGTGATGTTTTGCTGCAGATGTCAGCAGAAGTCACTGGTGTGATAGATTTGGACTTGAGTATTTTCAAATGGACACAAATTGTGCCTCGTGCAATAACTGTACCTGCACTTTTCCTTGCTGTAAAAGCTTTTCATTACAAGAAAGCACAGGAAGGAGTGCATGGTGGCCCGAGGAGGATGCTCTCTGTGGTGTTTTCATATTTCTACTCAGACAACAGCCTTGACAGTTAGTTTGAGTGAGTGCCCTCTGGACAGGGTGTGCAGACAGCTTATTAGAAATCATGGGAATTGCAAAATACAGACACAGTGGCACATAATTTCATTGTTGAGGGGTTTCTGCATTCTTTACCTGCTGGCTTAACTGTATTAAATTCATCACATCTGATGCAGCTAATCCTGCAGTCAGATTCACTGTGGGGTGCTGGTTTTTCTTGTGAATTTACTGCTGCTTTATGGGGTGGATGTTTCTGTTTTTCCATCAGCCTACTGAGAGGCAATGTAAACTGGAGATCTTGTTTACTGTTGATGAGTAACATTCACTTCTTAGTGACTTGAGAAGATTATTTGGCCAGTGGTGAACTCGTCTGAGCTCCTACAGCTTATTTTTTCCTACTGCTTACTGTTAATGCTTTTCCCCTACTGCTTCTCTACTGCAACTGCTGATACATTGCTTATGAAAGTGGAGTTGCTCAGAGTGTGCGGCTTTGAGTAGGTGAGACCGTGCATTTAAACACCAGTTAGCAGAAACTTAACTATAATATTAAGTTCTGCTTGCATTTTTGTGTATCTATGTTTTAAGTGTATCACCAAAAGTAAATCCTGACACCTGGTATTTTCTTATTTACTCATTTCAGCTGGGCTGCTGCAGCTGCTAAACAGACAACTGAGCAGTTTTATGTAATGCATTGTAGAATCTAAGTGTAGATGTCAACTTTTAAGGGGAAGAAATCTTGTTTTGCAATGTCAGTGTTTCCAAGAAGGACAAGCTAAGAAGTTTTTATTTCTATGTGAATTTCAGCTTCCGGGAAGATCCCATTATTTGTTTGTGTTTCTTTTAAAGCCTATTTAAAATAAAACAACCAACATTATTTTTGCATGGCACCAAGGACTCTGCAAAATGTCCATTGTCAGAGTTAGAAGAAAACCCATGCTATCTGTATATTTGAAGGTTGCACTCTCTGTATAGGAAGGAACAGAACTAAAACGTTCTGTTCTAAACTGTCCTCTGCAAACAGGATTCAGAATTTGCTGGCTTGAGCTTTGACTTACAGTACTAAATCAAGATTCACTGCTGGAATGATGATTATTTTTGTTTTTATATCTTCCTACCTGCTGCCATTGCTTGTAGGCATAAATATGCTTGTGTTCAGTGCTTCTGACCAAAGACCCAAGGTCAATTACCTTCTGCCTGTCCTGCGAGTCCAAATGAAATTTTTTTTATGGCTGGGAAAGAGTAATATGTTTATGCTAGTAAGGGCTAATTCCAAAGTAATCTTGGAGCAAAATTAGAAGATGTTTAGGAAATCAAAGCCAAGTGGCGTAAAATCAGATCTAATCTGAGATCCTGGCAACAGCCTTGTCAAAGAGTCAAGTCTTGTAGTCAGTGAGTGCTTAAACAAAAACATTAGTTTTAAAGCCTTGTGTTGATGTTCTTGGTCACCTTGTTTCTACATTTCTGCATTGATCTCCTACAACGTAAATCATCACTATATCTATGGAAGGTCTATTCTCTGTCTTCTAGCGCTGCTTAAGTTCTAAGGATTTAATATAATTTGAAGCATATATTGCGTGGGTGACTGTCTTTTCCTCAGTCAGAACACAGTTGGAATCAGCTTCCTTCTTTGCGTCCAGAATAACCTTGGTTTGCTTTTCTTAATGTTTTTAGTACAATTCTAGACTCAACAATCTGGACTTGGAGGAAGTAAACCAGATAAAATTGTTTGGGCTCTTAAAAGAGAAGGAGAAATTCTCTGCTGAATACAGACATCCAACCTAAACATGGTTATTCTGTGCACTTGCACAGAAAGGAAGAGGGAAGTGATGTAAACCCTTTTTTAAAATTGAATGTTATGGTTCTTCCATGTGATTTGATGTATGACACGCACATCTTAAAAGTCCTACATTAGCCCCAGTTATCTAGACTGGAAAACAGAACATGTAGTGAGGAATTAGGATATTGGATTCAACTATTGTTACTTGTGAAGTTCACCATCCAAACACAGGGATGGAGGAAGTTGTAAGGCAAGGAAAGAAGAAAGATATACAAACTGGTAAGGAATATTTTGCTGCAACTGGAGGAAATGGATGTGAAAATGGCCAGATGCCAATGTGTTCTTTGAGATAAAGTGATTCCCAGATGGACAACTAGACTTTGATAGACTTGATGATACACAAATTATTCAAGCATTCTTTATGATGATGAGTAGAAGTTTTCTTCATGTGTAAGGAAGATCTTTCACTTTTCAAGCCATTTTCAGACCTGTCAGGTTTTGGCCCTGTCTCTGAGTTACTTGCGTGTCTCTGCTTTATGGTTGTTACTGTAAGCAGCTTTACTCATTTTTCAAACATCTTGCAGAATCTGTCCCTGTGGAAACAGTAGAGATTCAAGCCACTTTTCAAGGTGTGATTAATTATTTCTAAGTGTGGCTTGTCCTTTTCTTGCTGAGGACTAATGATACAGAAGTATGTTTATTCAGTGAGCTGTGGTTGTCTTTTCTACCTTGTCGACTTAAATTTGGCTGGAACTTGCTATATGACATTCTAATTCTTTCTTTATTGACAGGTGTAATATTGGATCAACAGAGGAAATAGTGGTAAGCAAGTACTCAAAAATATCCAACAGAAATTAAAACAATAAATAATATTTTATCTTCCAAATTAATTCAGGCACTGTGGAGATATGACAGATTTTATCTGTGAGTTAATGATACAGTAAATTGGTTTCTGTGAAATCAAAAATGGGCCTGTCTTGTTCTATTGAACAACATAATCAGTGGGAATGGGGTGAGAACTTATTTCCTGAAATCTATGTGTAGTGAATTCAGTACTGTCTTCTCTGCTAGTATTATTAGACAACAGAAACTGGAGGGGCAGCAGATCCCTTCTGGGTTTATTTGCATTGGAAAAAAGGGTGGTGTCTTTTCCTGCTTGCTTATACATTTGCCCACTTTGCTCACCAGAATGCACAGATGCCTGCAGAGAAGCTGTGTTCCAAAGAGAGTGTGAATATACACACATCAACACATAGAGGAAGAGCGAGTCTCTTAGATATGGAGTCCACAAGCAACCCCATCCTTGATGGATCAGAAAAGGTCTGTAAAATAGCTCTGACATACTGAGTGAAATTCAGGGTTTTTTTTCTGTTTGTGCTCCTGCAGATCAGAACAGTCCAGCACGCATCTCCAGGTGTTACTGTCATGCAATTAACTTTAGCAGTAGATTTAAAACAAATAATGTGTTATGGTCCCTGTACTAACCAGGTGAGAAAGTCAGGCTCAACACAAAGCAACAAAATAATTTTGCTGCTTCCACTGGTGTAAAGGGCTTTAAGGACAAGAGCCTTAGCGGGGGACTGTAAGTAGTTCAGTGGTGCTATTACTTGCAAATCCATTTTTCCCATACGATGAGCAAGGAAGAGGAAACTTGACTTAAGGTACTCTGTGACCATGCTTGCCCAAGGAGCACGTTTGCCCAGAGAGGGGGATTACCTTTTGAACTGTCTGCACTTGGCCAAGGGTATTCCATGCTTGAGCAGGTCCAAACTGTCTAATGCAAAAGTAGATATTATTCTTCCTGTTTGATTGCTTGGTAAAGCGTTTCTAGTTTGTGTCATTAAATGTTCTGAAGAAAACAATGTGTTTTTCCTCCAGTGGGAAAGACACAAAATCTTAGTTCTCTGCCATGCAAAGAACAAGTCTTTGAAGTGTCTCAGTCTTCTCAGGTTTGGTATCTAAGGACTTAGATAGGAGCAGTTTCAGCACTGTAAACCAGCTGGGTACCTACAAGCACCATCCCGGGCTTTTCTTGCCCTAAATGTGGAGTTGGATAAGCTGTTTCCATTATAGGCCTGTTCCTACCGGCTTTTCCCTAATGTAGTTAATGAATGACTGCGTATTAATGATATATGTGTACAGAAGACAACTCAGACTGAAGAATTTCAGTGCATCTTACAAATGAACCCATAAAGCTGCAAATATGACTTGTTTTATGGTCTAAATCTCAATTTCACAGAGGTATAACCTAGCAGACCATAACCATTGCAGAGAGAAAGAACAGGAACAAGTGGCCACCCACAAGCAAAGTAAGGAAGGAAAGCTGACTACAAACGGCTCCCTCATTGTTTTTGTTGTAATCATGCATTGATAACCAGGCTTCACATGTGCAGTTGCTGAAGGACATAAGTGTCTTTGCAGCTCAGCTTTTGGAAGCACCTGTGCTGTGGACACAGGGCTGTGAGCTGCCTGTTGTGCAGGAGCAGGTCTGGCACAGGACCAGAGGGTCTGCGTGTACCCACTGCTGCTGCCAGCAGTTCCAGCCTGCCCTGCAGCTCGTTTCCTGTGTGTCTCTGTGCTTAGGAAGTACACTGTGCCACTCTCTCTACAGTAGCTGGAAATTTCCCTGGGGTTACTTCTCTCTTAAGAGAACAGTACAGTAACAGAACAGTAACTTCCTATAATTTAAACAAGAGGTCTTGTGTCCTAATATGGCTGTTGTTCAAATAAAGGCATAGAACTGCAGAGACAAAAGTTACAGAAGTGCCTGAGTTAAATTTTTATAGAATGTTGGTTACCGTGATGCATAAAGTGAGGCTACCATCTGTACAGGCACCTCATCAGAGCAGGCGAGGTCCTTGATGGTGGAAGGCTTTCCAGACCATTAAAAAATGTTTTTTCTAGTATGTCATTCTGGCTGCTCTCCCTGTGAGCCTGCATTTGGCAGCCAAGCAAACTGAAGGCCAATGTAGGTATCCTGCTGTGCGTGTGTTTAATTCTGTCCTCCTCCTTACCATCTAAAGTTTGGAGTATGTTTACTTTCTCTTCCTGAGCAGCCATGTATTATATACCCTGTTTACTCTTAAAAAAATAAGAAATTATACTGTCATAGAGTCAGTAAAACTCAGTGGTGTCTTCAAACTGGTATGGTTGTTGGAAGAAGCTGCATTTTGGTGGTCTGTCCCTGATGCTGAGGACCTCTGTTGGCCAAATATCTGCATTTGGCAGTGGAATCATAGGAATGATTTTGTTTTCTCTGTGGATTTCTTTTCCAGGGAAGGATCAGGGAGCAGCCCACATGCTGAGTGGCTTGCTTAGTTCTCTTTTCTGGCTGGCTATCTTACGGGAAGCTGTGGAAAGCATCTTGGGTATTCCCCTTCATTCATAAACTGATATCTGGGCTGACTGTTGCAGGTCTCAACCCTTCTTGCAGCACTAGTGAGAGGCAGAGTTCAGAGATTTGATTCAGTATGGCCAACAGGCTAGCTGAGTGATTTTGTTTCTGTTAAAAGTTTCTCCAGAGCAGTGGTATCCCATTATCACTGCTGCGAGCTATGACATGTCTTCTGCTGCAGTAAGTGCATGGTCTTTGGACCTCATCTATTGAAAAAACACATAAATCTGACAAATAAATCAGAAAACTGACTCCTTTCAAAAGGCTGTAGTTAATTCTGGTAGTAATCAGGATTTTTTTTTTTTTAGTCCTTTCATGTTGGGTGGAGCTGGAACCAGCAAACAGAATTTTAAGAAATGGGTCATGGGAGGGAAGTTGGTGGGAGTGTGTCTGGGTCTGTCCAAGCTGCACTCATCAGATGCTGGGATTCTGGGTCATGCAAAACATTTTCCCAGATTCTATACATCTTCCAGCTCCAGTCATTAGAGGAACCCCACGTGCCTGGTACGTGTAGCTGAAAATGTGAAGCATTTTGTTGTTAGTGTGTAGAGTATGCAGAACCCTGCTTGGCCCTGAAAGCACAATGTTGTGCCACCTTCAGCTATTACTAACAGTAGCTTTTTCTTACGATCTCATCGCGGTACGGCACTAGAAGCTGCCTCTTGTCTCATGATGGGGATGTGAAAGAAGAGACCGGGGACGCGGCAACTAGGATTTTCCGAGAGAGCTGGTGTTTCCACCCAAACCCAGCGCTGTGTGTTCTGGAGGGAGGTTTCGTGTCGTCCTGAGTGCGGGGAGCAGCGGAGCGCAGCCTGAGCACCAGGGATGCTCTTCGGCGAGCCAACAGCGGCTCGCCCAACACAGCTGGAGCTTCTGTCGTGATTCCTTCCCTTCTTGACTTCTGCTGGCCCCTCGGACCCTCCTCGCACAGGTCCACGGATGAGTTACATCCCAAGTCGTGATAAATCGCGGAGATCAGAGGCTCGGAGCGTGTTCAGCTGGGTAAAGCTGCACCTCGGGCCGAGATCAACCCGGGGGCAGGGGGTGGTAAAATCAACCTGAGGGGTGGAAGGGGGTGGTGAAATCAACCAGGGGAAGGGGGCGGTAAGACCCTCTTGTGTGGTACCTCGGGGTGCCGGGGCATCCCCTCGGAGCTGGGGCATGGGGGATTCCCAGCGCCCTCGGGGGCTGCAGCGCCGCCTTCCTTCCCTCCCTCCTTCCCTGGTTCCCGGGGCTGCCCCGCTGCCGGGGTGAAACCCGAGACCCGGGGGAGGACAGCCCGGCGTCCCTCTCTGTGCACAGAGATCCATCTCACGTACACACACACACACACACCCACAGACCCATCTCACGTACACACCCCCGGCCCCAGACCCCGCACATCACACACCCCCGGCCCGTGGCCCCGCCCGCCCCGAGGGCCGCCCCGCCGTGTGATGGTGGCGGCCCCGCCCGCGCCCGGCTGCGAGCGGGAGGAATCGGGACAAACTTGTGAGCCCGGCCGGGCTGTATCCGTGTCGGTGTCCGTGTCGGTGTCCGAGCCCGAGGGAGCCCCGAGGAGCCCTGGCGCGGACGGGCGGCCCCGCCGGGGCTGTGGGGCCGTAGGAGCCCCCCGTGCGGGGCTGCCCGCGGTGAGGTGAGTGAGGGGAGAGCCGGCCCGGAGCATCCCTGCCCGGGGCTCCGCGGGACACAGTTCTGCTCTGTGTGTGTGTGACAGCTGCTCCTGTCTGCCGGGGCGGGGTGTGTGTGTGTGTGCAGGCGTCTCTAAAGGGTACGTGCTGCTGTTCCCTCACAATGCCACACGGTCCGAAACAGGACCCGCTCTGCTGCTGTCGGACCGTGGGGGTCTGGGCACTTGTGGACTCCAGTGTGCTGCTTTTCCATCCTTTGTGCTCTCTGCAGCCCGCACGGGTGTCTCGGGTTTGCCGTGGTTGTCTTAAAGATCTTAAAAACCCTCCTCTTTCTGCGCAGGTATCTGTGGCAGGCTGTGAGACACTGGGGTGTTCTCTGGGACAGGCTTTGCAGCTTTTAGAGCCACGGGGTGGGTTTCTTTTTAAGGTGAATGAATAATTGTCTTCCCCTTTTCCTTCTCTTTTTTCTTCTCTTTTTCCTTCTCTGGGAAGGAAACTGTGTGTGATATTGGTCTCTGTCTCTCTTAGTGGTGTGTGTTGTCAGCCTGGGAGCTTTCTTCTTTTAGCAGGGTGGAGAGTGGTAAATAATTCATGTTTGGTGACATTAGGAATGTTTTTATAACAGATGACTAGAAATAAATAGCAGGAGGTTTTGTTTAGATCAGTACCTTTGTCCTGAATAGGTAGAAATGTGAAAACAAATTAATTTCCTATATTGTGTAGTGATGTCATGACGCAGACTTTAATCTTAATCTGAATTCTGTTTGTTAAGTAGCATGGTTGCTGGGAAAGAACGATGCTAACTTAGTAGATCAGGAGGTATCAAGGCGGTGTTAAGTTTTTCTGTTGTGCAGTAGTTCTGTACCTAGAAAGTGACAATAACTTGTGTACATTCAGGGGAAAAGGCTTCCCCATGAGGTAAGAATTAAGGGAGAAGGACTTACCAATACAAGGCGCAAAACATCTTTTCCTAGCTGAAAAGGATTTAAGTAGCATCTCACACAGAAGGCAAGCAGAGTTACAGCCAGAGGTAGAGAGAAGACAAGACTGGAAGTCAAGTGCTTGTTTCTTGTGCCACGATATTTTAATGTTGTGGCAGGTTTTGTTATTGCAAAAGGCATCTTCCAGTGCGTGATACAGTGACTTATGTTAAAAATAAATGTGCATAGAGCTCATATTTGTGCATGGTATCTAATGTTATTAGTCTGTCTCTTCTTTGGTGTCCTGTCTCTCAGCTGCTTTCCCCCCCCTCTTGTTCTTTACTTAACTCTGTCTTTAATGAAACTATTTAGGTTTAATTTGGAATAAATAGGGCTGCACCACAAAAAAAATAACCAACCAGAAAAACCACAGTGATTAAGTAAAAAATATAAAGCCATGTAGGAAATTCAACTAGAACATGATTCTGTATGGAAAGCTTGACTTCTTTGCACTGTAAAGCAGTGTGCTTCTTGGGCTCTAGTGAGTGGGAGGCTCTGGGTTATTTCTTTCAGGCATGTGCCTCTCCTGTATTTGCAGGCTGGTGCACTGAGATTCTTTTTATGGGTGGCCCTATAGCTAGGTTTACTTCTCTGAAGATGGGAGTTTACAAAGAAATTAAGGTCTCCTTAAGGAAATGGCCTCACAAGTAGTAGTTTGTAAGGTCATGTCTTCAGAAGCAACCAGAATCAAAAAACCCTGTGAGCAACATGTGCAGCTAAAGCACAGGAGCATCACTTGCTGCTTGATTCAATATCTGGGTTTTTCTGAAAGCACCAGGTGGGACCAAAAAAGGGGCAGTTGAAATTCATGGTGAGTAGTTTGAAGTGATTTGCATTTGCTGCCTTTAGCTGTCTTCTCTGTACGCTGTTTTGTGTTTATTGTGACCTGATGGCCTTTGAAAGTATGCTTTGTTCCTGGAGCTGTGACTTACTAGTTTCATCTGTATTGGACAGAGGGAATGCTGGATGTGACTTTTTTTGTTTTCCCTTTTTTTTTTTTTTAAATAGCCTCCTGGAACAGAGTGTGACAACTTCATAATATTAGGGTAACGTTTGTCTTGTAAACTGTTTTGAGGGTGAGTGCTTGTTAGCTTCCAGCCAGGAAGAAAAGGGAAAGGTTGTCTTGTCTCAGTGTTCTGAACCAACAAAAACATTGTAGGAGCGTATCTGGTATGGGCTGTCTTTGTTTACTGTGTGGAGCTTGGCTTTCTGTAATGTGGAAGACTCTAGGTAAGGTGAGGGACTGATAAGAGTTGGAAGATAAGGGAACACACAGCTTTTAACTTTTTAGTCCACTGCCAGTCTTTGGAGGGATAGAAACTTAAAAAGACAACAGAAGCCAAATTTCAGGCTTAGTTTTTTTTTTCATATGAGACTGTAGAAAGTGTGAGTGGTAAGATTTAGTCTATGTTACTTTCTATTATTATTCTAAAGCAAGGATTTGAAGTCAGAACTACCTTTTTATGGTTGCTGCCTGTGTTTATTTAGAAAATCCTTAATTGGTTGCACTTTTTTTAACTGAAAGCGCTCAAAAAGGTATGAAAACACCAGACAACTCCAAGATGGATGTGCTTCAGCAGCATAGCAGACATCAAGAAGCCCTGTGTTGAGACCGATAAAGGCTTTTCAGTTTCAGAGGTGTAACCAAGCAATGCTGGAATTCCAGCCTTGTAACAGTGGGAAGGGCACTTGGTGGCATTTGGTACTGTGGGAGCCAGGAGAGGCTGCCTTGCCAGGGTGCTGTGCATGAGCTCTCAGGAACAGCTGGATGGCGGTGTGAAGAGGCAGCTGTCTTTAGTCCCTGTGGTGTCCCAACCCCAGCAGGACAGCCAGTGACTGATGCCTCCCAAGCCTCCTGGTTTTGTCATCTTTGCTTTCAGTAGGTACCCCCAGGATGTGTCCCCAGCTGTGGCAGCCAGTGTGTGGGGATCTGATCTTGGTGTGAGGAACTGCATGCTGAAAAACTTGTTCCTATTCCACAGCTTCTTGTGTGTTTCCTGACTTCTTCCTTCTGCTTCACTATTTTGCTGGTTACATTTGGGTGATCAAAGTGCAGATGGTAAAGACTGGAGTGAAGCTGGAAATTGGTTTTGTATTTAATTGATTATGCATTCAAAATTAACCATAAGGGTCCTCGATTAGCTTCCATTATAAGCTCAATCATTTAATTTTGAAAAATACCCTGTTTTGGTGACAGAAAGTCACCTGATAGACTCCCAATACTCTGCAAGATATTCATTTGATGAAATTGTCATCAGTCAGCTTCACTGCCAGCTTTTGACCGCCAGCTTTATTAGCTCTAGCTTCGTTTCTTCATTATTTTCTCTCATTTTTTAATTATTCCAATGTTTTTTGAGTGGTTTCCAGTTTTTCACAATGCTTTCAAAAGTTTGAAAACTGGCACTGGAGGTAATGTTTTGGATGAGATCCTGTGAAATCCACAGGCACAATGATCTTTATACTTTCTTTTTCCTTTTTTAAATAGCCCTGTGGTGGCACTAGACATAGAGCCGTTATATTGAACAGGGATTTCAGTTTTTCCTTCAGGAGGATGCTCTCAGGTACTGTCAGTTCTTCCCACCTTGTGCACCTGGTGCACACACAGACAGACAGTCTGTTGCCTTTCCTCTTTGTGATTAATGGCTTCCTTGGTATTTGTCACCTGCACAGCTTTTCAGTTGTGATCTTTCTTCTTTCTTCCCAGTCATTGGCTACACTGCAAAATAAGGTAGTTGCTCTGAGACTAGAAACCACCTGCGGTGTGATGCTTTTCTTGTTTACGGTCATGGTCTTTGACTTATCTGTTAAATGTTTGAATTCATTTTGTCTGCCTGGCTTAGCTCTGGTTTCATTGGGCTCTTCTAATGAAAATGTCATGCTCCATCAAGCCAGAGGTCTTGAAGGAACAGACAGGCTCATTGCTTTTAACTTCAACAAACTCCTCTTTGCTGCTTTGTTAGTTTAGAGGGGCTCAAAGAGGCAAAATGTGTATATACTTTGTCATGAAATACCTTTCATCTTTTTGTATTTAGTCCTGTACAGTTTTCTGTAATAGCAATTATGATAATATCTTTTCATCAAAGACTTTTTTCATGTGTGTTACTTTCAAAAAGTAGCTGTTGTGTTTCTCTTGTCCTTTTCCCACATCTACCTTTATTTTTAGAACAGGAATTAAAGAAAATAGAACTTACATTTTAATTGAACTAGTGTTCTTGATCTATCAAATTGAACAATCATTAAGTATTTGTAAAATGCTAAAACCCTGCAATTTGCCTCTATCTAGGAGGCAGTAAGATCCCTCTAGATACCACTAAATGGGGAGAACCAAACATAATTTTTTTTGGAGGTTAGTGGAGTCTGGACAAAAATGGCTTGGCTATTTCCTTATTTTGAGCTATTTCCACATCTTGTGAGAGGGCAAAGTGCTCCTTCATTAGGCAGAGAAAGTAGCCTTCCAGTTCATCCTTACTCAGTTGATTCGACCTCAGCTCCAGCAACAGCATCCTGGATTTTCCATAAGCTGCCTTTCTAGGTCCCCCAGCTACCACGTGCTCTGCTGTGAGCAGAAAAACGTGAAGAAGGATAAAGGTGGCATCAGGGAAGGAAAGTTCTATTAATTGGCAGCTTTAGCTTGAAAAGGTCTTAAAAAGGGCGACAAGAATCGTCAAGGACAGACAGCACGGCTTCTGTGCAAGAAACAGTGCAGCAGGAAGGAAGGCTTCAGCCTGGAGATTAGATGGCTGAGAAAACTGCATTAATGACTTGCAAGGTATGGGGAAGCAGGGACTAGTTTTTCCCTTATTTTCCAGTAGAGAAATCCCGGGGGTGTATCCAGAATGATGATGGCAGGCTCAAAAGAAATGTAAGGAGGTAGTGCTGTGCACAAGATGCAGGTAAGGCGTAATTAAGATGCTTACCAGAAAATATAGAGGTTAGTAAAGGGAAAATCCAGTTTTATGGGTTAACTAGCTGAAGGTATTGCTGTGTGCCTGTCTTAGTTATCCTTTTTGTCTCTGAGGATTTACTTCAGTCACAGTTGGAGATGGGATGCTGGGCTGGATGGGCTCTTTCTGTCCCATTGTAGCCATCTGTCCGTTCAGCTTTTGACCCTCTTTTGTTTTAGTGTTGCTTAAGTGGTGAGGGCGGGGAAAAGGGTCTGATATTCTGCTTGGAGCTTAATGGAAAGGAGCTGAATGACCACAGCAGACCATTGCTATACATGAAGGTTTCCCTCGTTCAGATGGAAGTGCGTGGATGTAAGGAAGGATTGTTGCAAGGCGAGTTGTGATGAATCTTGGTGCTTTGGATTTTTAAAAGTCACAACTTAATTTCCAAGTAGTGCTGTGGGAATGTGGAGGCACAGTCTTAAAGGTTGAGTATTTAGAAAATGAGTAACCGGAGTGAATCACGTGAATTCAAGTGGAGGAGAGACCCTCTGAAGCATGTTGGAGCTTAGTCAAA
This sequence comes from Anabacerthia variegaticeps, assembly GCA_035583185.1. Classification (NCBI taxonomy): domain Eukaryota; kingdom Metazoa; phylum Chordata; class Aves; order Passeriformes; family Furnariidae; genus Anabacerthia; species Anabacerthia variegaticeps. The sequence continues at coordinate 15,868,731 of JAWWEW010000131.1, read as the reverse complement.
TAAGAAATCTTTCTCTACATGTGCAGCTTGACAGCTGGCACTGTAGAGGTGGAAAATGAAGAAGCTGAAGTGCTACTGTGCTCCAGCAACCCCAGTGTGCTCAATGACTGTTTAGCAAATGGGAGAGTGCTACAGTCAAGGGTGACTTAAAGTATGCTTAAGGCCCCTCTTGAGTTGCTTGAGAAATAATAATGATGCAGAGGCTACAGGCAATTTACTTTACTTCTCATTCTTCAGATCCTACTCTGTGGATCAGCTGGATGTGGTGACTGCCCCCCACAGCCAAATTGGTTCATGAAGCTTTCTTTTCTTTTTATTTTTTTTTTGGGGGCGGGGGGGAGGGGGAAAAGAAAGTTTCAGTAAATCCCAAATGGCCTGTGTGTTGTACAGGAGCTCCAAGATCTTGTTGCTGCTGTGACAATATGTATTTAGAACTGGCTACTTCAGTTGATTATTACTGTAATAGAGTTTTAATCACATTCACCTTACCTACTTGGGCATGGACTGGGAAATGCAGCTATCAATATATAGCACAGAGTATAGTAAAATTCATTCTTAATGCTTTGTGTTGGAGCATAACAGATTGCTGCAGTTCAAAGACAAGTATGTGAACACAGACATGTATCTTTGAGATGAAGACAGACTTCTAGAAATCTATTTATTTAGTGAGCTAATTGCCTAATTTCAAAGTGTTGTCTTGGAAAGTGTGCTGCTGAGTAATTTGGGGTCTTAGTGTTGTTGTTAAAGATGAGATAAATGATGAAGGAAAAAGCTGTGCTGTACATTTGCTTATTATAAACTACCTAACATGGAATTTTGGTTGTCCAGAAGTTGGAGCAAGCAGCCTACTTGCTGTATAAGCTTTTACATGGTGGAGCCTCTAGACACTTCTTTCAGGGGTTTGGGTTTCTGGTTGTTTTCTCTGTTTGTCTGTCTGTGGTGGGCTCATGTTGAGTTTTTATCTCTTATCTGCAGTTGAGATCAAAATTGCGTGTCAGATGCATGGATAGTCACTGTGGTTATCCACTACTAAGTGGTCTTGCAAAACACAAAACCAGAAATCCTGGATGCTAGAAAGAAATCTGTTCTCTGGCAGTTGCAATATTTGTGCAGCTGTCCCCACAGATGTTTCTTTTTTCTTGGCTTTTTTCTTTTTTTTTTTCTTTTTTTTTTTTTTTAAATTTATCCTAAGAATTAAGCAAATTAAGGGAGAAATGTTGAACGGCTTGTCTGGAGAAAGAGAAAACTTGCAATGCCTTTTAATTTAGAGATAGTGATGTACCTTCTTTTAAAAGGACTGAATTCTCACTGTATGTTTGCAAGTACAAACCCTGCTTAGGCTCTGTAGAGCTGAATAGAAGTGTCCTAAAACGGGAGCTTTGCAAATGGTCTTTGAGAGTCAGAATCTGATTGTGGTAGTTTGGGATTGTAATAGCACTGCTGGAACCAAAATTGACCCAACTTCAGTGTCAAATTTGCTCACTTGACGAACTGAGTAGGAAAAGTACTGGTCAAAAAGCTTGTTCTGACTGAGCTCTGTCCTGTGGTTAAAAGTGAAATTTCAGAAGGAAAACATTATAGAAATACTCCCAACTCCCCAATCGATAACTGATTTCAACACTGAGGACTAACTGTTCACGTGTAAGACAGATTTATTCACTGTTCTAAAAAAAAGCAAATACAATTCTGTTATAAGGCAGTGAGAATACAGCTCAGGTGGAAATTCTTCAAAAATCAAATTAATTAGACTGTAAAACATTATCAACATATGATGCATGATGGTGAAACCCCTTCTCCTCCTAGGAGAATACACCACTCAGACTGGAATCGGTTAACTTCATCATCCAGTAATGTGTAACAAATGATATTTAGGAAAAGATACATTTGTATAAATAGACATCTGTGTCTTGATGCCAGCAGCTTTCTTAGGCTGGATTTTTCTCTTAGGGGAACAAGTAAGTAAGCAGGAAGAAGCTGTAAGAAGGCACATTGTAAGTGGTGCTTTTGAGTAATGAAGACTTAGAAAAACCAATATATATATCTGTCTGTAAGCAAAAGAGACCTGGTGCTTTTGGGTTGTTTATTTTTCTACGTAACCTGGTACGTGTATGATGTCTGCTGCCTAGACTTTAACCAGCTGTGCTTCAGTACTGTTTCTTAAGAGAAAATCAGACCTGACTTTGTGTATTCTGTGAAAATGAGAAATCAGCCTTAACCTCTGCACATAAATATATCAGGTGGGTAAACACCACAGAGAGAGCAGAACTATTTTGGGTGGTAATGCAGGACTAAATTTGTGTAGATGGTCCATGAGTGTGCTGGGATGAAAAAAAAAAAAATTCTAACAGAGTAAGTAGTTCCTGGGTAGTCTTGGGAATACTGGGTTGAGAGTGAGGGGAAATGTGAAAACAGCTGTTTTGATGGTGTTTTTTCGCTGTCTAAAAGCAACTGTCTTGCCAGCTCCCATGGGGTTTTAGGGATTAATGAATAGGGAGATGCTTTCCTCTCCTGCCTCTGCCATATGTGACAAAGTAGTCTCTTTCCAATCATTAGGAATATTTTACATGTGCCAGGGCAAAAATACAATTGACATCAACATGCTCCTAGTAGGACCCTTTTTATGTTCTCTATGATGGGTCTGTCCTGTAGTGAGCCAACTATTAATTCATTTAATAGAATCATTTAGGCTGGAAAAGACCTCCAAGATCATTGAGTCCAATCTGACTGAACACCACCATGCCAACTAAACCCTAGCACTAAGTGCAACATGCAGTTGTTTCTTGGATGCCTTCAGGGATGGTGAGTCACCACCCCCTTGGGCAATGCTTTATTGGCCTTTCAGTGAAATAATTATTCTGATTTCCAACTTGAACCTCCCTTGAGTTGCACCTTGAGTCTGTGTCCTCTTGTCCTGTCACTGGTTGCCTGGAAGAAGAGACCGACCCCCACTTGGCTACAACCTCCTTTCAGGGAGTTGTAGAGAGTGGCAGGGGCTTCCTGAGCTGCCTTTTCTCTGGACTAAACAACCCCAGCTTCCTCAGCTGCCCCTCATAGGACTTACTCTCTAAACTCTTCACCAGCTTCATTGCCCTTTTTCGGACATGCTCCAGCACCTCAAAGTCTTTCTTATAGTGAGAGACCCAGAACTGGACACAGCTCTTGAGATGTGGCCTCGCCAGTGCTGAGTACAGAGGGGCAATCACTGCCCTGGTCCTGCTGGCCAGTTATTTTTGATACAGATCAAGATGCCATTGCCCTTGGCCACCAGGGCACACACTGGCTCGTGTTCAGCTGCTGTCAACCAGCACCCCCAGGTCCTTTTCTGCTGGGCCCCTTCCCAGCTGCTCTTCTCCCAGCTTGTACCACTGTGTGGGGCTGTTGTTGCCCAAGGACAAGACCCAGAATTTTGCCTTCTTGAACCTCATATGATTGTCCTCTGCCCATTGATCTGGCCTGTCCAGATCTCTCTGCAGAGTCTTTGTACCCTCCAGCAGATCAACATTCCCACTCAACTTAGCACTGTATGTGAAATTATCAAGAATACACTTGATCCCCTTATCCAGATCACTGATAAAGATGTTAAATGGGACTGGTCCCAATACTGAGCTTTGGGGAACCCAACTGGTGACTGGTTACCAAGTGGATGCATCACCAATCACCTTCACTCTCCAGACCCAGCCATCCAGCCACTTTTTAACCCATCAAAGAGTACACTTTTCTGAGCTGTGGGCTGCCAGCTTTTCCAGGAAGATGTCATGAGAGACAATATTGAAGGCTTTACTGAAGTCCAAGTATACTACACGTTCACAGCCTTTCCTTCATTCACTAGGTGTGTGACCTGGTCATAAAAGGAGATCAGGATGATTGAGCAGGACATGCCTGCCTTTTCTAAACCCCTGCTCATACGTCTAATCCTCTGGTTGTCCTAATGATCCCTTTCATAACCTTCCTGGTCACCAAGGTTGAAAGGCCTGTAGTTTGTTGAATCCTCCTTCTGGCAGATGGACATCATTCTGACCAACCTCCCGTTGTCTGGGACCTCCCCAGTGAGCCAGGACTGATGATAAATGATGGAGAGTGGCTTGGTGAGCTCTTCCACCGGCTCCGTCAGTACCCTTGGATGAATTTCATCTGGTTCCATGGGCCTGTGAGTCTCTGAGTGGCACAGCAGGTCACGCCTTCCTCCTGGATTGCAGAGGGTCTGTTCTGTTCCCCATCCCTCTCTACCAGCCCAGGGGGCCTGGGGATAACCAGCCTTTCTGTTGAAGACTGAGGCAAAGAAGCCATTAAGTACCTCAGCCTCTTCCTTATCCTTGGTTATAGTGTTCCCCTCTGCATCCAGTAAAGGATGGGGATTTTCCTTGGCCCTCCTTTTTGTTGTTAATTTATTTATAAAAACAGTTTTTATTGTCTTTCACAGCAGTGGCCAGATTAAGCTCTAGCTGAGCTTCTGTCTTGCTTACTTTCTCTCTACATGACCTGACGACATCCTTGTACTCCTCCTGAGTTGACTGCCCCTTCTTCCAAAAGTCATAATCTGCCTTTTTTTTTCTCCTCAAGTTCCAGCAAAAGCTCACTGTTCAGCCAGGCTGGTCTTCCCTGCCAGCTCATCTTTCAGCACATAGGGACAGCTTTCTCCTGAACTGTTAGGATTACCTTCTTAAAGTGTGTCCAACCTTCTTGGACCCCTTTCTATTTAAGGACTGTTTCCCAAGGGAATCTCTGAACTAGTGACCTCAACAGGCTGAAGTCTGCTCTCTGAAAGTCCAAGGCAGAAGTTTTACTGACACCCCTCCTTACTTCACCAAGAATTTAAAACTCTACTGTGGTCACTGTGCCCAAGGCAGCCTTTGACCACCTCATCTCCCACCATCCCTTCTCTGTAAACAGCAGGTCTAGCAGAGCTTAAGCCCACTGGGCTCCCTCACCAGCTGTGTGAGGAAGTTATCTTCCTCACACTCCAAGAACCTCCTAGGCTGTTTTCTCTGTGCTGTGCTGAGTTTCCAGCAGACATCCAGCAAATTAAAGTCTCCCTGAAAAACAGGGGCTGGTAATTGCAAAACATCAGCCAGCCCCTTACAGAATAGTTCGTCCTCCTCTTCATCCTGGTTGGGTGATCTGTAATCGACTCCCACCAGGTTATCTCCTTCATTCTTGCCTATAGGCCCTCAACATGTCCTTGAGCTCTATGTAGTTGAAACACTCCATAACAGAGCCACTCCATCACCTCTCTCTCCTCTCCTGTCCCTTCTGAAGAGATTGTAGCCATCCATTGCAGCGCTCCAATCATGTGAGTCATCCCACCATATTTCCGTGATGGCAGCTATGCCATAGCTTTCCTGCTGCACAATGGTTTCCACCTCCTTTTCTGTGTTGCCAATACCATGTGCATTGGTGTAGAAGCACTTCACCTGGGTTATCGATTTCAACCCCAATGCTGGCATGCTGCCCTCAGGCTCATCTGTAGCAAGGCTGGTCTTATCCCCTTTCCCCTTCAAACCTAGTTTAAAGCCCTCTCCATGAGCTGTGCCCACTCCAGGGCTAAAATCCTTTCTCCCCTTTGGGACACGTAAATCCTGTTTGACACCAGTGGGACTGGTGCTGTGTAAACTCTCCTGTGACTGAAAAAGCCAGAGTTCTACTGATGGCACCAGTCTTTAAGCCATGCAGTGATCAGGTGGGTTTCCCTATTACTTTCAGCATTCTTCCCTGATATCAGAGTGGTTGAGGAAAACACTACCTGTGCTCCTGTCTCTTCAACCAGTTGTCCCAATGCCCTGAAGTCCTTTTTAATTGCCCTAGGACTTCTCTCCCCAGCCTCATCTCTGCCAAATGGACAACCATAAGTGGTTAATAATCAGAGGGCTGAATCAGTCCAGGCAGTCTAGTAGTAATAGTAATCTCTTTTACCTAAGCCCCAGGAATGTGGGATGGGTATGGTCAGCATATGAGGGCCCTCAGTTCCCATTGGAAGGGAGTCACCTACAACAATTGCCTCTCCCTCTCTCTCTCTTTCCAGCTTTACATGCTTTTGAATAATTTACTGGGTTTTAGCATTGATGCTGCAAAGAATTACAGCCCCTTGCCATAATGATTCGACTCCTCATTTGGTCAGCTGTTACTGGTAGGCTTTACCACATTGAGAAGTGGTGGTTGACTCTGCCTTTTCCAGTGGTTTCTGGGTCTTCATGTGGGAGTAACCACGTTGGTCCCTTCAAATGCTGCCTTCTGCTGTGCATAAGAGGAGAGGGACAGGTCTGGAAAAGAGCAGGGGCAGCTGTGATAATGATGCTATAAGTTGGGCAGTTTCTAATTGACATGCTTAAATATCTTGCTATTCTTCTGTTCATATGTGCTGAATTCCCATGTGTGCCTCTTGCGTGCCTGCCCACCCTCAGCCTGGGCTCACAAAGCTCGCCGTGCTCTTAGGTGACACCAGGAAAGGACTAAAGCAGCCAGTTTAGCGTGCAGCACGTGGCACATTCAGTGTCAAGAGTATTTATCACATAATGAGATTAAGCCTCTGTAGAGCACTGCTGTACAATGTAGATTCGTGTAGCTCCTGGTACCTCTCCTCGGCAACTGGAAAAGTGCAGAAGATGAGTTCGGCATAGGCGTGACCCTCTGCTAGCATTAGAAATAAAATCCTAAATGCTGAGACTCCCTTCAGACGTTTGCATCCTATTGGATGGTGTCACTGCTGGGACACTGCTTCGGAGATGTTCATCTCCCAGCACCAACAGGAAGGCTGTGAAACGTGAGTTTTAACATTTCTTTCTTTTATAGGGACTACTAGGAAATAATATCTTAGCCAAAAGGATGTATTAGTTATTGTTAATGTGTATATGACTATGTAATAAGTATTTTCCACCTTACTTAGGTGCCCAGTAAGTAATGAAAAATTACTGTGCAATACCTGGTGGAAATACCCAGTAAAGGAAATCATGTGTAGTCTGTGCTGTTAGACCGAACGCCAAATGAACCCAGGACAATGAAATAATAAAGAAAAGGTCACACTAATACAGTGGCAGTGGAAAAATTGAAATAATGGGGTACCAGCAGTGCTACTGAGAGATTTCAGTTTCTTTTCTGAGGATGTGAAAAACAGGCAGTTACCACTGAAGCGTTGCTGTGGAGTTGTAGGGATAGATCCAGTTTAATTTGCAGACCACTTGTCTGATAGTGGTGCTGGACTGCTACGTTGTGGACAGAGAAATTGTGATGTGTTGATAGATGTGGAAATGTGGCATGAGGAGCTAATTATTTCTCCAATGACTAGTCAGAGCTGTTTGTACCTCCTGGGACAAGGGCAGGTCTGTGCTGATGGGCTGTGCACTGAGCTTCCAGTCTTGTTGGAGGGGAAGGGAAGGGTCTGTGTAGAAACACTTGTAGTTCAGAACAGATGTTTTGTAGGAGGTGATGCTGCTCAAAACGCACAGCTGGCTCAAGTGGCTCAAGTCTGTGGTGCCCCATAAGCTTAGGTTTTTGAGAGAAAGTTAGCTCTGGTAACTGTGGCACTGTGATGCACATGGTTAAGGAGCTGAATACTCTCCTCTGATTTATAGCAGGGTGCCTTAGTCAGGCTGGAGGGGTTGTACAGGAAAAAACCCAACAAAATGGTGTGTCTGGCGCCTGTGATATCACACAGTTGTGAAGAATGTTAGGTCATACTTTCTAATGCCATAAAATATCCAATAGCTCTCCATACAACATAGCTCTTGGGGGGGAAAAGAGTATGGTAGGCATGGTAAAAGTTTTTTCACTGAGTGTTTCTTTTTTTGAGCCAGAGGAACATTGCTATTCTCTTTGTACTTTTTTCTTTGAGAAAAAGTGCAGGCATGTCTCTGTATGGAGCCATTACTTATAGTTTTATACAATATCTGTTGAATATTGCCTGTGGTATGACAGTACAGCAAGTGCCAAGTGCTAACTTGCAAAATACTAAGTGTGGAGCTGGTGGTAGCCAAGTCCTCTTTAGTAATATCTGTGCTTAAAAAGAAAATGTAAAAAACATGAGCGTAGAAACAAGCTGCGTGTGCTGCTGGAGGACTAGAAAAAAGTAGATTTTTGTGTGTGTTTGTTTTCAGAAGCACACAAAAACAGCCTTTTGGCATCTGCTATAGATTGTGAGCAATGAAGAGTTGAAGTCTTACTGCAAAACCAAAAAGATGATTTATTGAAAATGTCAAGAAATAAATCAGAGAGCCTAGCAGGCCTGTTAAACAAGCTTTTTGGTTGTTTAAAAGTGAGGAGGCTTGAATGGTTCTCCTAGTTGATAAACTTGGATGCCTAGACAGATTGCTTGGAAACTGATGTGAGCAAATAGTTTGTTCTGAGACTCATTGAAATTGGAACAAAAAGAAACTGTGTTTTTTAGCTAATCCATCATCTGCAGAATTTTTGAGGCTAATAAGGTAGGAAGAAGTAAAGTAGTGTGGAAATCAGGACATGATTCTGTAATTTCTCCTCTTTTAACCAGCTGTTAAAATTTTACAGAGCTCTCTAGTAAGTATTTTTAAGCTGCATCTTGAGATATTTTTGGTGGGGGTAGTGCTGAAATACCTCTGCAAAGGTGTTTCAGCACTACTGGGTGTTTCGCTAAAACTTAGGTGAAAATATATTAGTTTTGACCACATTGTTGTTAAAAGGTCACTAAATTCCAAGACAGTGTTGGTGAGACAGAAGATTATTTGCCATTGTGGGACAAATGAACACAGGATAAAATGGCTGATTGCTTAGAGTGGTCTGAATATATTTTATTTACTGACCCTGTTTGATATACTATATGACATAGTGCGTATATATAAAATTGTCAGTTCCAATGGTTTAAAGTACATTTGGAATTACAAACAAATAATGCTTTACTATTAAGTAGCATCTCTTATTGAGGTCTTGGTGCTCCATTGTGATGTTAGAATGGCTGATTGTTTTTGTCATGACTTTTGTGAAACAGTAAATGAGGGTGGAAAAAAATTTCTCATGGTAGGTGTTTTAGAGATGGGAGAATAATACTGAAGTACTTCCTTCTGAAGCTGGGAAATGGCAAAGAAAGGTTTTTGCACCACTTCACTTTACCTTACCCAAGCTGGCACTTTGTGTATTTGCTTCTTGTTAATAGTGATGCTTAATGGTATTTAATAGCATGAATGTGTGTCTCTACACTGCTGCTAAACTTTCTAAGGCATTTGTGAAAAGCAAATATTAAATGTGGACAGTTTGCAAGTGTTTGCTTGCGAGAAAATAAATTCCTTCCATCAGTCAGCAGACACTGTAGCATAGTGTTATTGATCACAAACATCAAGCACAACAAACGAAAATATTGTATTTTGTCATGCTATAGAACTTGATAAAACTTTGAGTAGTACTGGGTGATATTTTACAGACATGCTGCATTAATTTGAGCATTTGGAGGGGGAACAAAAAGTTGAAGTGATTACAAATGATCTTAAGTGTTTTAATGCCTTGAGAATTGCCTTAAATATTACAGTGAACTAGAAACTGCTGCTTTTTTTGAGCAGTAATGAAAGTGAGTACCCCATCGATTCAGTTAGCCATGCACAGTTTCCTGTTATCACTTAGGATATGTTGGAAAGTTTTAAAAATCACAGAAATAGTCTTAAGCATCAAAAAATGCATCAAGTATGTTATGAATGATTCAGTTGTTTCTCAATTAATTTATAGCAAAGATCTTAGACTTTTTTGTAGACTTATGCTAATTTTGTCATGGGGTTTTTTGGAGCTAAAATGGACAAGCTGTGTCTCAGAAGAGCTTTAGTTGTTATAAAAGTAAAATGAACTCTTGTAAGCTTGCATGATGGCTGAATACAAATGTGCTATAATAAGAGCAAATTTTTATCCATCTTGACAGCCAGATTTTTATTGGCCCCTTTGTGGCTGTGCAGGGTTGGCAAATGTCTTCTGGAGACAACAGAGGACAGCCTTCCAAGTGTCTTTGTGTTTCTAAAGTATCTGAGAGCTGGTTGTAATTGCAATCTCTGTGTAGGATGGCCCAGAAGGAATAATATTTTGTTGTTCCGTACGTTCAGTCAGGTAGTGTACATCGCACAGGTGTAACACAGGAGAGGGCTCTGAGAATTTCATTAACACACTTAGGGTGTGTTCATCAGGTGTGGTGAAATTGGGGGTCATTTCCAATGAGCATCTCCTGTTCTCTCTCTGTAGCAGTATGCTTTGCAATTTGCCATGTTTCCTTTTATACAGCTTCTTAAAAATTGCCAGAGACCTTTAGAAAATCCAGCACCTGCTCTGCAGAAAACTGGAAACAGTTAGGTATGGATACTGATGTGCTCTCAGTGCTTTCTTTGGACCTCCTGTTGTTCAGTATGTTGACCTGCTGTAGAGGATAGTGTCAGCAGCTCCAGATTCATACTATTTTATCAATATGTTTTGTCATCCTTTCAAAAAAGCTATTACCATTTGACTTGGTACTGTTGTTGTTATCCTGAGTGTCAATGTTCTGTTTGTATGAGGGATCAAGTTCATTACTTGAAGATGCATCTGCTGTGGGCTGTTGGTAGCTGGTGTAATTTTTTTCCCAAGTAAAGGCTTCCTTTTATACTGTGTTCAATATCTACTGAAACCCAATAAAAAGGGCAGAAAGCATTCTGCTGCTGCAGAAAATGCAACACATACCAATAAAGTAAGAATCAGGTAAATGCAGTATAGTTATCTCAGTACAGTATAAAGTCAGAAGTGAGTTGAAAAATGTGGAACACTGTTTTATGATCATTTCAGTTGTTTGTGAAAATCTACAGGCTGAAAGAGGAAAACTTCTTGCAAGCAAAGTGATGCAGTTGATGGAATAAAAATTACTTTAATCGTTCACAGGTAGAGATGCTTCATCATTACTGCTGTTGTGTCTATTGTGCATCCACAGGTTTGTTTATATGCTTAAATCTTTGGGTTTCACCTGTACGTGGTAAATGATGTCATAATACAAAACAGTGTAAAAATGGCATGATATCTTCGCATGCAGCGGAATTAAGTAGGTGGGAGGGTTAGTGGAATTATTATTATCAGCTTTGGGTTTATGGAGTTGTCATCAGGATTATGAAAATGTTTGAATACTAGTCAGAGCATCTTTTTTTAGTACAAATTTGGATAAAGGTGTAAAGCCTGGCAAAACCTATTTTGTGCTGACTGGTGTACACCTGTTTCTGCCTCTGAAGAAATGGTTGAATACATTAGTGGTTCTCACTGAACTTGTGAAGGCTTTTGCTGGGCAGCAGAAAGGTAGTGCTTGCTTTTGTTCCCCGAACAAGGGGCTATTTACTCACTGAAATGTGTTGTGGGAAGGTAACTTTGGTGGTTTGTATTGCCGCCAGTGATCCTGCTGATGTACTTCTCGAGCCACTGATTCACTTGCCTTAGTGAGCTGATCTGTGTCATCTTCCCCTTGAAGTTGTTTTTTTTTCTCCTTGTTGTTTGCACCCTTCAAACATCTGTGGAATGTTTTGTGTTTTTGGCTGTCAGGGTGTCAGTCCAACCAAATGCTCATCTCTGTTCCTCTGCTCTGAACATCTGCCAAGTTGTCTTTGTTGTTTCCAGTGGAGAAGAGATGGACTTGGTAAACAAGGTGGTGATGTATTGATATAGTGTATTATTTTCCATATTGAATTGAAAAACAAGTTTGCAAATAGCTTGTTATATATCAGCACTGTGGGGGAACTGTAATGCAGAAAGAGATCTATGTTTACTCTGTATTCCTTTGAGGCTATTTTTATCAGAGAAGGCAAATTATATTTTTCAAATGTGAATCTTGCAAGAAATAGGCCAGAGTTACAGTGTCGCCTTTGTTTATTCTGTCCATCAAATGGGATTCTTGCAGTTCTCCCAAGGATCAAATTGTCTTATGAATCATAAAGGCAGCTTTCTATCAAAAGAGCAATCACCTCACTGCCTTAGGATAAGAAGGAAAAACAGAATATTTTTGACAAAGTCTGAGTTTTGCAAATTGTTCCATTGCCTCCAAATTACCATTATCCAAGCTTTTTTCCAGGGATGCTAGGACTGCTTACTAAGGCTTTGCTTTGCAGATTCAAGCTTGAATTGGCTGTTTGAATGGTAAGTTCTTCTGAAAATCTGGACCACGAGGTGAATTATTCTAGTATGTTCCCCATGTCCCAGACTTGATATGTCTTTTGGGAAACCCCAGATTCTTCAGCAGTCTCAGGAAAGGTCACATTGCCGCAAGAGCTGCTTCTGTCCTTCCTTCCTTACAGGAAAAATCATGTAAAATTCTCCAGTGAACCATAATAAAGATGATAAAACCAGCTTTGTTCTGGAAGGCTGTGTTGAAATCTTAGAACTGTTTTTGACTTTTTTTCATTCCGTTGTGTGCTATGCTGCTTATCATGGGATTTTTGGCAGCAGAAATTTCCCCCCTTTTTGTTTTTTATTTGGTTGGTTGGTTTGGGGTTTTTGTGTGTGTGTATTTCTAGACTTCAATTCAAATAACTTGGGATTAGAATTCAGCACATCTAATGCATATTTGCCAGAGAGAGGAACTGGAGGAAGTCATGTTTAAAATATTTTTCTTGCATAATATCCAGATGTGTCTAGAATTCCTTTATCTATCAACTGTGGTGACAACATCTGTTTTCTTCTTTTCCTTTCACTTTGTGTTCTTCACAATTGAATAATTCAAAGGGTAAATTGTGGTTTAGTCCTCCGTGTAAACTGTGGCACAGGGATGTGATCAGGTTCCCTTCAGCATCTGCTTGGAATTGAAGTTGAGTTCTGCCTGCACAGGAGAGCTGTTGTTGTGTGCCTGTGTCTCACCTTTTCATGGATTCCTATTTGCTTGAGTTGTGTAACTCTCCAGTTGGATATTGTAATGAAGAGGGCTGGCTAATGCCTTCCCAAAACATTTTCCCCCCAGAAAGCGCTCCTTCATGTAATTGTAACCAGTAGTAGAAGCTTATCACATCCACCTGGTTTTATTTGTAATTGAAATACTACTTGACTTTGAGAGCGTATCATAAACTAACATCTAATGAAACAAATAATGTACTGTGTGTTGACTTTCAAGATATTAGAATGTATCTGGAATGAGGAGTTTGAATGAAAAGTAGGACTCATATTCAAGCTCAAGCTGAGCAGATATTGAGAAGAGTGAGGGGGGTTCTTGTCCATGTGAAGTCTAAGGTTCAGTACAGTCTGGTAGGAACACGGTCATAATTGCACTTTTAACCATCTTAAAACAATGCTACTCATCTCAGGAGCTGCTTTGTGTATTTGAGCTTGCACCTGGATTTGGCAGTAAATCACATACAAAAATTTATTACCAGGTGTCATCTTAGAGTGGTCACCATGGCAAATGTCTACTTTCCCATATATATATATTGTTCATTTAAAATTTGATGTAAGTTTTCCTTCTTTAATGCTGCAAGAGTTGCCATCTGACAGCAATTGGTTGCAATGTTTTCTTCAGACTTTGAGTTATCTCTTGTTATTTCTGTGTTTGCACAATAGCTGTGGGCCCTGCATGTATGGAGTCAGTGATACATTGGTAACCTGCTTTGTTTGTCCCCTCCAAAGAAACTAGTTTTCTTCAGAAGTGCTTTTGTCCTTGCGTTATGATGTCTTTGGGATTGAAAAGATTGTGACTGGCCCTAGAGTTACCAGTCAGATTGTGGTTCCCAGTTCCTTTTTTGTTCTCATTTTATTCTTATATTGTCCTGGTATCTTGCAGAATTAGCAGTCCAGAGCAAATATGACTGGGAGAAGAGTTAGGTGATTCTCTTTAATGCCTTTTCCAGATTCCTCCTACAATGTAGCTGGTAGATGCTTCAGTGTTGGAAAACTAAGTAAAATGCAGAGGTTATGGCCATGTGGTTTTGTGTGATCTCTTCTCCTCCTCCTGTGCGTTGTTTTTCAGTGAAAACTCTCTCACAAAATACTTTGATGTGGACCTCTGTTGTGCCACTTCCTGCCAAAATTTATGTACCCATGGCTGTCCTAGATACTGTCAATTTTATTACCGGACCAGCACATGAAAATGCCCTCTTGGGAGAGCAGAGAGAGTTTTTTGTTACCCAAAATGTACATTCTTAGTTCATTACCCTTCTTGAGGAAAATGAACTATGTGTGGACCAGAGTGTTCTCTTACCATGCTGTTTACAGTGTACAGGTCTCTCAGGAAGGGGATGGACAGTATATATGGACTGGCTTTAGCTTCTCCACCACCATTTGAGAGGGGCAAGTGGAGCTTTTCATGACAGCCTTTGCCCTACATCCCATATATTTCTGGACTGTTGAACCAGGTGTAGAGCTGCTAAAGGCTCGACAGGGCTGCACAGCTGTGCCAGTGTTATGTTTGGATCACCTACATGGCTGTTTGTGCTGGAAAAGCTGTGTGACTGAGCTGGGTAAAAGTAACTAAATAATTGCCTAGTAAATTCCTGGGAATGTGTTTTGCTTGTACGAAAATATTTACAGAGGGAATGTTCCTTTTCCAAATTTGAGCAGAAGAAAATAAACTGAGGTAAAACTACAAAAGTATTGTTTAAGGAAGGGAGCAGAGCGAAAGGGGATGGTTTGAAGTCAATTGTACACACACTTTTTCCACCTGCAGTTTCTTGGATCCAGAAAATAAAAATAAACTCAGACCTCTTTCCCATTCATGCTGGTTTTTCAAAATGCTTTTTGAATAACTAAAAAAATAAGCCACCAAAACCTCCCATAAAACTAAAAAAAAAATAGTTGGGGGGGGAAAAACAGCTATTCAAGCTTTACAGGTTGTTAAACAAGTTTTAAAGAACAGTGTGAATTATTGCAAGTGAAATTTTTTGATTACTTGCTTTGTGGGTAAAAGATGACATATTTTAAAGAAAACTTTAAAACTTAAAATTAAAACTGCTTACTGGATCTTGTCCCATTCTGCCAAAACGACTGGCTGATGTCAAGCCTAGGGGTAGCTCTGGTGCAATCTACAGTGATGAAAATTGAGTAGAAGTAGTTCTATTGGTGATTTAGCTCTCTATGACTTGCACTTAGCTTTAAAACTGACTGTGTTCTTCAGCCAGTCATAGTAATTAATAATTTTGAAAAATATGGGCTGTACAGGATTTTGGATGCTGAGACACTGAAACAAATCTGCTTAGTTTTGGTGAAGGATTAGCCAAGTCCTTAACTTGTTACTAGGGAGAGGGGCATTTAAAGGTCAAAGAGGTAGTGTGTCACAAGAAGTTGTTTCTCTTTAGATTTTGCCAAGAATGGATTCTGGTATTTCCTTGTCTTGTCAACCAGTAAAGAGTTGCACAATGGCAAGCTGGGTTAGCTTCAAATACTTGTTTGTAATTCCTCGTCTGAGTTGTCAATTCAGTAAGTCTGAGAAAGGGAAATTACTGACCTTGTTTTGATTCATACCAGTTCCTTATGCAAATAGATTTATCCGAAATGTATGAATGGTACAAGTTACAGGTTAATTGAGTTGTATTTCTTGAATAAACAAGAACATTGTCCTGGACCAATTAATTAATGAATTTATTTGTTGAAGAAAATGCCTAATCTGCCCAACCCGGTGATGTTACTTGATAGATATGCCATTTCAAAGTAAAGTTCCTGGCACCATCTGACACTCCCATCATCTCTGATCAGGTTTTTTATCATTATTATTCTATCTATTGCAAAATATGTAGAGCTGAGCATTGCCTTTTAATGCAGTTGTAAGTTGCAATTTGCACTTGCTTTATAGACCAAGGAATTTTATAAACTTCATGTGTGTTTAATAACAGAAACAGAGATACAAAGCAATAACTTTTTGACTTTAAGTGGAGATCTCACCTGTGGTACAATTCATGGTACTGTGGAGCATACTCCTAAAAACACTTCTGTGAAAATTTGTCTTAGAGTGTTTTTCTCCCTCCACACCAAATAAATTTAACATGTTCCTTTAGCAGTACCTTGCAGTCTGACCATCTCTTCAGAGTTTGTATTTTTGCCGGTTGTCATGGTTTAGCCCCAGCCATCATCCTAGCCCCACACAGCCTCTTGTCACTCCCCTACCAGCAGGATCAGGGAGAGAATCAGAAAGGTTGAAATTTCAGGTTGTTCACAAGATTTTTGTGCCACTGGAGCCAGAAATGGCTGCTCCCTTGGAGAAGTTTGAAACATACTCTCTGTGAGGACTAAAATATCAACTTTAAGCATGGATGGACAAATTTCTGAATAACCAGCAAGCAACAGAGCAAGGTATCACATGAAAAATTCACATTCTGCTTCCCAAGTGTCAAAACTACTTACTGGAGAGCTTACAGATCAAACTAGTTCCTGTCCAAGTATCTACCAAAGGATGGAGCTTTAGAGAAAGAATTTGTTCACCATTAAACAACTTGTAGTGTGTAGAAATACTTTCAGAATAGGGAAAAACACTTGGGAAGCAGGGATTTAACTCTGTGCTTTTAATGTTTTGGATTCAGTCCATGTGACATTAATACTTGAGGACAATCTAAGCACTGGGAGAATCAAATATACATTCTGCCTGCAACACCAATTAAAAGAACAAAGCCACCTACACATGGTTGAAGGAATGCCACGTTTTCACAGCAATAATCAGAAGTATTATTAGCAGTGGATATGCAGGAAAGTCCTTTCTGTGTGGTTGTGACTATTCAAATAAAAAATAAGCAAGGTTTATATATTGGTGGCTGAGATAGAGGACTGCAAATGCTTGTGCTTTTAATTTATCTCTTGGTTAAATATCTTGTAGGCTTGTCTGTCTTCGGGGTGTTGGTAAACTGATGGATTTAGTCTTTTGGTCTTGGGTTTCCTGGGGCTGCCAGTACTGAGAGGTGTACATTCTTTCCCCTTTTGTCTAATTTCCTCCCTTTGAAGTGGAGATGAGGCTTCCATTGAAAGCAGAGGTTGCCCAGATAGATGACATATGAACATCTGACTTTATTTGAGGGTACATGAAAGGCTTTTATTGCTTTCTTTTAACATTTCTGTTTTGTAATACCATGCTCAGTCACTCTGTGAAATAAAATCATAGTAGTTGCCACCTAGATTCGTTGTGTGTTGTAGAAAGCTTAATGCCTTATGTACAGGATCTCTCAAGGCCTAGCTGACATTTCAGCTGCATTGTCTTCCATATGTTTGGAAAAAACCCTTCATCATCTGCATCTAATTTAGCAGAGAGATGGAATGCCGGAAACATATTTTTGTTCCTGATGAAATAAAACTGCAAGTACTTTGTGAGCAAAAGCATCACTTGGATTATTGGTGTACAGCAGAGAAGATTTCCAAGTTCTAGCTGCTTTTATTTGTTTATTGGTTATGGTCCACATCTCTTTGGTGTGGCTCGAGCCTGGAGGACTGTAATGAGCCAAAGACGATGTTCCAAGGTCAGCTGTGGTTCCACTTTGCTCTTGGTGTAGGGGAGACGAGTGCTGCTGCTGCTGCAGGTACTTGTGTGGTGGTCTGAGGTCCTGATTGAGCCAGCTGCTCCTGGAGGTTTCTTGCAGGTCTTAACAAAAGGCACTTGGTGATGTTTGGTATCTCAGTATCCTGTACTTAGACTCTTCAGCGGGCCTTGATACAGAAGGTAGGTAGATGATACTGCTCTGTTACAATGCCTAGTCACATATAGCAGCTGGATTAACAATTTTCCTCTTTGTTTTGCTTAGGCACATGGCAAATTTCATCATCCTCAGAGGCAGAGTGAGTTGGTGCTTGTAAGCATTTGTGTGTTTTGTTTGTGTGTTGTCCAAGTGCCTTTACCAGATTATTGCTGGGGAAGCTGAATGCCTTCCCCAGATCAAGTATGTTTGACATCTCTTAGCTGAGCTGGGTTGTTTTTCTCTAGGTCAATTTGAAAATTCTCTGTATAAAGCTATGTTTTATTTACTTCAAGCTTCCAGGGCACCTGACTGTTGTGTTGGGAAATGCAAGGTCAAATAAATGTTTTTGATGAGTCTTGCTGTTTACTCTTAACAGTTCTGAAGCAGCACCAGCAGACTTAGGTCTTCTGAAAGGCCTTAGGAATAACTGAGAACAAAAAAGTGAAGAATTAGAGCAGCTTTGCCAGAATTGCTGTAAAAAGAGAAGTTGTTTCACAAGACAATAATCAGGGCATCTGTTCTGCACACTCCCAAAGTCCTTTATGTTTTCTAGAAAACCCAACTGTTGCTGCAATGTCATCTCTTTACACTTGCTAATCTGTTTGGGTTTTTTTTATGGTTAATTGTATTTTTCCATTTGAAAAAGTTGAAATGTTGTCTTGAGAACCATTATGTCTGTGGGAAGATAAGTTGAAAAATCTAGCTCTGTTTGTATCTGTTCTAGTTAAACTTGGTTCCTAAATTTAGGTAAGTGATGAATCAAGCTGATAAAACAGACAACTTTATCAAAAATTACTTCCTGTGGAGTTGATATCTAGAAATTTTACCTTCCAATTTAAAAGAACAGAGTTAATTTTCAGGAGTAGATGAAAAAGTAAGTGTGTAGTCAGGATTGCAGATACAGAGAAAAGGGAAGTCAAGTATGAAGTTACTAGAAAGCTAAATTAATTTAATTGCCTTACATGTCTGTACTAGAAATGGGTTGTAACTATGATTCCTTGAGAAAAATTATCCATAACTGCCACTTGTGAAATGATGAAATATGCAACTCTCCTGAGCAGACTCCCTCAGTAATCATACCTGGAATAAACTGCAGTGCTGATTGGTGTATTTCTCATAGCAGTCACCTCATGTAATTCATACTTTCCAGAGTGCACCTTATTCTGCAAGAAGAAATTCTTGAAGAGTCTGGGTTATGAGAATATGGAGCTGCTTGAGTTTGTGAGACACTGATTTAAACTTCATTTGGTTTCCTGCACTGATAAAACATGTTGCTTCTGAAATGCAGGATGGTGTTGGTACAGGTTATAGATAACCTGAAGGTTACAAGCAAGGCTAAAAAAGTGTCCTTTCCTTCTTTCTGAAAATAAATGTTCTTGAAATTATTATTTTGGAACCTGCTGTAAATCACAGGGGGGGGGGGATAATCTATGAAAGGAATTAGGTTTTTGTCCTGTTTTCCTTAACATATATCTACCAAAACCAAGGGAAAGGTAAGAAGATTTACATACACATTACTCAGGGCTGCTGTAACTCGCAGGAGAGCAAAGTTGCAGGAACATGAGAACGAACTGCTCCTTGAGCAAAGTTTGAAGCTAGATATGGTAACATCCATGTATAAGTTGCATGAAATGCAAGAAAGGAAATAAGCAGTTCAGCTAATAATAGGAGATTAATAATATGGCTAGGAGTGCTTGTAAAACAGCACTTGGGAATCCTGTCATCTCTCTTCATGAGGATGACAGTGTATAGATGATGTACTGGATATTTAAAAGCAAGGAGCTACGTTGCATTATATATTTCTGTTACTGCTCTCCCTAGTTTTGTCTATTCAAATCCTGGATTGGAATATGAATTACGTCAGTGCAATTCTATTTTCTGTCTCTTTTAAAATATGAATCCTTGTTTGTAGAACTTGATTTGTGGTCAAGCTTCCTTGATTTTTACTTTTCAGGGCGTTGCATAGCAAGTACGTCCCTCCCAGCTCCACAGTGAGTTTTGTTAGGCTGGGAAAGCCCTGTTCATTTGGATGTTGAAGTATGGGACGGCCTTTCTGTTGCAATTTCCAACTACTCTGTGTTGCTCTCTGATGAACATTGGCTGGCTGATTGTAGGTGCTACAGAGCTGGTGCAGTTTCTTATCTCACGCTGGCAATTTTTGAAGGACTAGTATCAGCAAAGGGGTGAAGCTTAAAGAGCCAGAAGGAGAGTGACTGGGAGAGGAGTGCCTGTTTGTTATGTTGCATGAAGCTGCTTTTCCATTTGAGAGGCAAACAAAAGAGCAGTCTGCACTGGGACCAAGAAAGTACTCACCTGCTAGTCTGGAACAAGCTACCATGTGGGGGTACCATGCTACAATGTAGGGATGGGGTGGCATGGTACTATTAACTAGCTAAGCAAACTAGTAGGTTATTTGTGGAGTGCAATATTATGTAACTTGGTCTGCAAGCATCTTGATGTAGTGCAATGACAGATGGCTTTTGGCAACTCCCCAAGAAACTATTCCTGTTCAAAAGTTATCTCAATGTGTTTGTTTCTTGTTGATTTGTTACAGGCAGCAAATTTTTAAAAGAGTAAAAAAAGCAAGGCTGAAGTGTGATGAGTAACTTACATCACCACAAAAAGCAAAAATGCATCTTGGAGATAACCTGGCATTGTTATCAGAGCTATTTCAGGGCATTTCAGCTATTCAGAGCATTCCAGAGAAATGCTGGAAACATTTCCAATTTAAGCGCTGTATCTTTCTGGTAGTGCTACAGAGGTGACCCAGATCCAGGTTCACACATATTCCTTGTGACTTCATGCTGTAGGGGATAAGCTTGGATAAAATGAGTGGACCCAAGTCACAAACACTGAAGTAAATTTTGCATGTTCGGGTTTGTAAAAAAAGAAGCCCCAACAATGAGGGATTTTCCCCCTTTCACACACAAACTTGAGAAATCTGCTTGTGGGGTTCATGTTTCAAGGGGTTTTTATCCAAGGAAGTAGTTGCAGGTTTTTGGAATCACAACCATTTAAATGGTGAAAGAACAAGAAGTCAAGAAAGCAACAGTGCAGAGCAGTAATGTCCATATGGTGAGATGGGGTGTTTTTGGAGTGAGTGTGGCAAGGCTTTGCTGCTGTTCTGACTATGGTAATGTGAAATAGTAAGGGTGTCTGACTGTGGGTAATAACCTTTCCCTTGGGCAGGCTGATACTCTGCTCTGTAGATAGTGACTTAGATAAAACAGACTTTCTTACTGTAAAGAGAGTTAGTATGACATTTTGCTGGTTTGTTCTTAACATTATTTTATGTTGTTAATAAGCTTTGTCATTCATAACAGGAGGAATTTATATACTCAGGGCACCTTGTCTCTCACATTCAGTGCATGATAAATTGAAATCTGTAAACATGAATATGCTCGGCACAGTTTCAAAGCAGCTGCAGATCCAGGACCTGCCATCCTTGGATTGTTTTTCTTCTGCTTTTGCATCTTTTTTCTCTGAAGTGCTAGTCCTACTTAATACAGCTGTCTCTTTTTGTAGCCTACCTAAAAACCTGGAGAGTGCCTGTTGCTGCTTTACACTAGCTGGTGCCTTTTTTGTTTGTTTGGTGTTTTTTTTTTTTTGGAGGGGGGAGGGGTGTTTTGTTTTTTTGGGGGGGGGGATTTTTTGTGTTTTTTTTTTTTTTAAGTAAACAAGGAATGTTTTCCTTAAGTTTTATGTAGGTAACATGTACATGACTCTTGTTTCCGAATCCTTTACTAGGCAAATATCTTAAATTAGTTTTCCCGATTTTTATTTTTTGTGGACTTATGTCAGAAAAAGCTATTTATTTATATGATTTTGGCTAGCTTTCAGATCACTGAAGATAATCAGTTGCTTGTTAAAGGGTTCTTGCCTTTAGTTCTGCTTCTCCCTCAGGAGGAATGCTACCCGCTGTTGAGGAGTACACTTAGTGCTGGTAGCTCAGTGTGCAGCTGCAGTGGGAGCTGCAGGTTGTGTCCTGGGTGGAGGGAATGGCTGGAGCCCCCAGAAAAGGGGCTGTGACCTGCAAGGGCATGACCTGTGGTGCTGGTCACCTGGAGACACAGTGGGAGCTGATGAACAGTGGGAGGACCTCAGGCTAAGTATCACCATTGGAATGGGATCATAGACTGTGAGGATATAGAAGCCTGGGGACTCCTATCATAGAATCAGCCGTGTTGGAAGAGACCTCTGAGATTATCAAGTCCAACCCTTGATCCAACACCACTGTGATTACTAGGTCATGGCACTAAGTGCCACATCCAGTCTCATCTTAAAAACCTCCAGGGACGGTGAATCCACCACCTCTCTAGGCAGGCCATTCCAATGCCTGATTACTCTCTGTAAAAATTGTGTTCCTAATATCTAACCTAAACCCCTCTGGCAGAGCTTAAGCCTGCACCCCCTTGTCCTACTGCTGGTTGCCTGGGAGAAGAGACCAACCCCCACCTGGCTGTAGCCTTCTTTCAGGTAGCTGTAGAGAGTGATGAGGTCTCCCCTGAGCCTCCTCTTCTCCAGACTAAACAACCCCAGCTCCCTCAGCCTCTCCTCATAGGGCTTGTGCTCGAGTCCCTTCACCAGCCTCATTGTCCTTCTCTGGACCCGCTCCAGCACCTCAGTGTCTTTGCTGAACTGAGGGGCCCAGAACTGAACACAATACTCAATGTGTGGCCTCACCAGTGCTGAGTACAGGGGAAGGATCACTTCCCTCATCCTGCTGGCCACACTATTCCTGATGCAGGCCAGGATGCCATTGGCCTTTTTGGCTACCTGAGCACACTGCTGGCTCATGTTCAGCCTTCTGTAAATCCAGACTCCCAGGTCACTTTCTGCCTGGCTGCTTTCCAGCATCCATGCACAGATTGACCTTTTAAAGGGTAAGGACCATGTGGATTCATACGGTTCCTCCATATGAATTAATTTTAGTGTCAGAGAGCAGTGTGGGTGCTTGCCTAGGAATTTGTGACAGTATTCACTTTGGTTAGTTTTACTGGAAAGGGCAGTGCCACAATGGTGTTATTAATGTAGTACAACATAATTTTTCATTTACTGAAACAATTTAGATGGCATAATGTACTTCTGCTTCCTGAAATATATAGGAAGGATTGTAAACTCTATTTTTCTGATGCAAACTTGGTTTTAAAAAAGTGAAATGTGAGTTCCCTAAGTATGAATTAATGCTCTTCCTGGGAAGAGGATGGAAATGTCAAATACAGAGTAATGGTACTTATTTTGAGTTGGCTTTTTCAATGGAAAGACACACATCTGCTTTTAAAAAATTTGACTATATTGTCTCCAGTATTCTAGCATGGAAATTTATGTCAGTATGGTTAATGTTTTTAAGTGACAGAGGCAATTACCATTTACATAAAACATTTCTGAACAGCACTAAAACTACTGATTTCTGTTTAAAAGTAGGTCTATTTTAAGTTTAGATCCTGCTGGTGTTGGCCCGCAGATAGGACACAAATCTTGGCTCTGGTACTAAGTTCAGTAGGAATGAAAGCAGATGCATCCTTGAGTGTGCCAAGTTTGGACCTTTGGTTCTGACTTGCCCCTGTTTATTTCAGTTGGGGCAGTGCCAAGATACTCTCTGAAGCTGGGTGGGTGCTCACTACCCTTGTACAGTATGTACTTACCTGCTTGCTTTCCTTACACTCTTCACACATGGTGCATACAGTACAGGTGGGAAATGGACAGGGTGAGTCTGAATTTCAGTGCAGGCATGTGCTGTAATTCCATCAGTTCCTCTGATAACACTGGGGCAGGAAGCTGCTACACGTGGCAGTGATGCCATGGTCCTTCTGGTGAACACATGCAAGTGTGAGGGATGTACTTCAGAGCAACCTCTCAGCAGAACACCAAGTGCTGCTGTGGCTTAACTTCTTTAAACTGGAAAGGATAAGCGTTATATTGTACGTAACAAAGCAGAAGGAAGTAATTTTGCATGAAATATTAATGGCAGATATATTCAAAATAAGCCTATGGGTTTGTGTTTATCAAAAGTGAACTAATGTAAGACTTAAAAGATAAGTGTTGAACCTTTCTTTATTTCCCGGGGGACTTCTACAGAGACACCAGAGATGAGGTGCCTCCTGCTCTGAACATCGGAATATCAGAAGAGATGTTGCCAGCCAGTATTTGGTGTGTTAGTCTCTTGTTGTCAGAGGTGGGACTTTGCTGTGACTGCATTTCCTGTGAGCAAGAGATGAATTTCAAGTGTGATAAGGGTAGCAAATACTTCTTTCTTCCTCCCACCCACTCTCCAGCCACCACAAACCCTTTTTGCAGGACCTGTGTGCTCCTTTGATTTGCAAGTATTGCAGAAGATTTGGGAGGAGGTTTTTGCTGCTGTAGACAAACTAGAATATGTTTTTGCTGCCTGTCAGCATACTTAGTGAATGTAGCTTGTAGCATCTTAATTCTCTTGGTCAGTTTTACAAGGAATGTGGAAGGCCTGAACTGCTGCAAATAGGACAACATGGAAAGTCCTGTTGTGTTGGATTTCCTAAACAAGCATGAGGCCTTGTTCCATTCTCAGTGATTCACTGTCAGAGAGCTGCTGACATCTGTACTCGGATGTCTTTTGCCACCAGCCTTTGAGAACAAAGAGTACTGCTAAGAGAGTATTTTTATATTTTGAGATATCATGTGTTGAGATCATGCTTGGACACAAGTCTTAATCAATTCTTTTGTAAGTGAAGCCAGTATGTACTGAAGTATTCACCACTCACATGTGGGAATTAAGTTGCCATTAAGCTGTCCTACAAATCACTTTCTCCATGTAAAATATGAATCTGTAAACAGGCTTTGTGCCTTTTCAGTGTCAGATATTCAGAGGCAGTGTTACTCCTTGGTTGGGAGAAATATCTAAGAGTTAGAATATCTTTTTGCTGTTCCAGATGCTGCTTTTGACTTGTTCCCTGACCTTTTCACTGCTCAGTATTTCAGCTCCTCAGACTTGTCAACTGTTCTGCATTTCTTTGTCTGTCTTGTTACTTGATCCTTCAGCTACCAGAGGTTCTTTATTTCCTTGTCTGTAGACTTGTATGCTTCTCCAGGTAGTTAAATCTGATTTTCTGCTGTATGTAATTCATCTCTGGCATTGCCAGTTTTAGAGAATAAGATGCTTGAAGTGGAAGTCTGGGCAGAAACTCGGGAGACTGAGGACCACTCTGCTCTAATTATAGTATCATAGAATAGTTTGAGTTGGAAGGGACCTTCTAAAGGTCTAGCCCAACCCCCCTGCAATGAACAGGGACACCTTCACTTTTCCAAGGACGTTGGAAAATCAATCAACTTGTCTTGCAACTGTGCTGCCACGTGAGGAAAAAGCTAAGGGTGTATATGCATAATAGGGAACATGCAAAAGCATAACAGAGACAGCATTATCCTTGGAAGTTGCTGCTTAAGTCTTCAAAACCCTTTCTTGTGCTGTGACATTTTGTAGTCACTGCTAAATCAGACATGGTGTATCTGTACTTGAGAAAAGATAACCAGACTGATTGTGTGCAAATGTCTGTCAGTTACACAAGTCTTCTCCAGGTGGATTTCATCTCCACTAAGAAAAGGTAGTGGGATTAGGAAGTGATGGAGAGAAGGAAGTGTCATTTCTAGGTGTCAGAAGAGAGTCAGTAATGAAGACAGTACTCTTAGCTGTGCAACTTCATTATGCCTTCTGCTGCCACAGCAGTGGTGGGAAGGCAGGAAAGGATTTGCCTGAATTCTACCGCATGGATTGAAACAGACTAGGACTGAATGGCAAAGGCAGCAAAAATTAAACCTGAGACAATTACTCAAAATGCTGATGTAACAGCATGATTCTGTAGGAGCAGAGCTGCTGCACTTTGTTTTTACAACACTGTGCACATGTATACTAACACTAGTCACAATCACAGAAAATAAATATGCATACACAAAAGTGGATGTTTTCAGAAGTGTCTGACAGAATTTAGCTAATTTCTGTTGTAATTCACAAGAAGTTGAATACTTTCCTATGTTCTTTATAGATCCGCTTGTCCTATTTTATTTGGGCTATTTATAGCTGCATTTGAATTTCTGTAGGGAAACAGTAAGCTTGGAAAGGTTTGGCTAGTCTAGGAATATCTGTAGGATGGTTCTGGCATGGAAATGCAAATCAGGTGCTAAAGAGTATTTAATCAAGACCTCAATTTTTTTGGCAAAATTATTGGGTCTTGGTTTTCACACTAATTCCAAAATGTGTTGAAAAGTAATGGAAGTCTTTCCCTTAACTTCACCAGGCAGTGGATCAGGTATTCTACAGTCTTGGTTACTGATAACAGTTCTCACAGCTTTTTATTGCCTAAGTAGTAATTATTTAGTCTGTAGAATTGAAATTCTTTCAGGCAAAATATATTGAGGCTGTTCCTGATAGGACAAAAATGGGAATGCAGAATGCAGAAAAGCCGGATGATCTGGCATTAGGAATGTTACTGCTGGTAGTACAAGAGGTCTCTCAGATGCCTTGGAAAACTCTTTGGATGAAAGTATGGTGTATGTTCGAAAAGTTTGTGGAAGAAAGCTACTGGCAAGTACACTGCTGCAGCTTTTGAAAAAGAGCAGGACAGGAATGCTGTAAAATATGTCCCTGCAGTGACAGAACTTGAAATAGGCTGCTTGCAGTGTGCGTCTTGTAAAAGTGGTTGCTAAGCACTAGCAGAAAGCCAGCTCTTATTAAGTATTTTTTACCTCTTTGACATGTTTTTTCCTTCCATGTGCAATATCCTGTTGACACAACAGATGAGTAGCAATTGATTTGAAGCACCCTGATGGTGAGAAATAGGCCAGACTTTTGCTTCCTGCAGCAGTTGCTCAAAAACACGTGCCTGTGTTGTAGCAGAGATTTGGGTGTCTTGAGGCATCTTACAAGCAAGATGAATGCTGACAGTATTTTCAAATGCTAAATGGTTTTACAAAGTTGTTACTCAGCAAGACTAAATCAAGAAAAATCAAAAGGAAACTTACTGGTTGAGGCAGCACTCAGTACCTGAAGGATACTGATAACCTTAGGCACTTATGCTCTGTGTAGCTTGTTGGAAATAAGTAGAAAGGAACCCAAAAGTAGACATCACTTGGAAAGTGAGTTATATCTCTTCATGCAAGTGTTGAAGTATTAATCTAATTTTATAGAGGGCCATTGTGTCACAAAGACTTTAATGAATTTTGCATGTGTATATGTACTTGGCATATATATTAATCAGTGATCAAGCCAATTGTTGCTGCAAAATTGCAGCCTTTACTGGCTGTCTCTTGGTGTCTGTGACATGGAGAAGTCATTTCCGTGCAGTGTTGTGTTGCCTGCCCTTTTGGGAGGGCAAGGCAATTGGACCTTGTGACAGGCTGGAGGAGTGCAGTTCTGGGAGAGGCATTGTGGCGACTTCTCACATTTATCCATTTTGTGCCAGGCTTACATTGGGCTGCAAAGAACCTCTACAGCACTGGAGTGATGGCAAAGATGAAGAGTTACTGGAAGTGAAGGCTGATGGTGGTTTGCACGCTTGAAATGTGCTATCTTGGCCATGAGAAATGTCAGTGAGAAGGAAAACATTTGTCTGCAAACCACCAGGGTTTCTTGCCAAACAGATCATCTTCGTGCAGTCCTGTGACTATTCTTATAACTGCATTTGGTGTGCTTTAATGACTTTCTCTGACTATTTCCTGGCAAAATGCTGGGATCTGGGGGAGCTGCCCGATTCCATAATTGAAGTATTGAGTGAGTGGTAGCTGAGGAGAAACACTTCCCTGCTTTTCGTGCCTGCCACTGGCACAGACCTTCCTCATTGGCAAGGAGAACCTAAGCGGAGTTATTTGCCTTCTAGACAGACCAGTGAGAGAGGCAAATGCCTTAAAGGGAGCAAAAAAAGGTTGGATTGAGGCCAGTAGTGGTAGGTCGTGATGGTCTCTACGGACCAGGAGATGCTGATGCAGAGCCAGTGTGTCAGGGAGCATTTCTCTTCTTGTTTACTTTGCGCTCCCGATGTCCAGACAAGCCCAGGAGAGTGAACCCACAGTTAGCCCCAGATGAATATATTGTATAGCATTTGTTCAGTTCTGGTCATTACCTAAACTGGACATTGGCCAAGTCAGTAGAGTTGACTCTGGCAGAAAGGACAAGTTGTGTTTCCCCTTCAGAAGATGAGTTTGAGGAATATGCTCATTTAGTGCTTGAAAATGCATGGCTTTCTACCTTGTCTTGTGAGACCGAGAGGACCTGGAGTACGTTGATGTAATTCCACACTTTGTCATGTGTTGTTTACATACTGTTTGCACCTCGCTGTTCTCGGCATCAGTGCCAGCACCCTGATATTTCTGCAATTTATTTTTATGATCTTAGTGTTGAAGCAGCTGTAAAAACAACTAGTGAAAGTGAGCCAGCTGCTGGAACTTCTGAGTCCAAGTCTGGTTTGCAGTAGGCAGATATTGAAAGGGAAGGAGTGATGAAAAACAACAAATGAACTTAATTGCACAACTAAATACAATTGCTTTTGAAAAAAACCCGAAACCCAACAAATTAGGTGGCTGAATTTTTAACTGGTGAAGAGAATTAAATCACCAATGAATGAAATAATACGACTTTTTTGTACAGAGTATTTCCAAGGGTATGCTACTGCTTTAAAGGAGATCTTACGTGGTCCTTTGAGGGCTTGGAAGCTGTAGAATTGTCATCTCTCCTACACCTCATTTGTTTTAGTATCTTGGAAATTAGTTAGATATAATTCTACCAGGCAAAGAGATGAGGATGTTTTAAATTTTCCCTGGCTTGATAAAATCCACATACTTTGTGCACTGATGTGGACACCAGTGAACGTTACTTTGTGAAACATAATTAAAAAAACCTGAAACCTTTCATCCAAGTAGTTAATTGGTTTTAACGGTGGTATTTAGAGTCTTGTTTGTGGACCAAGGGGATCTGATGTCCTTAACACTGCAGTGATACACATAATACTGTGTTTAAACTCCTGGTTTGTTCTTGCCTTGAGGCTGACCCAAGCTGCAGAGATTAACTGATAAGGTTAGGAGCTGTGCACCAGGGAGCACAGGGTAGCCTGTGGGTAATGATTTTATTCCTTACTTTCTTCAGTTGCAGTAATTTACCTGCTTTCTTTAAAATGCTTGCTAGTTCACTTGCTGAGGATGTGAGTTAGAGGGCTGCTTCTTGGTGTCTACTTTGGTCCAGCCAAAAATCAGCAGCATCCAAGAGATTACTGCTCAAATTCAAAAAATGTCAATTATGGGTTGGGCATGTTTCCTTTTGTAGAGATTGATCTCATTAGAGGTAAGTCTGCCCTAGTTCCGTACACATGGTGGTAAGCAGAGGTAGGGTAGAAGTCAGTTGGAATAAAACCTGCCCTTCCCAGCAAAGGGAATGAAAAGTATTAAAAAAGCCCAGCCCACCTTAGAGTGTGAGCACACGTTTATGAGCAGGGTACTGAGAAAGCAATCTATTAATTTTTCTAATGGTAACTGAATCTCCACTTGCATCTCTGGATTGGAAGGGGGCAATGTTCAGTGCAGAAGCTCACTGTGACATCTCGTAACTCTGCAACCCCAGAGCTTCAGTTTGCAGTGAGTGTACACTGATGGTAAATGTGCTCACAGAAACCCTGGGTCAGTGTGGTCCGAGGGCTCATCAGCTGGGCTGTTCTTGTTAGGATACCATTGCAACCACAGGCACAAAAGATAATATCTTGATCTCCTCTGTAGAGAGCCAGACACAATTGTATGTTTTGCAGGGACACTTGGCTCAACTAAATCTAAGAGTGCAAGTGCTCTGGGTGACGCCAGGTGAACCCTAAAGAGGTAGGAGAAAAGATTTCCTTTTTCTCAGAGAAATACCAAATGATCTAAGTTTTGATCCTGCAGTTTGTGCCTTGCAGTGAAACCTCTGTGCTTGTGTTGTGGCTCATTAACCTCAGTGGCACAGGGCAGTGAAGAGTTTTAATCACGGGGATCAGATTTCAGAATCCAGCCCAAAGCAGGGACGTGACAACAGACTGTGTGTGGGTATTAAAAGCAAAAGCTGTAAACACACAGCAGAGATGGCAGCTGCAGAATTTGGAGGAGGATGTGTGAGCAGTAAGAAGAAAAGAGCCAAAGGAAAAATGGTCTGACAAATACTCTTGACTGGAATCTATTGATCTATTTACTACTTCTTGCTTGATTGTATTGTAATTTATTTTACCGTGATATAACACTATCCAGACCAAGTTCTTGTATGAATTGTCAGAGGGATGGTCTCATCTGTCAGACGAACATGTATCTCCATTTCTACTCTACCTTAGAAGCTGAGTGCCTGTCTTGGTAATGCTGATGTCTTTTTACTATCTTCACTAGCAATATCGTTGCTGTATAGGGCACCAAAGCAGGAGTGCCAGGCTTGGACTCGCCAGTCTGCTTCACTGAAGTCAGAACATGAAGCTTCAGTATAGGTATTCTTAGTCAGAGATGTCTCCTGCCTGCAATGTCTAGAACATTTTTTTATTCCTTTCCTACCCTTATGTTTAGAAACAAGAAACATACTACCTATGAAGTTGACTTTCCCAGGCCCTGACAGCTGTGCAGTCTCCTGACTAGGCAAGAAAGACTGCCAGTGGTAGTCTGGAAGGAAAAGAAATGTTGTTCTTCAAGCACTTCACAGACAGTGAAATTTCACCGTTGATTTTGCACAGTGCTGTGTTTGTGGTCATAGTAATGTTTTAGTCTGTCGAGGTTTATGATATCTGGCACACACAGGTCTTGGTTTGATTTGTATTTTAACTGAAAATATCAGAACGTGCAGCTCAGAATCCTGAGTTTGTTGAGTTCTAGACTTAATAGGGGATCAGGAAAAGCCTTTTGACCACGAAGGTTAAGCACATTACTGTATGATTATATGTACAAAATCCAATAGGAAGAGTCGTGACTTCGCAGAAATGGTTAAAAAATAGTTTTAATAAAGCTAAAACACGACGTGAAGCTTTGTCAAGTTTAAATCCACACTTCATCTCTAGTTTTGACAAAGTTTTTGTACCTTAAATTGCTGCACCAAAATTCTGCATGATTTGCAAAACGTCTGTAATAAGAGGCTGGACACACACTTGGTTAGGGGCTTGCTAGTATCAGGTGATACACAACTATTCTTGCATTTATGGTCACCATTCCATTAAATGGACTTTAGTAAACTGAACCAGAAAAAACACAAAATCTGCTTGTCTGGTTGGGTATATTAAGCCTTGGTGAAGCAGAGGCTTCTTTAATATGCCCCTGGAAGCACCAGACCTGTCAGGGAACATTAAATGGGGAGGTCCAGTAGTGAGGAGCATGCTGCTTTCCTTAGTCTGAAGAGGTACTGAAAGTTCCTTCCTTGTTTGTTACTGCCTGTAATCCAGGAGAACTCACCTCAGGAAACTGCTGCTTCTTCAGTGCTGGTCAAAATGTCTACCCGGCGCTTGAACAAACCTTTTGCCTCTTTCCTGCTTTTTAGCAGTTCATTATTATTATCACGTTTTATAGGTAAATAATTCTCTCAGCTGATGAGGTGCTAGTATGAGAATAAGCAGGCAGATGGTAAATGCCTTTCTAACACACTTTTGTAGTTGAGTTGTGTTTCTTTTCCAGCTGTGTTGAAAGGAGCAAATTACTGCCTGGTTGATAATCTAATTATTTTACCTTTTCCCCTCTTTGCTTAACAGGAGAGTTGCTCATTTCCAATATGGAAGAACACAATGGCTCTTCAGAGACCCTCCCACTGAGCCAAGGGCGGCACATTGCCATTAAGTGTGGGTGGCTGCGGAAGCAAGGAGGCTTCGTCAAGACCTGGCACACACGCTGGTTTGTCCTCAAGGGGGACCAGCTTTACTATTTCAAAGATGAGGATGAAACCAAGCCTTTGGTAAGTGAAAGGAAGAGATGTGAGGTGAGGGAGGAAAATAAGTTAATGCAAGCAGAATTGTCTGGTGTTTAAAGAACCAAACTGCTTCATCTCTGTCACTGACTCAGTATTGGATTTGGGATTTTATGGTGAACACAACACTGGGTCAGGCCTTGGCAGCTGGTGTGGTTTCCCCATCAGCTTAGCTTCTAAAGCTTGATTTTCCAGGTCAGGTTTTCTCATTTCAACATTTTAAAGGGAGTAAAGTATACATCAAGTAGCAAAAGTCAGTCAGATGGACTTGATTGTGGCAGATGAATAAAGCTGCGTTTGAGACTTGCAGTGTGGAGTATCCCCGCTTTGAGTTTCCAAATGGGAAATCCTGTGAGACTGTAGCCTGAACGCATTGCCATCTGTAACACAGAACAGACTGCTGTCTGCTGCCTGGTTCTCTTGTGGTGATTTACTGCCCCTTACTCCTCATCTCTTTTCCTATTTATTTAGTTTTTCCACCACCATGGTTTAGCTGTAGGGTCTGCCTATCTCTAGAGTGCCATATGAGTAGAGTAAGTAATGCAGCCTCTCAGGGCAGGGCAGGCCTGAGCCCCTGTGATTGCACATTAAGTACTTGTACTAGCCCCTACAGGAGTATGATAGTCTTATGTATTAATAATTTCCTACATGCTTGTGACTTTAGAAAGAGCTCTGACATCTGTGAGTTACTTCTGTGCAGGTATTAAAATATAATAACCGCACTCGTATTTTTTATGGCTGCTAAATTTCTCATGGTATATCTCTATGTGGAATTTCACAGGGAGTTCTCAGAGATGTAAGCGCCATCTAATCCGGTTTCCTGTATGGAACAGGTCATGACACTTGGTCAAGTTTTACAGCTTGCATTATAGTGTGCATGTTAAGAAAAGTATTCTGTCTTGAGGTAATTGTTTTTGAAGTACAAATTAACGTCCAAGTAGCAATTTCACAGCCTTGATAGGTGTTTTCCCCTAAAATTTTCTCTGATAGTATAGGTTCATTAAATAACACACTGTATGTTTACAAATTTTATGTTAGAATGACTACTTTGACTATGAAATAGCTAATAATTTCTGGGAAATACAATAAATCTTTCACTGTATATATTTTGTTCATGGAGCATGTAAAAAGTAGCCATCAAAATAAATGTGTTTGCGGGCCAGATATTTGGTTTCTGGAATATAACTCTGCTTTGTAGCACTTGACATCTGCCAGTATGTTTGCATGCAAAGGCTTCATGGCTTTTTGAGGGCTGGCACAATGGTGTATTGCATGGAGCTTCCTACAGCACTATGGAGCCCAAAATATCTTCTTGTCCCTCTGCTACCAACCTGTGGGATGACTTCAGAGGAGTCTGTTGACTTTGCTACTTCCCCTTTGTGAAATGAAGGTTGTGATTCTGATCTTCTTATACCACTGATAGGTTAGGTAGCAGGTGATGAAATATCTAAGAGTTTATTTGAATTTTCCACTGAAGTCTCAAGTAAGTTCATAAAGATAACTAGGGATGCAAAGTAGGATGGGAGAAGTGCTGAGAGGAGTGTGATTTAAAATATGCCAGTAGGTTTGGAAAATTAATGGGTCTGTCCAAATTAGGATCAGTCAATATCTCACCTTAGTGTATCATTTGGAATGTTTCTGAAGCAAATTACTCAAGTGTCAGTTCTTGAAATATGTACCAGGTTCAGTGCCACATACAGAAATACTTTTTTCCATTACATTGAAGGGTTTGCTGCATTAACTTTGACAAGAAAATTGCTATGACCTTCTGACAAACCAGTTGTTCTTGCTGTGGAGAGCTAAAGCAAAGGACTCCACTGATACCATGAATCTTCAGTGGATAGGGTTATCGTTAGGAAATGGCAAGAGCTCTTTTCTTATATTTGTCATGTAATATTGGATCTGTATTTAGGATAAATACCTGTTTGTTCACTACTGGATTGTACAGTCTGTACAATTGTACAGTAATTATTTTAGACAATAATATAATGGAAGAAATTTAATGAGGTTTTGTTTCAAATTGGATTGTAGTTTTTATTTTGCTTACTCGTTGATTGTGTTTGGAAGGAGGCAGAGAGTGGTGATTACTCCTCCTGAGGAATGTTCTAATCATCACTTTGTGTATGTATATTTGTAGAAACTGGAGGAACTATAGCTGGAGAGGACAAGCCAAACCAGTGAGCTTATGTTCATAGCCTTCATGTCAGTTAGAGAAAAGCAGAATTTAGTTTTGGGTGCAAATTCAGCAAGTGTCCTGAGCACCAGTCTGCTTAACATTTGGGCTTGGGTTCTGTTTTCAGTCTGTACCAGAAATTATGACGTGATGTTTGCGCTCTTGAAAGCGAGGGAGATGTGAATGGAATTGAATGTCAGCAAAATAGTATGATCTGTCAGACTTTATTCACCAAGTGACTGTGTATAATGGGAATAAAGAGAAGGAGTGTTTTGTGTTTAAACCATCAGTAAATGCTTTGGAATTCCTGAAGCATGCTCATTTCCTGCTAGTAATAGAGGTAGCTACCACATATGCTTTTTAGTCAGTATGTGTACATCTCTGTGGTGTCAAGAATATTAAATTTAAAAGTCATTAACTCTCTGTATGAGCGGGGGGAATTGTCTCTGGCAACCTGTGCCTACAGGCACACAGAGCTGGTGAAGAGCAAGGAAAGAAAAAAGCAGTACACAGCTGCTAGTCTTTTAGTCAAGGTCAGAGAATTGTCATCGATTCTTTATTATCATCAAACACAAGAAACTTTCCCTGGTTATTTTTTATTAGTAAGAACAGCATCTATCTTTTGCTCTGATATCCTTGAAGTATCGTTGAGGATCTGGCAAAAATGGCATTTTTGTTTACTGAAGATGTGGATAGCAACAATTTAGTTAATTTAGTTAATTAAAAAGACTGACTAGTAAGTAAGCAAGCCATGTGAAGGAATAAAATTTGATTTTTGAGAATTCTGTGCTATCTTCTTGGAAGTGACACTGCATTTTGCTTTGTTAGTTCTTTTTACTGTTTCGTGCTTTAGAAAGCTAGTATTATGCTTGATCTGAAGGTCAGCTCTCCAAGCTTGAAATGTGGGCAGCTGAAAGAAACCAGAATTTAGCATTCCCTGTTTCACAGTACAGCTGTTGTTTAAATGGAGCCCATGAAAATGCATTTCTTGCTTTCTTCTCTTACAGCTAACTTCTCCAGCTGTGTCAGAGTTGACATGGTCTTAATTGAATATGGGAGGAGGAAGCCAGTGCCTTCTCAGTGAGACAGCATGCTTTTTCTGTGGCTTTGTGAGCAAAAGAAGGGAGCTTTGAAGCACTGTCTCCTTGTTGCAGTGTTGCTGTCTCACTCCATTGCTGTTACTGAGGAAGTGAGTTTATGGGAGAAAAGCTTAGTAACCTGTACTGATGGAGCATCACTGGCATTAGGTTGTAAATGAGCAAGAATGGGCAAGCTCATCCAATCTGAATAGCATTTTAGGTTTAGGCATCTATTTAATGCTGTTGTTACTCAGCTTGGTTTATGGCTGAATTTACTCAGCTTGAATTTGAGGTGTGTAAAGTAGAGACATTTTAAAGAGCTATGAAGTAGCCTTTGGGAAACACTTGGTGTATGCCTGAAAGCAGGCAATGATCTGCTGTTTCGGTCTATATCCCATCCTGAACATTTCGGTGTGCAGTTTTTATCCTCAAGATCTTACTAAACTCTTAACTGTTTGGCTTAAGTAATGCTGAACAGTATTCAGTGGCTCACAGTATCTTAGACAGATTGAAGAGGAAAAGTGTGAATCTTGAATGTGACATTTGAATTGGTCTTTGACTGAAAGTGAGTGACAGCTGCAATCTTAAATACAGATTACTGTTTGTAAGGGAAAGATAGTCTCTAATGTACAAACAATATATTTGGAAGTATTGCTTTCTGGCAAAATCATAGAATGAATCATAGAATGGTCTGAGTTGGAAGGGACCTTAAGAATCATATAGTTTCAATCCCTCGCTGTGGGCAGGCGCACTTTCCATTAGACTGGGTGGCCCAGGGCTCCATCCAGCTTGGTCCTGAACACTTTCAGGGATGGGGCAACCACAACTTCTCTGGACAAGCTGTTCCAGTGCCTCAACATTCTCACAGTCAAGATTTTTTTCCTAATACCTAATCTGAACCTACTCTGAAGCCATTCTCCCTGGTCCTGTCACTACACACTTTTGTAAGAAGTCCTTCTCCATCTTTCTTGTAGGCTCCCTTCAGGTACTGGAAGGCTGCAATTAGGTTACTCTGAAGCATTAATTTCTCCAGGCTGAACAAACCTAATTCTCTCAGCCATTCCTCACAGGAATTCTATCCCTCTAATCCATCCTGGTTGCCTCCTCTGAGGACTTGTCGAGTACCTCAGCCTTCTCCCCATCCATTGTTGCCTGTTTACCAGCGTTGTTTATTGCGTGGGTGCACCTTCTTTGACATTTCTTTTCTGGTTGGCATACCTGTAGAAGTCCTTCTCTCTTGCCAGGTTCAGTGCTCACCATTTAATGCAATTTGTATAAAAATTTAATTGGCAGATAAATTCATTTAACAGCATGAATAGGAATATTGACAAATTACAGGTGGATTTTTAAATTAAGGTAAAGCTTCTAATGAATGTAAATAGAAATTATTATGATAATTACATCATTTGAAATTTAGCCTGTCAGCAGGGAAACTCCTGCAGTATTAGTATTGAATATGATTAAAGATTGAGCATCATGCTTTTTTATAAGTTAAAAGGGAATGGATAACGTTTCTGTGTGGAGGGCAAAAATCTAATTGTACATGCACTTCAGAACTACATCACAAGAAATTGCCATCTCTGCTTACTGCCTGGAGCATTTTCAGTCAGGGAGATCAGAGTGTGCACTCTGGTACTTGTCTCTCGAAAGCAACAGGAACCAGCTTTTGTGTAAATACTGAAGAGCAGCATAGCAAATGAAACAGCTTCTCAGTAGATTTTGCTTCGATTTTTAAGAACAGCTCCCCAAGTCTTGCTGAGAGAAGGAAGGGTGGTAAAGCACCAAGTCTCTCTGCGTGCTTGATTTCATAAGCCTTGCTCAAAACTCCACCTTTCACAAAGCAAATTCAGGGACTTGATGTGAAAACAGCAAGGACTGCCCAAACCACTGATGATGATTTTTGGTTTTTTCCATTTATTGGCAAAACACTTGCTATTAGTCTTGGAAACTAGAAACAGTTTTGGGAGGGACATGTGCTGCCAGGTGAGCCCTTGTCTGTGCAAACCTATTGCAAGCTGTAAAGGAGAATTTAATCAAATGAAATTATGCAGGTGTCACAACAGATGTGGGGGGCCAATATACTGGATGAAATTAAATTGTATTTTCTTGACATCAGTAGTAGTGTTTGCCAGTAATGGAAGGATTTATCAGAAAGGCTTTGAGCTGTTGGCTATTGGATGCATTTTTGGTGGATATGGAACTTTAAAAAACAAACAAAAAGGCTCCACAAAAAATCCATCAGAGAAAACACCCTAATGCTTCATGTGAATTAGATGCAGTGGAAGGGAAGGATGTCTGACACACTTCAGATGAAGGCTTTAAAAAAGTCAGTCCAAAGTGTGAGTTCTTTATTTTCCCTTCATGGCTTCTTGACTTTGTGTAAGCTCACTAAGAAACTCCTCACTG
This sequence comes from Anabacerthia variegaticeps, assembly GCA_035583185.1. Classification (NCBI taxonomy): domain Eukaryota; kingdom Metazoa; phylum Chordata; class Aves; order Passeriformes; family Furnariidae; genus Anabacerthia; species Anabacerthia variegaticeps. The sequence goes on along the minus strand of JAWWEW010000131.1, from coordinate 15,831,582 downwards.
CATGTTTGTATATCATGCAAACTAGAAACAGATTTTGTGTTAGCCACACGTTCCTGGTGCAGTGATACTTCCTGTTTTTTGAAATGCTTAAGGAAGAGAAGCCTCTGTGAAACTTACCTTTCTATTTATGACAAGTGCATTTTTTTTCCATTCTGATTGTTCTTGAGCTCCATCCACTGAATGTAACATTTTGCATGTTTTAAATAAAAAATTTAACTGCTTAACTGTGTCACTGATTGAGTTTCACATGAGGCAAGAAGAGTTGTGTCTTGTCTGATTGTGAGTAGTGGAGTTTTATGCTTTTTTTCCTGTCTGAGACAGAAACAGGTATGACATGGTGTGGCAAGAGGCAAAGCAGTCCATAGCCTGGTCTTTCTCATGTAGTGAATGGCTACAGAGGTGGCTGTTCTGTGCAGAAAGTGAAATGAAAGCCCGCCAAACTAATTTGGCCCTTTTTATGGGTTTTCAGGGCATGGCTTCTCAAATATATGTATAAGGCGGCTTTTGCAACTAAAGCAGTGAAATTTCTGGAATACAGGAATGGTAGGTCTTAGCTTTTACATGCAGTAAAAAGCTTCTGCTATTTCTAATATTTCTGTGTCTTTTTAAGTGTTTAAGCCATTTACTGCTGCAGGTTTCAGCACCTTATTTGAAGACGCATTTTTTTCCTGCAATTACTTATGTGAGTGTTTTCAGAGGTCAGAGAAACGCGTGGGAATTTTGTACATGAGAGATTAGTGTGATAAGGATAAGTTTATTTGAAAGCAAGGGGTTTCTAGTGCCGTTATTCTGCTGCTGGGGAAGGGTTTCTCAAATTCACAGGACTGTTCTCAGACTGAGACACATAGCCACAAGATCTGTCACTGAGGTACTCAATTTGAAGGTGATCAAATTCCAACCTTAATCCCCTTTTTTGCCTCTTTCAGACCAAAAATGTGAACTTGAATTTTCAGTACTTGTTGGTTTTGTTCCTTTGAAAAACTTCTGAGTTCTTGGGCTTGGCCCAGTAGGAGTCTTAAAAATTTTCATAGGAAGAAAAAAGGTTTCTCCTCCAGCATCAACTGCCACATTAATTACAGGGGGGTCACTAAACACCATGCAAAGCTATGGGTTCTTTGCCAAAATCGGGCAGTTCTTGTTGTGTGCTTTGCCCCAGCTTATGCAGTTGGAAATTCATTTTCCCTGCGAAGATGGTTTTGAGGTTTCAGTGCAGTGCAGGGGGTGTTCAATATCTGGTTTAGTCAGCTTTGCATGCAGCACTTGTGTCATTGCTGTGACTGTACCGGCAACATCTGCAAACTTCTCTGTCCTGCTGTTATACCAATTTAAGTCTGTGCACACTTGATTCCCGAGGGCTTGGAGCTATTCGTTCTCCTTGAACTTGACTGAATTTTCAATACAGTTTTCAGGTGCAGTCTTTGTCCTTCTTGCATTTCTGCTCTTCTCTTCAGATGCAGCTCTGGCCCCCACTTCCCATGGGTCTTCTTTTGCCTCTGAATACATTGGCTGGTAAAATAACTTCCCCTCTCCTCTCCCAGTGCATGTAACATTTATAAAGGGCCAGCTGTATGGTTGTTGCTCTCTAACATGGTTCAGTGTCTCCATGCCATTTGATGACTTGGAAAATAACAGATTAAATGGTTGCCTTCCTACTCGCCATGCTCCCAGCAGTTCCCAGGTGCCTGATTATATCTTCAGTTTAAACTAAAGCTAAAAGTTGGTGTTTTCTATGACCAGCCTCTTTAATGAATTTTGACTCACACCTGCCCCAAAACAAAAACAACAGTGGGCCTTGATACTGTGCAAAGTCGAGGACCTGTCTGTCCCCTCTTAGGCTTCAGAAAAGCAGTCCACTGACTCAAGTTCAAAATTCACTGACTTGAGACAGTTTTGTAGGTGGGAAATGTGAACCTTTTGTGGCGTTTCAACTTGTGCATTCCACTGGAACTTTTTGTTGTTATAACCAAACTCAAAAAGTCAGGATGGTAAAGAAAAGATGGTCCCAACTGAGCTTGCCTGTTTGTGTGGCAGGCGGTACAGCCCCAGGTCCTCCTTCAAAGCCATTTGGGAACAATGAATACTTGTTCCCAGACTTCTGTATCTTTAATCAATCCAAACTGGGAAATTAGTTTCAGTAAATATTTTTGTAATAGAACAAAGCAGAAAAGCCTCGTGGCACTGATTGAAAATGCTAGCACCCTTGATCCATGTGTGCGTTCAGAGCTAAAGCTCTCAAGCATGCTACCATGTGTTGTATAAACTGTGTGTACAATCAGACTTGGCCAACACCTGCTGTTAGATTGGAAAGGAGAGGCGCTCTAATAAGATGTAAACTAGCCGACAGCTTAATTTCAGTTCTTGGCGGCCAATGCATCTCCTTAGTCCAAATGTTCAGAGAACTGCCCCCACCTTTCAGTTTATGGGACCAGGGAACTAGCTGGTTTGTAATAGCTTGCCAACTCTGAAGTTCAACCCTTAACATGCTTCATTGCATTTCACGGATGAACAGTATTTCTAAATGTAAGAAACCACTGCTTGATACAGAGCTGCTTTTCAATGGTGGTGGGGCTGCCTGGTCTTTATCTGCCTTGAATCTTTTTATGCTTACACCATCTTTCTCTCCCTCCTTTCCTCTCTGTTTTTGGCTCGTGCCAGGGCTTGGGACAGGGAACCAAGGGGAGATGCTGTCTGCCACCTTTTGTCTACTGACTGCCGGATGAAAAATGCATTTCTGGTGGATGTCTAAAAGGTTAATGGGGTTGTGTGGAGAGGAGTAAAGATAGTATCAGGATGCTGTTGTTTCAAAAATATGCCAATATGCTTGATATTCTGTCTGTTGGTTAGTTTTTATTGATTGTCTTCTTACCACCGCCTTCTTAATGAAAGGTGCTGATCTAAATTCCTAATCGTGTCAGTGGTTTTGTATTATGAACTCCACTGCAGTGCAATGCCTTTTGCCATGTTTAATCAGACAGCAATAGTCTGCTCTAGATGTTTCTCTTTAGTTTTCCTTGCTTAATAGCAGCAGTAAAGTAACTAACCTGAATACTGCTGCACGGCACGTGTGAGGCTGTAATGTGAAATTTTGTGAAAATCCATCTCCAAATTAGTCTTAAAGTAAATTTAATGCTTTCTCTTTCAAGCCTATGTGGAACCTTAACCATTGTAAACGTTAAATCTTTTTTCACACTCCATTAATTTGGGCAGCAGAGGCTATGTGGCTTGTTGGGTTTAAGGGCAAACACTAGTGGTAATGAATAGGTAAGAATGGCTTGTTTTGGAGCCTGACAGGTGAAATTCAGTAACATTTGATCAACTCCTATCCTGGGGCTGCTGATGATAGCTTCTAGCTTAGCATATACTACTAAGAGAATGTTTGAGATGTGGAAAAGTTCAGCTGGTACCATTGAGTAGGCCACACATAATGCCCCTGTATAAAGAAATCCTAGGTGTGCTTGCTTATTTCCTTGCATATTGCTAAGGAACCTAACAATGTTGCTGTAGTAACTGAGAACTGATTCTGGCAATAATTTTTAGGAGCATTTGTACTAGTCCACTGATTTCAGCTTGATTCAGCTGGACTGAATAAATGCTCTTCTGTGTGAGCTTAGGCTCATCACATGAAAAATGACACGAATCCTCTGCAAGTTCAAACACAGCAACATGGTGAAGATGTGCTATGTACCATAAACACTGTGGACAAAAAAACCCTTTCTTAGTGTCTTGGTTATTGGAGCCTTTGGGCTGCCACGTGTTCCCTGATGAGCTGAGCCAGACATTTCAAATCCCTTCATACAGAACAAGTTTATGAGAATGGCCTTCACAGGTGGTATTTGTGTTGGCAGCCTCAGAAGGGAGGCCAAGGGTTGAATGGTTAACAGAAGCAGCTAAATTAACTTCTAATGCTGCAGGGGCATCCTTTTCAGCAGGCTTGCAGCACACAAGTTGAGCTAACAAAAACTTTCTGTTACTGCTTGGACTGCAGAATAAAACCCATTAAAAGTCTATGCAGCTACCCACAAAGAGCTCCTGCTTTGAGTGAGTAATTGCAGAGTTTCCACTCTTTCACTCTTGAATACCAACCACAAGCAATTGAAGAGTACTTAGGATTTTCATAGACACAGGCATGTGTTTTGGAAGCTGGTTAACATAAACGGAGCACTGGTGTAGGGATCTGGTCCTGCAGGTGATAGAAAACAGACACAAGGCTGTGATTTCGGTGTATGAGCTGATGCTTTAGTAAGGTGCTGTATGTGCATGTGCCAGAGTGCAGTGGGGACCTCACAAGAATCCTGCGTGATGGCTCAGCAGCACAGCCTTTCGTCACCTCATCCACAGGTTTCAGCTGTTTTAGAACTACTCTCCTGCCCTTTTTCCTTCTGTGTTTCCATGTCTGCTGTGTCAAACTGAGGTTATCCTTGCTTCCCATAGGCAAAGGCTATATGGCAGGCCTGCTTTAGATGGGAGGGATGACTCAGCCTTGTTATAGTGCTAGACAGGTGAAGGATGGAGAGCAATTAAAAGTCTGTATGCCATGATCCTGTATCAATTGGAGTAATTAGTGGGTTTCTGTCTTTACCCTATGAGGAACACTGAAGCCACCCCTTAGGCTGCCCATTGATCTTTGGTGAGAATCAGCTCCTTTTTTTTGTCTCTAGTCAGAGATTTAGTACCTTAAGAATCGATTTTAAAAGTCACAAACACTAGCAGGATTAAAAAAAAATAAATTAGTGGCTTGAAAGAAATAGGGAATTATTTACATGTTTTGCAGCCCAGTGAGAATGAGACAGACTTAGAGGGTTTTTTTTCTCTTTGCCTTTTTCTCACTTAAACAATAAATAATGCTCTGCATCTGAAGAAGAGGTTTAATATTTTTATGGGAAAAGGTTATTGTTAAAAACGTCAGTCTGTCATCCTTATTCAAGTTATTATATGCCACATACTGTCTACTGTTAAGATGCCAGATTTCCCCCCAGCCTTAAAAGTGATACCTATTCCATTGTGTACCAGAAATTACTGAAAATATGTTTAACTTTTGCAAGTTAAATGTGTATTTAGCAAATTATTCATATCTTGTGTTTTTCCTGATATTTTTTCTGCAAATGAAGCTGTTGTTCAGTGAACTTTATTATAAAACCTTTTATTTCTAATACAGAATCACTAACCATGGACTATCTTGGAGTGAGCTTCACAGCTTTGCTTGCCATCTTTTGCTTCATCTGCATGCTCTTAAATCCAGCACAATGATTTAGGTTCCTGTAAGTTAGGTGATGTGCTATATAAACCAATTTTTACATGTTACAGAAATAATCCCTTTCAACAGGCAAAATATTCCCTAGAGCAGGCTTTTGAGAAAACATCTCGTGAGAATTGCTAGTGTGATTGATATTTGTTACAGCTCCTGTTAATACATGGAAAAAAGAAAAAAGGCAGACTGACATGAATTTGTTTTCACGGTTCCTTACACAAATGTTTAAGAGCAGGGACACTGGCATTTTGGCTGAGAGGTGTTGGAAGAGAAAAGGAGATGTAACAATGTGAAGTTTACTGTGCTGTAACCTCCTTTGTGCCTCTCAGGAGTGCCAGATCACTCTCAGGAGCATCAAACCAGCTTCATTTCCTTTAATGAAGTTGTGTTAAATTCCACGCAGTATCCAAACTCTCCCAGTCAAGTATTTTTCCTGGAGTGAAAAGGTACATGGTGATGAGGCTTAGCAAGATACGTAATAGTGGGATCCCGAAGGTATGTTGTTGGCATGAGAGTTCACAGATTAGTTTAGAAGCAGCCTAGTGTTAGATTTCATTCGCAGTCTAGGCTGTAAAACGTATGTTGCATTTAACTACCTTCGGATCAACAGAAGATCTCTTTCCTTTTGCTTCATGGGTTTGATTGTTATTCCAGGTGTGTTTCCTCATTTTCTTTCTGTATTTGTATAATGTCATTTATATAACCAGCACTATTTGGGATAAAGAAATACAAGTCGTAGCTGAAAAATAAAACATACAAATCCTTTGTCAGCTTTTGTTGATGTACTGAAGTTTCTGGCTTTTAATTTTCTGGCCAATTGCCTCATTTTTAAATAGGTTAACTTACGCTGAGGTGGAGGCTACAGAGGAAAACAAATCTTCTGTATTTTATAATGTGACAATAAAAAGTGCATAAGGTAAGTTTCTACCCTCTGGCTCATACCAAGGTGAAGGTAAAGTATTTTATGAATAATCAAGCTGTTCTGAGCCAGTTGGAGACAAGGATTTATATACCTGGTGTTAAGGACATGCTAGAGAGGAAATGGTGAGCTTTTTTCCTTAAAATAGTCACCAATTTCTATGAAAACACTTGTTGCAATAAAAGAACTTCAGTCTAGCAAATATCAGTGCTATCACTGGTGCCTGTGGATCAGTCTTCATTGGAAAGATATGGCCCAGTCCTTCTTGTTTCTCCTCTGCAAGCAGGAGCCTTGCATTTTCCAAGGTACTTGTGAGTTTCAAGTATGAAAACCCAGACTTTACTTTATGACCCTTGGTTTTAGGTGGTGTTTCTCACAAGGCCTGTTTGTGATTGCAAGTAACAGACTGCAAGCAATTTTAAAAACAACCAAGTATGCATGATGTTATTTATTTTAACCTCTTTAGTGTAATAGCTGGTTTAGTAAATACAGTGATTATTTTGGTGTCCCTTTGCTACAGTGGAAAGAAGTATCCAATTAACTGAGCAAAGAAAACTCATCTACTGCTCTGAATGCATAAAAGGCCGATTTAATTTCTCAATCTGAGAGAATTTAACATTGTGAGTAAAGCTAATTAAGCTGTTCAGCTGACATGATGAAAATACAAAGTAAAACCAAGATCTCCATTCTTGGCTCACAGTCACAACGCAGCTGTATTCTTGGACTTTTCCACTATGAAAACTCCTACATAAGTAGGGTAGTTTTGCTAATGAAATGTTTAATTAAACAGAAGGAAGGTTTGCTCGGTTAAATTGTTGCTGCTTTTATTGGTATCTCAAAAGATGACAGCATTGGGACTTCTTACGGTTGCATCCTGCTGAAAACACCAATGCAATGTTCATAATAGCGGTATGTGTGTGCTCTTGTTCTCTGCCTTGAAGCAATTTTATCCTAGCTAAAGCAGTGTTGCATATGGAGTCTGCACTACAGATGTGTCTCGCAGTGTCTTGCCCTGCCAGGGGTCCTGCTCAGTTTGCTGCCTCTAGGTGTAACTGAGTAGTACAAGGTCTCTGTTACAACATCAGCAGTACCTGTTGAAGAGCAAGCTTATGTACTTGACTGCTGCTTTCTATCTCTGTCCCATTGCATTGTGCTTTGGGAGAGGAGTAGAGCTAGGGAAATATGAGACAGGCAAGAGTGAAAGGCCCTTAATTATTGTTCACACTTGGCTTTCTCTGGTGACATCTGTGTATCAGGATTTAGACCATCTGCAGGACATGAGTGATGGATTTCTATCACCCCTGTCCTGCCATCTCTCTGCTGCTGGAGTGGTAGTACTGGTGGAAAGGCAGCGGAGGTGCTGCCCAGTACTGTGATCCCAGCAATAAAAGCGCTATGTGGATATAGTAGCTCAAATTTGAACTATTCAAGTTGGTTTTTGTAGCTTGAAGAGTCTAATTTGAGCTGGCAGCATTGAGAGGTGCAAGCAGGGGTAATTTCAGAGAGAGGTTAAATATGTGCATGCAGAGCTGTGCAGGCTTTTTCAGATCAGAGGCTTGAATGTGGTGCTGTGGGAGTTTGGACATGAGCATAAGCATCTGACCTTGGCAGGAAGGGTGAAGTGGTTAGAGAGGGCTGGATGAGAAAATTTAGCTGTGCTGTGTAGGCTCAAGGAATGTAACCAGAGATCAAGGGAAGAGCACGTTAAATGAGTGGCTAGAGAACCGGACCAGGGTTTCACAGCAGGTGTGGGGAGGAAGAGCTGAACTTCCAGACCTAAAGAGCTGGCAAGATTTTAATTTGTTAACCACCATTCTTCACATTCCCTGTTTTCTTCAGAGGATAATTATTTGCTTGCATTATTCTGCTTGGCTCATCTTGTGAGCACAGTGTGCATCTGCAAATAGCATTAGGTTCAGTATTTGGCTTGTAGTGTTTTCTCATAAAAGGCTTCAGCCACTATTGTTTTTAAAATCTTAGGCAGCTCACAGTAGAGCTCATGAAGATACGCTCTGTGGATGAGACAGGGACAAAAAGGCTTTTCTGCAGAATGGCCTCTAAATCTCAGTGTGTAGACACTTAAATTAACGTTTCACAATAGAAAATTAATGTTAAACAAACCAGACAGTAATATCAAATTTTAGAACAATGCCCATGCTTCTCTCAAATTGGTGGTAATGCCAGCAATGGGACAACTGGCTGCTGAAGAATGAGACCAGCTAAAGGCAACCCCCCTGCCAGTTCCCCAGTGAGCTGTGTCCAGCAGGTCCCCAATGCATTGCAAACATCTAGGAAGAGCATAAAGGCTTTTTATGTAGGGTGACTGTGAATAATAGGTACTATCCAGAAAAGAACTGCTGCACATTGTGTAGTTTGCTAATGCATGTGTAGTCAGCAAGAAGGTTCAATTATAGATTTCTAATTAACTGCTTACACAGGTAATAATCCAGTCACTATGTGTCCTGCAGAAATGAGGTGGTAGAAAGTCCTGGAGAGGAAAACTGTGATGATCTGCTTTGAGAGATACGATGGTCAGGGTTGGAAGAGGAAAGAAAGATGCCTGAAAGAGTAATTACTACAAGACAGCCTTCTGACTTGACCCAGAAGGTGATGTATCAGTAAGGTAGGGTTTGCTCTACCTGAATCATTTCAGAAAAAGATTGCATAAGGGGTGCAATTATTTGTGTGAAATCTTGGGAAGTCCACATAAATTGCTGCATGTCTTTCACATAGTAGCAGTGTAACCAGGAGCAGGGAATGCCATTATTGCCTGCGTTTTTCAGGGCAACATTTTGAGGAGAGGGGAAGGAGGTATTCAGAAAGGGTTGCTGAGGTCAGACTGAGTGGATTTTGGGCCTGAGGTGGCAGGAAGCTGTGCTTCTCCAAGAGGATAGCTAACATGTTAAAGACTGTCTGAAAGGAAAATGCTGAAGGTAGTGTTTCAATGGAAGAGTGTTGGAGATGAGTCTTTTGACTTCCTCTCTGAAGCATAAGTGATCGTGCATGATGCTTTGAAGCTCCACATTCGAGTTAGTTTCAAAATGAATCCAGTGTCTTTTTATGAGCTCTTTCTAAGGAAACCAAAAATTTTGGGGCAAGCCATTTTATATGTAGAACCTGGTAAAAAAGATTAGAAATTATTTTAGAACAGAGGCTCTAGGGACCAGGTAGGTAGGTAAGGGGGAAAAAAGTTGGGTTTGTTGTAATGGGTGGTAACCGCACCATTATTTACACAAGCAGAGACCGCATTCCATTTAATAAGTGCTTTGCTTGGTGCTGCTTGGGGACTTATGAATATTATAACAATTTGAGAGTTAAATTTACTTTTTTTTTCCCTGAGATGCAACAGATGTCCCTTCAATGACTCTAGATACAGTTTCATGTGCATAAATGTTTGTTTAAACATTTAATCTTTGTTTCTTTTACTCTCTTTTTGGTTTAAGGCTATTCAGGTTGTAACAGTGAAAGTAGTGTTATTGAGAAATAGCTTAAATCCTGTTCTAAAAGTGGATCCTGGCTTTCTGCCTTATTTAAAATAACAAGCAAACAAACAAAAAAAAAACCAAGACAACAACAAAACTCAAAAATCTGATAACCCAATAACGTTGACAGTAGAATGATACGCATTAATCCTTATTCTAGACTCCTGTCAGAAATAATGCCGTAAGTGGTTCAGAACAGACCCTGATGTTACCTGCCAAGAGGGGATGCTTCCATGGGACTCCTCAGTTTAGAAGGTGGCACTGAAATAGATGCCTGGGCAAGTTTTTCTTGGCACAAAACTGGAGTAAGAGCTGAAAAGACTCTTCTAGGTTGGTTTGTGGGTGTTGTGTTTTTTTTTTTTATGAGGATTTTCTTTTATTTTTTTTAGTTGGGCAATAAGTAGTTATAGCTGGAGACATGAAATGTAATGATTGAGTTGACTTGCTGAGCAGCAGCCTGGGCCTGACAGTGTCAATTGTGGCAGGTTTTCTCTGGATTTCTGCATGTGCTTTTCTAAAAAACACATTTATAGGAAGGGAATGAGTTTTGTTTAAGTGATACAGAGACACAAGTAGGAGTGGTGGGGAGGAATGTCAAAATAGATCACTACAGTTTTTCCTACACACCAGTAAAGGGGCAGAGAGACATTTTGCTGACAACCAGAAGAAGCAGCTTTGGCTGCAGGAGACAATTGCTTGTCAATCAGGAAAATCAGGTGTAAGTTACTTTCTTTGCCAGGGATAATTATTTAGACAGCTGACTTTCTTCACTTCCATGCTGGCGAGCTCCTTGCTCTGAGCTGGGTGAGCAGTGCAGTGCAGCTGTTGCACAAGTTCTTCTGATGACTGGGTTCTCAGCCAGCACTTCTGTCATGTAGGGCAACCCAAAAGTACACTGTAGGATACACTGATCTGCTGGTGGTATGGGTTTGGCGCTGACCTTGATGTGCTCAAGAGTCTGTAGTGACTGGTGTTCAGGCCTGGGCGCTTCTCCTTTCTCTCCTCAAAGCAATTAGTTGTGACTCAAGTGTGCACACCTCCTTCGGAACTGGTTTGGTCATTAAGGAGGATTAACCACTGGAAAATTGTATGCTTCAGGTGAGTGTGAGTCCTCTGCGTATATCTGTATTTGTCCTCAGTGGCTGACACTTCAATGCCTTTGACACTTAGCTGGGGTGACGAGTCCCATTTTGCATTCTGCACTCTGATGCAAAGCTCAGGATGCAATTGTGTTTTGCCATGGTGTTACATATGAAAGGTGACACTGTCCTTTCATATTCTTCCCACCCTTGTGTTGATTAAGTGGAGTGGAAAGATAAAGTGCCAAAAATGCTTGAGGGTTGGAGGTTACTGGGTATGTTTGTAAGGAACAAAAGTGAGTTTGGTGTCTTGGAGGTGGGCAGGAAGCCTAAGGGAGTAGACTTGGACAAATGTTCATCCGTAAGTGACCTTCTGCCCTACCTAACGTGACAGGTGTCTGAATGAACAGGAGAGTATCTGAACTTTAGTTTCAGCAAGTGTTACCTACTGTGTGGCTTGCAAAATTTATGAAGGCTTGTGTGGTCTTCTGTGGGGAGAAATTTAGTATCCCTAGAGGAAAAGCCTGAGTTTGTGGTTTTTGGATATTTTCAGTGAGCCACAGTTAATTTTAGTGTATGGATAATTTAATAAACACTTTTTAACTTAAAAACATTTCAAAGTAGGAGTAAAAGCAGGTAAAGTTAGTATTTTTAATATGATTTGAGAAGAAGATTCAGTTGTATATAATAGTTTGAAAATATACAGGCACCTTTTGTGGGAGGCTTGTAGAATATTGAAAAAAAGAATTAAATGGAATTGATGATCACTAATTTAGCTTCATTTGTGGATTAAGTCTACAATAGGATGCACACTTTTGTGTGCTGTGTGGCACTAATTTTTGTCAAAGACAAAGCCATGGACTCTGCCAGAGACCTGAAGAGGTGTGCTAGAACTGCCTTAAATAAGGTAAGACATTTTAAAACAGCTGCATACATAGGAGAAAATAGGCAATTTTAGTCACCAGTGTTATATATATGAAAATAATACACAAAAATCAGACACTGATTTTTAACTTAGGCTGAGATTGTCATTGCAAATGCTAGGCTCTGTCTCTAGCAAGATAGACTAATCTATCTTTCTCCCCTCCCCTCCTTTTTTAGTAGCATTTTATAGTAAGTTCTGGGAATTACTTTTTTGTTATTGCCTGCTCAGGAACTGCCTTTTAGTGGAAAATAGTGAAAACATTCCTTCAGAAGAAGGAATGAAAAGCTTCATGCATTCAGCACTTGCATGCATAAGCAACCTGACCAGTCCTGTAAAAATGAGCAGAGGAATGAGATTTTCTGTTCACAAAGAACCTGGGGATACTGCAGAATTAGCTTCCTAGAAGAAAAGTGTCCTTTAAACCCATGGAGTATGTTGTTGGGATCAGAGAGGGTTGAGCTCCCTGTGAGTGCAGAGAAGGGGAGAGTGTGTCATACAAAGACTCCAGGAAAACGGTGACTGTTCATTGCAGCCTGGCTCTTCCTACCCAGGATATCACAAAGGTGGAAATGGGCTGTCTGAACTTGATTAAGAGCACACAGATCTGACTGTGTGTAGAGCTTAGGTGTGCTTTGTTGATGTCTTGGTGTTGTGTGTTCCTAATGGGTTGGTGAAAGCGTGCCAGAGCTGGGGAATACGAGTGGGGTGAGCTGGTGCTTTGGGATAATGCCCTTTTCCACAGCATGGTGTCTGAAGGTTGTGGCATGGCTAGGGGTGGTGACAGGTCTGTGCCAGTGACCTGTGAGGAGAGCTGTAACCATTTTAAGGACAAAGAAGAGGGCTTTAGTGTGATCTCCATATTAGCAGTAAATTGAGTGCAAGCACAGCTGGCAGGAATCTGCAGATCTGCATTTGAAATTTTGTAGCTCTTCCCTAGAACATTTTTCTGTATGATGGTAGTTTCTTTGGTCTGCATTACTTACTTCACTTAACTGCTGGAGGGAACCATAAGCTTCGTGTGGGGTAAACTGAAATGAGAGCTTACTGTAATGTTGTAATTGATCATTTCCTGCAAGAGCCTCTAGCTGCCCTGTCTTGAAATAAATGAGGAAGAGCCCTGTACCCTCAGCTGTGGGCAAGTAAAAAAAGGAAGGACTTTTTTATAACTTCCTGAGACTAGAAGTGATTTTTACTACAGGGTCTAATGGTAAGTTACATTGGACCTTACACACTATCTGTGACTTGTAGGGAGCTGGTGACACAGTGCAGTATCATGTGTATCAAGTGTTTGCACATGGGCAATTATGTTAAGTGTTTTCCTAAGAGATGACATCTGTAGGAATTGCATAATAATACTGGGATTAATGCAGTCACTTAACATCAGGTGAGGCCCAGGCAGCTCAGCTCCATCTGCTCTGGTTTTGCCTCCTAAGTTTATTGGTGACTGAGTGACTGACCCCTCTAGTATCACATGAACTGAATGGTCTGGGAAAAACTACATGTGTGTAATGGAGCAGTGCCACATCCCTTTCTTTGCCAAATATATCCAATAATCTGTGGAAATATGTGCTCTTCTAGCCCTAGCTTAAGTCATAAATGAAAATGGACCTCTTTTCATATGCATGCTTTTATAGATACTAGCACTGTGATATTAGAGGCTGCTGGGTGTTTAGTTACTGTAGATTTTACCAGCTGGGCATGTACAGAGAATAATTAGCATTGTGCAAAAATGCCCTTCACATGGTGCTGAAGTTAGAGACGTGACTCTGGGATGCTAACATGTTTGGTGCAGGAACCTGCCCACTTCTTGTTTTCTGGAGGCTTCTTACCACTTTTGGTCACAGGATTTTTCATTGTTTTTGTGTAGGCAAATATTGTGCTATTTTATGAGATTGGGAAACTGAGAGCTGCTTTATGCTTAAAGAGAGGAACAAATGATATTAACATTCGAATTTATTAACTGTTTATTCCAATCTTAAAATTCTTCATAACCTTTATGGAAATGTTGTCTATTACTTAAAATGAAAAGGGCAAACCAGAAATTTCACTATTATTTTATACTGGAGGTTTCTCTGAAATACTGAAATGTTTATTCCTTACAGAAGTGTTTCGAGGTCGCTATATGATCCCCTGTTGAATTTTACGGATTCATTTTATCAAACCATAAAGCACTGGGTTTTTTACTAACTCCTGAATGAGTTTTGGAAGTGTCTCCTTTGTCCTATATCATTAAACACAGAAAATGATTGAGCAGGTGACAGCTCCCCACAGTTTTGGATCAAGAGAATAACAGTCCCAATAAATTAGAAATGACTGTCACCGTTCATCATCCTCAGCATAAAATGGAGCTTGCTGGAGTAGAAGCGATGTCCTTGATTTTGGTGATGAGGCTCATGGCAGGATTCCTAACATAACACAGAAGTGATGGGAAGAAAGTCTTAAAACTGAGGGGAGCATTCTTCTGTGTGACCAACTGTCCTGCGTAGAGGCAGCGCAGGCAATTGTCCAGGTCAGATAACTTCTGGCCAGCTAACCTGAGATAAAACTGTAGATTTCAGCTATTGCTCACAGTTTGCTGACTGTGGGGTGACTGTTGTTTTGCCAGATAAGTTTCAGCAGATAACTGCTGTGTTTAATAAGCTATTTTTGATTTTGCTTCCATTTCTAGTGAATACCCAAGGTTGAATTCCCTCCCTCCCCACTGGCTAATTCCATGTTTACACCGACTTGTGAAAGACTGACTCAGTAGCTTGTGTATTTAGACTGGGAGTCAGATTGCCTTTTGCTTACTTAAAATTATTTATCTGAATGTGCAAATAAAACTTGGGTTAAACTTGTGGAGGCATGGTTGATGAGTTTTCACTGTTCAGATGGATACACTGACTGTATGAAAAATGAAGCTTCTTTTGGGGACAAGTTGCCTAAAACTACAATTCACTGCTCTGTCATCTCAGAACTGATGCTGCAGCAGCAAATAATTAAAATGCCTCAATAAGTCATTAAAGATGAGAAAAAAAAGTCTTGATTTGAAGAAGGTACATGACCATACGTAAATTGCTCTGTATTGTAGCAAGATTCTGCGAAACTGAACTAGAAAATACTGTCTGCTGAGCTGCCTGCCATGCTGGCCAGCAGACAGAAGTTGAGCTTCAGCAATGGCTTGCACTTGGTGGGGGACAGTATTTCAGACACTTGAATATCCTTTTTACTTTTTTCCTAGTAAAGTGTACATTTCTGAAAATAGTGACAGTAATCAGAATCTGAAGCCTTTGCAAAGGATTTTATTATAGTTTATTTTGTTGGAAAATTGATGGGAGTGGGAGCGAGACGAAGCAGAAATGGTGGCAAAAGGTTTCCAGGAACCTGTGAAGCAGTGGAGGTGAGATGGAATCGTGGAACATTGCTGCCTCGGGCCATCACTCTGCTCTCTAGTCTGTGCAGGCATCTTTTATAGACTCACATCTGTGTGTTGTAAACAGCCATGAGGAAAAAAAAAGGGTGGCTGAAGGATTTCAGGTGTCATGACTGAGCCAGAAGGAGACTAAATTAGATTCAGAGAGCCACTCTGTCATAGTGGCAGAGAGAGGAGGGACCTAGAAGGATGCTTTGTGTTGTGTGCTTGGCTAGCATTATATGAGGAACAGCCAGACAGAGTTAGAGGAGTGCAAATCAAATAGCAGAGACTTGGGAGAAGGAAGTTATATTTTGAAGTCAGTACCATGAGGTGCAGCACTGAATAATAGTGTCTTAATGTTCTTTTTTTTTTTCTGTGTTTATTTCATGCTTTCAGTAAAACATTTTCAAGCTTTAGCAGCAGCAGAGACCATATCATCACTATCTGACTTACCCAAGAATTAAATGTATTTTTTAGGTAGAAGGAGTAATAATAAAATATTAAAAGTACCTAGATGTTAACAAAATAATAGGGTTTTGTTCCCCACACAAGAGAGAGGCTGTCTTCCACCTTGCTTTCAAACACCAGAGATAACTTTGTCCTCCAGTGGTTAGCAGCCCCCTTGCATGCTTCCAGTTTTTAAAGGCGTGATTGGAGGCTTGTGGCAGTCAGTCTTGGGTGGCCACAGAGGAAGATAAGGTGGGTAGCCTTCACAAGGACTCCTTTCCCAAAGTGAAGGTGACAAGCTGTTAACAGTGGTCCTGTTCCTTGTAATCTCATATAATCTCTTGATCTTGTCAGATAGGAGCACTTGTGCTTTAGACTAATCTTGATCGGGTCAGTATCTAGTGGCCTGAGAAAACCAGCATTCAAGTGGGTTCCCTAGTAAATACTCCCTCTAAATACTGTAAAAATTTCCAAACAATTAGGGATGATAAGCTGTTGTATGATAATAGTTTTTGTCTATAGTTTGATCTTTGTGTGGGTGATGGGATTTTTGATGATCTTCCTCTTTTCCTGTTTAAAGGCAATTTTAGCACAGTAGGAGTTCTTTGTCCATTAAAAGGGCCCAGTCATGATGGCTTTTTTCTTCCTTCCTTTTATTTATTGGATGTGGTACAAGTGCACATGGCTCCTGAAGTAGCAAAATGAATAGCTCACAAGAGAGCCTCGTTAGTCTTGAAATTAAAATAATTGAGTTCTTTTAGCTTATTAGTGCTTAAGAATAGCCTTCTCTAAGTCCATTACCTCTGGGATAAAAGCCGTATTTGCAGCTGAATAAGCAGCATGTACAACATGACTTGTTGCTAGGGGAAGAGGCTTTCTTAGTTCCCCGCCAAGCAGAGTGGCTTGTGTAGTAGATAAAAACTGAATGACCTCAAACTGCATTCCTGAAATCCTCTTTACTCCTCAGTTGGCAGTCTGAAAATATTTCCATAAGTGACTTTGGCTTTCCAGAGCTGCTCTTGTTCCCTTTCCAACTCAAGACAGCGCATTGGGAAAAGATGCCCCTCCTGCCTGTCAAGGCCAGTTCTACAAGGACAGTGTTCCCTGCAGGCACTTGTCTAATCCAAGTGAAATGCCCAGAGCCCAGCAATGCGAGGCTTGATTGAAGATGGTGAGATGGGGGCAAACAAAACAGCTGTGTATCAGTTAAAATGCCTTGTCTTTTAAATTGGCAGTCTTTCCCGTTCCCGTCTCTGCAGCGAACAGCCAACTTCATTGCAAGACACAAGAGGAAGGCGGAATTTCGGTAGCAAAACATGTAATAACTGATCGTAGGAAGTAAAATAGTTCAGAGCACCTTTGTGAATTTTTGGTGAAACCTTCTCTCAGATCTCACAGTTGCTGGAGTCTTGAGCTGCCACTGCACAGTATGCTCAGGGTGCTGCTCCTGGATTTGGCACCAACACAGTGTGGACTAACCCAGAGCCCTTGGGTGGTGGTGGCCTTTACTTGTTTTTAATGTGTTGAACCCTGGCTTTGGTGGAGTCATTGGCCTCCATGAAGAATCTTGCCAAGATTCTTAAAATAGACCAAACAGTGTAAAAGTGTGTTGAAAGGAGTCTTGCCTTTTAAGAGAACGTTTAACTCTTTATCAGCAGAGAGGCACAGAAAATGCTTTCTGCTCTTTAACAGCTGAAGTTGGTAACAATTGCACAGAACACAGTGCAATAGAGGAAAAACTGAGATGATGCTGCATTGATGATACTGTAGTTTAAAAAAACTGAATACAGCAGGTCAGTGGCAGTGCCTTTATACATCTCAGGTTTATCAGATGGATCTTTCTTCCCCCATGGGAATGAGGATTGTTCAGTTTTAGGAATTAAGAATAGCAAGTTCAGGAGTTCATACTGGACAGGTGAAAAATAGGTAGTTAGCAGTTCTTAAAATTTTAAGCAACAAAAAAGGGCTTGGTGGTTATTGCTCTGACATCCTGGTTTTACAAATGTCTGTCTGTTGCAAAGACATTGCATAGGATAGCAGGGACCAGGACAGACTGCAACTCTCTTGATACTAACATGATACTGATATTAATAATAATGAGGGACAGAAGCCCAAAATTCCTGACAGTGTCTATAATATGAGACTGTGTCCTACCCACCCTTTGGAGAGATGCTGTAGATGTCTCAGTTTAATAACAGAGGATGAGAATCCCACAAGGTTGATGACGACTGTCATTTGTTTGACTGGCACTCATATTTAAAAGGTCTCTTGGCCAGAAATATCTAGTCTTGAATATGTGGTACAAAACAGCTGTGTATCAGATAGAAGACCCTGAAACTTGGGGAAAAGGGCCGTGTGCTGGATATTGGATAGGAGCGTTTACAGACTTTGGTACTTGCTTTGGTTTTCCTCGGTCATAAAGCTGTTTGTGTTATGAACTAATTTTCTTTATCCTCAGTTTTTCTCAGCACGCAAAACTTTTTATATCGTTGTGTTGGTGGGAATGCAAGTCTGTATCTTATACTCAAGAGGAAGGTTATTAAACTGTGGTACAGATCTGTGTTTCAAAATGAAGATGTCTTTGATCTTCTAGAGTGGAATATCATCTCATCAATTGATCTTCTCTTCTTTAAAAGGGGGAGAAAAAGAAGAAAGAAAGTAAGTTTCCCTGGAGTGATCACTGATACAAACTCTTGTGAGAGCAAAAGGTGGTTTAGATATGGGGGTTTCTAGTTCAGAGTTGTGGGAAAGAGTCTTTTATTTCTTAACAGAAACCCTGCTAAAAATAGATGGATACTGTTGGTTCAAATGAACTTGCTGCTGTTTGTGTTTGAGCGACTATGATGTTTATTGTCTTGGCACTTCAGTGGAGCTCTCAGCCTGGAGAGCTTTTCTGTCCTGTTTGGCCAAGTGTATTCCAGGGAGTCCCACTTCTTGACTGGGGCTCTGACAGTGGATCACAGGAGTGGAAATTATGATAGATTGCTTCATTCTGCATAGATCCAAGCCTCCCTTCAGATATCTCCTCTGATGTAGCCAGAAAATGAATCTAAAGGTCTTCTCTCTCTTAGATTTAGGCTGTCACTCAGTGGTTCTCTGTTGGACAGGTTTTTCATAGGATAAATACTTAAATGTGTGTCAGGCTAAACAGCAAGCATTTGTTGGATGTGGGATGCGAGACTGTGGTGTTCTTCCCCTGCTGTGGGAATGTTTAACTCAGGGGTTCTGTGCACCCAGTCTCCCCTGACCTGTCCCACAGGAGGGACTTCTCCTCTGGGTGCTTGTTGGAAAAGGTGGGAATTGTGCCTGGGTTTTGTGCATGTAGCCAAATGCACGCACAGTTTTTGAGTGAAAATGGAAATCGTAGCAGCATTTTCATGTTAGACAAATGTTTTCCAGGACAGCTGTTCAGTGAAAAGCCTTGGAATGGCTGAAATCTTGCCTTTCTATAAAGGCATCCCTTCATGTCAACCCCTGCCACTGAACTCCCAACATCTGCCTGTCAGTCTAGGTATCTCTTCTTCGATTGCTGAGAGACACATTCAGAAGCAATTCACCCACTGTCTGCTCTGCTTGGGATATCCATCCAGCTACTTTGACTCAGCCAGTTTATGCTTGGTATTTCTTTGACTATTGTGGATTTGAAATGTTAAAAAATACCAGAATTAGAGTAAGAAAACAATGAAGAGAGCTCCAAAGCCATAAATATGAGATGCTGTTTGTCAAAATTGATGCTAACATTTTTACAAGATTATTTGATTGATGTAACAGCTCAAATGGCAGCCTTGATCAGGATGCTTTTGTGAACAAGATAATTTATCTCAGCAAATGTGTTCACATAAATGTTTTAAAATGAAAGGCATGATAAATCTGTCTAGGGCCTGCACACAATGGAGCTGCCAAACCTGCCACCTGTTAAAGATTTTAATGAATGGTTCTGTATTTAACAGGAAAAGTTTAAGTAATGTTGTCACTTTCCTTTGCTGAGACTTCCCTTATCTCAGATGCTCTGAGATACCATGTGGCAAATGCTTCTAAGTGGAGGAGCTCTGGTGTTTTAATTGGAAATGCAGCAAACTAACGAAGGGACTATTAAATTCTAAATGTGGCTTTTGTGCAGCACAGCCATGAGGAAGGGCTTTTTGTTCAAAGCCACAGGGAGACTGTTTTTTTGCAAGCCAAAGGATGCCCAAACTCATGTTATGTCATTAGATTAACGGGAAATTAGTTCCTCTAGATTTTCTAAAGGGAAGATGATGTGGTTCTCAGAGGAAACTAAAAATGAAGTAGGATGTTATGCTCCTGTGTGTGAGAGTAAGAAAACCTTTGAGTACAGTAAGACGTGTAAGACACGGCTTGGTGGAGTGTTTTTCTGCAGCAGCAGGAAAAGGGTTCACAAGTGTTCTTTCTGAAGCCTCTTTTCAGAAGGGAATTAGGTGGTGCGGAATATGTCAGACTTGAAACATCTGGATAAGGATGAATGCCATCCTCTAAGAGTCTGCAGAAAGTGAATGTGTTGGGTTTTTATCAAACAAACAAATTAGGTGCACTGCTTAAGGGCCTTAGACTGCCAAGAGTTTGAAAGCCCACAGCTTGCTAGGATCGCGGAATTACAGAGTGATTAGGGTTGGAAGGGACCTTAATGATCATCCAGCTCCAAATCCCCTGCCATGGTTAGGGAACCTAGAGCAGGTTACTCAGAGCCCCATCCAGCCTGGTCTTGAACACTTCCAGGGATGGGGCATCAACAACTTCTCTGGGCAACCTGTGCCAGTGCCTCATCATCCTCACAGTAAAGAATTTTTTCCTAATATCTCATTTAAACCTACTCTCCTTCATCTTAAGGCCATACCCTCTTGTCCTACATGCCCTTGTTAAAAGTCCCTCTCCTGCTCTTTGTAGCTCCTTTAGGGTATTGGAAGGACACTGGAATTTCTCCTCAAAGCCTTCCCTCCATGCTGAGCAGCCCCAACAGGATGCTTTTGCCTGTGCTGTTCAATGAAGTGCCACTCTTGTTTTCCATCCAGAAGCATACTGGGTGCTCACTACGTGATTCCTGGGTTGGCCTTCATTTTACTGTGTATGTGAAGAACATTTCTGGCTCAGTAAACAATACATGGCTTCTAGTTAAGCTATGAATGACCAGACTGAAGCTCATTAAAGTTGTGGAAAGGATATAGAAGGTGGAAAGGTGCTGAAAAAAGTAAAAGTAGTGAGTAAGGAGGTAGAATAGCAAGGAAGATTTGTGAAGAGATTTGGGAGGTACATGGGCAAAGTAATGAGCATGATCAGTAATAGCCACTGGTGGCAGCACAGGAGTTGTAAAATTATATCCTTTAAAAACAGTAATGAAACATCACTGATTACTTTCATTGTCTGTTCTGGCTTCAGCAGTCTTTCAGGCAGCCTGTTAAAAGCAGCCTTGAGGCAATGGCTCAAGTGAGTATTGGAATTCAAGAGCATTTTTGTTGTTCTTTTGACTGAACTACATTTTGTCCCATGGGCAAAACAGTGTGATAATTTTCACAAGTTACTATAAATTTGAGACACCCCCTTGCCCCCATTTTCTTGCCATGTTCTAATTGGTACCTTGGTTTCCCATGATGATCCCAGCCTCCAGCTGTAATCAGTATTCTGGCTGTGAGCATGCCAGAAATTGGGGCCACTTCTGGTTCGACTACAAAGCAAACCTTTTTACTTGCAGATTGTTGGACTGAGTGATTTGACATATTTGCCCTGTGTTTTCACTTCCAAGAAAACAAATGTGCAATAGAAATAAATGTGCATCTAGAAGTGCTTAAAACTTCAGGAGCTGTCTTTCTTTCAAAAAAGCAGATTTCAGAATGTTGACAACAGATGACTGGTATGAACTATTTTTTCTTAATAGCTGGAAGAAAGGCCCCTTCTCAACAATAACTCCAGGCAGGGAGCAGTCCACTGGACAGAATATTAGTGTGTTTGCCAGAAGATCTGGAGCTTTGTTTCTGTTCACCTGCTGTGTAGACTTTACTTGGTTTCTTCTCTTGCATAAACTGCAGCTCATCCTCTGCTTTTATAAAGGCTGCTGTGGTTTCTCTTGCAGATGGTCAAGACCTTCATGGTCATTTATATTTTGATAACTTATTAAAATAGCAACATGAAATCTAAGGTATTTATATTAATACAGTTGGAACAGAGCAGCTGCTACAGTGTAGTTAATAATGTTGGCCTCCAGTCACCCGGAATCCAGAATCCATTTTTACCCTAGACTATTTGGCACTCTGCAAGCTACGCCCTCCTCAACAGATCTGTAGAAAGCTTGCCACACTGTCTTGTGGAAAAGCATATAAATGATGGTTTAATATTTAAAATGTAAACCTATAAAAAGCTGCAATAAACCCAAGTACACTCAGTTATTCTTGCCGTACGTTTACTGAATGTTGTAAAATACCTTTGGTGTTACTCAGAGAAGTCAGTAAAAATCCAGATTGAGAGTCTTATTTACTCTCAGTGAAGTAAATGCTATTTTGAGACAGCATAATCTTGAAAAATATTAGCTATTTTTAAAAGATGTCTTTAATTCTGAAGGTCAGCCTCCCTGCAGTCCCTGGTAAGGTCCAGGAGCAAGTCCTTCTGGAGCCTTTTGCATACAGAGGGAGCGGCTGTATAGCTCAGCTTCATTAAGGCTCTGGATATAGTCTCCAATAGTGTCCTTGCGCCCAAACTGCTGAGATAAAAGCTGGGAAAATGGACATTTTTCTGTGGTTACCTTTTGAGTGTAGCCCTTTCTTGCCTGTTAGCCTGTGACTGTGATTTTCATCATGTTCCTTTCAAATCCCTCCTGGAGCAGCAAACTGGCCTTTCTGCCCTGGCTGTCCAAGGGTAAACAATAGGTCAGTTAAACCAGCACTGAGAGGATTTGGTTATGGTGGACTTTGAGTGGTTATTGCATTATCCTGTGTTGGGTTTGTGATCCACAGCAGTTCATGGACTTACTGTGACTTGAAATAGCTCTGAATGCAGGTCGTGCAGGTTGCAGATCATGAAGAAACCATGTGTACAAAAAAAACCCTCACCCAAAGGTGTGCAGGCAGAATTGCAGAAATGTGCGTGTCTTCTGCATAACTGAACTCATCTGGAGGTCTGGGGCTGTTGTGATCCATTGGCACTTGACCTAAACCAGCTCCTACTTAACCCTGCCTTGATTTTGTAGTTATTTAAATTGGGGGATAATCTGGCATTTTTTCTTACATAGCTAGTAATTGAAGCATTTTCCTCCAAAAAACATGTTACTTCTACAGTAATAAGACTAATAAGAAGCAGCTAGTTCTCATGCAAAGGCTATAAAAATATGTGATTCAGATCATTTATACAGATGAGAAACTATCCAAGAACTCCAGTTTTAAACTGGAAACAGTATCACAGGATGAGTGAATCAAATTAAGATGCTGAATCAAACGTAAAACCTGGAAATATCTAGTGTACACAGAGAGTACTGATGGAGAAATAATTTGTAATCAGGGAATCAGAGTTTTTGAGTTGTGTTAATTGCTTAGATGTCATCTATTTTGTATAAATAGCACAAAAGATGTGACCCTCATCTCCTTGAGGTAGGATTGCTGCTAATTAATGTAATCCCTTAAACAAGGACCAACAGAGTATCTTACACAAATGTCAGAAATCTAAATGAGCTATTTATTTTGTGTCATTGTGGTATTTGTATAACGCAGTAGCACTTTGAAGCTGTGCTCATAAAACATTTACTGTGTAGATGAAATATAAACAATGTATAGATGTTAAAACAACAAGCAATATAGGCATTTGAAAACCTAGCAAAAAATAGTTAACCTTTGCCATTAACCTCAGATTTTTTCCATGTGAAACTAAATTTTTTTTTCCAATAAAAAACTGCAAGATGATAACTTGTATAAGAAAGGCAATCTCCGCTGGAGTATTCTTGCTAGACAAAAGCTACGGGAATATTCATACAGGAAAAGAAGAAACAACTTCACTGGAATAGTATTCCTGTTTCCATATTTCTCTGCCATCCTTTTTATGCTGCAAAGGTTGAACTTCATGTGTAATTTGTAGGAAATTTGCAGCAACTTCAGTCTTTACGGCATATTGCCATGGAAATGAATTGTCCGAGGTGGGATGTTTGGCCATATATAGCTTTCCTGGAAGAAAAACCTGTGTTTTGTGGTTGGAAAGGATTTTACTTCTTGAATTCAACATGAAAGTCATAAAACAAACAACCAAAACTGAACAAACTGATTTGAATCATCGCCTTTTCTCAAGGCAAGAGCAGTTGTATGTTACCAGTTCCTGATAAGTACTTGTCTTTATCTATATTTAAAGTGTTTCAGAGCTGAAGACTTCAGTCTCTCAAGGCTGTGCTTTTCAGCTGTTTACTATTTCTTCTCCTGTGCACGCTGAACCCAGAGAACAAAGGTGGGGTTTGTGTATTTAAAAACTATTTATTTCATTTGATTTTTCAATTTAAAAAGCCCAGTATCGTTCCTTTAGTAGTCTTTATAAGAGCAGAGTATAATCTGTCAAAACCAAGACTGCTATAAGCTCAGTCTATAAGAAATGCTGACGAAAGGGCTGGGAGGGAGGGATATAACCATCCTAAATGAGAAACTTGGAAAGCTGAGAGTTACTTCCTATGGCCAGAAGCAGTCTGACCTTCGCTTGCTATCCACTTCCCTCCATAAGGAAATCTGACTGTGGCATTAGCAGTTCTGGTCACTCTAAATGATGTTTATCTTTCTCTCATGAACTATATTCTAATCCTTTCCATTAGCTGTGGGAATTAAACCAAATAGAGTGAACAAAGGATATCCTGCTTGACGACACTTTCAGTGAAGAAATTTTTCCCAATATTCAGTATCAGCCTCTTCTGGCACTACTTAAGGCCATTTCTTCTTATTTCTGTTTCTAAGGAGAAGAGGCCAACACTTACCTTGCTTTCAGGTAGCTGTAGAGAGCAACAAGGTCTCTCCTTGGCCTCCTTTTCTCCAGGTTAAACAGCCCCAGCTCCCTCAGCTGCTCCTCGTAGGGTTTACCCTTCAGAGCCTTCCCCAGCTCTGTTGCCCTTCTCTGGTCTTGCTCCAGCACCTCAATGTCTTTCTTGTCATGAGGGGCCCAAACTGAACACAGGATTTGAGATGCAGCCTCATGAGTGCCAAGTACAGAGGGACAGTCACTGCCCTGGTCCTGCTGGCCACACTATTCCTGATACAGGCGAGGATGCCATTGGCTTTCTTGGCCACTTGGGCACACACCGGCCCATGTTCAGCTGCTGTTGACCAGCACCCTCAGGTCCTTTTCTGCCAGGCAGCTTTCCAGCCACTGTTCCCCAGCCTGCAGTGCTGCTTGTTGTGACCCAAGGGCAGGACATGCGCTTGGCCTTGTGGAACCTCATGCAATTGGCCTTGGCCCATCAACCCAGCTTGCCCAGATCCTTCTGCAGATATTTCCCACTGTCCAGCAGATCAACACTGCTTGTGACTGGCTGCCAGCTGGATTTAACTCCATTTACCACCATTCTCTGTGTGCAGCCAATCCAGCCAGTTTTTTAACCCAGTGAAGAGAGCCCCTGTCCAAGCCACGAGAAGCCAGTTTCTCCAGGAGAATACAGTGGGAAATGCTGTCAAAGGCTTCACTACGTGGTCCTAGATAAACATACACAGCCTTTTCCTCATGCACTAAGGGGATCGCCTTGTCATAGCAGGAGATCAAGTTAGCCAAAGAGGACCTGCCTGTCATAAACCCATGCTGACTGTGCCTCATCCCAAAGACAGGATTGAGTACCTCAGGCTTTTCCTCACCTTTTGTGATAGTTTCTCACCCTCCTCCAGTAAAGGATGGAGATTCTCCTTAGCCCATCTTTTGTTGCCAATGTGTTAGTACATACATTTTTACTGTCTTTTGCAGCAGTACCCAGATTAAGTTCTAGTTGGGCTTTGGCCCTTCTCATTTACTCCCTGCATAACCTCACTACATCCTTGTAGTCCCCCTGAGTTACCTGCCCCTTCTTTCAAAGGTCATAAAGTCTCCTTTTTCCTTAAGTTCCACCCTAAGCTCTGTCTTCAGCCATGCTGGTCTTCTTCCCCACCAGCCTGTCTTTTGGCACATGGGGATGGCCTGCTTTTGCATCTTTCAGATTTCCTCCTTGAAGAACGTCTAGCGTTTTTGGACTCCTTTGCCCTTCAGGACTGCCTTACAGCGGACTCTGTCAGCCAGGCTCCTGAACAGACCCAAGTCTCTCTCACAGTGTTGTTGTATCTGTCCAGACTGTCACTGGAGAGCTCTGTATATAAACGAGGGGTCACACTTGAAACTTTGCCCTTGTCAAGTATCATCCTTTTGGGGAATAATTACATTGTTTTGACCTAGATGTTCTCAGGACTAGAAGTCAGTGAATTTCCTTTTCCTTGATCCTTGGTGCTCTGGTGTTTTATTGGCTTTTTTTCCTTGGGAAAATAGTTTTAGCTAATAATAAGCTGAATTTCTTACTGAGCAGAACTACTGGATGTAATATTTTTCCTGTAATAAATATCTTATGTAGTAATTCAGTAGTGACCAGTTCCAGTTCCACTGTTGTCTATTGATCAAAATTTTTGTGATCATTGTGAAAGCTAATTTTATCAAAACTTCCATGTATGCATGTAGTAAATGACCAAAGCTTGTTTTCTTGAGTCCTTAAACTCAGTGCAGTCTCCAAATTTTTTTTTATACATCTCCTTTTTGTTTGCCTTTGGAAAATACCAGGGGTCATTTCTGTAAGCAATATGACAATTGCACAGTGGGTTCCCCAGGAAGGTGCCTTATGCTGTAAAGCTCCCACATCTCCTGGTCTCAGAACCCTGTGGCCTGTCCTGTTCTCTTAACTGAGCTCATTTTCATCATACCTGTCTCACCTGTCCTGGATCACACTCTTAATTACTCCTTCTGGAAGTGGAGTAAGATGCACACCATGTCTTCATGCCCAAGGTAACTCTCAAGAGTGTTCCTCATGAATTGGCTCACCCCCTGTAATTATCTCCCTGGCTCCTTATACCCCACTGTGACAAACCTGGGAAAGAAAAGCAAAATCTCTGTGTGAGGAGCAGTGTTTCTCACAAAAGCTGGTGGAATGTAGTTGAATAAGCTCATTCATTAGAAAGAGGCTAGGAGAGGGTGGGTAAAATAGAGGTGTTAAAGCTTCTCTAGATACCACAGAAAATCTGCTTTAGAAAGGAAAGCTGCTTCATACTAATCCATGATCTGTCTGGAACTCTCTAAAATAGCAGGTAGAGTTTAGAGGTAGGAAGAAAGCATGTTAAGTTTTACTTTGAAATGTAAGGTAGAGATTGGTGCTGGAAAACAGATTCAGAAAGAGGAAAAAAAAGCTTTCAATAATTTCAGACATTGTCTCAAACATGTTCAGGAAACGGCCACTCTTCTCTCTAGCCCTTACTAGAGAAGTTAAAACCATAGGCGTATATGAATCTGGGTTTGGGCAAACAATTTTTTGTGGTGTTTATAGCTTAACTTGGTATGAGCTTTCTCTTGTGGAACAAATTAAGGGAATTTTTTCTCGTGGCTGCTTGAGCCAAGATTACTTCATTCTTGAAGAAAGAAGGTTCTCTCAAGCAGAGAGGGGCACTCAACCATTGAGTGAAATGTCTGTCAGGAGAGAAAGATAGGAAAATCTTTAAGAAAACTAATCACATCGTAGTAAAACTGTCATCTCTATTGTGTCAGAATAAATATTTTGGTGCTCAGTGCAAACAGTATATGTGGTGTTCACCACCAGAGAGGTGAATTTACCTCTTTTTTGGAACGTTACCCTATGAGGTACATTTGAATCTTTCTTTAGTTGAAGGAAAACAAATCTCATTTATGCTCCTGTTGGTGGAGTTTATGAAAACTAAACAATTCTCATTCTTCATCAGAAACAAACTCTAGAAATGTTTTAACATAGTGGGACAAGAAAATGTCAAATGTAATGGAATTCCTGCCAGAAAAGTGTAAGCTGTGAATTGGCTTAATTTTATCCAACCAACCTTTTTTTTTTTCCTGTTTTTTTCTTTTTTTTTTTTTTTTTGTTATTTCTTTGTCTGTCTCTGTCTTCATTCCTGGCATGTTACATATCCCTAAAATCTGAATAGCTGCCCACTCCCAGCCCCTCTGTTATTCTCTCCTTGTGCATGTTGCAAAGCTGTAAATGCTGCATTAACCGCAAGACAAAGACTGTATCACCTCCTGCAGTCGTTGTGCTTCTTCCAGACCTTTGGTTCCTTAACTGGTATAAAAATCCACTCCTACAATAAAAATTAAAAATATTATTCTCTTACAAATAAAAAAAAATATAGCTGGTATTTAAATTGTCCCACTATTGTCACATGTGCTGGAAAACCTGACATTGCACATATGTAACAGTGGCAATCCAGTAAAAGCAGCAAAACTTCTTCCTTTATGTAGTGTTTGCCAGTAAGATTTTTAAACCCTGAATGTACATGAGGGTAAGAGTTCTCAGGTCAAAAATACTTCCTGTTTAAACTGAAGAACAGTAATTTTATGACTTCAAACTATCACTGGTGATTATTAGTCAGAACATTAATAATGCTTGAGTTGAAGTTAAAACCTTTTAGGTCATGACAGCCACCCTTTGCCCAGCTAGAGGCAGCCAAGGCAGCTCTGCCTCAGCCCTGAAGCAGGGTTGGAGCCAGCTGGTGAGCTTGCTCAGGCCCCAGTTTGGGATACCGATATCTTTGCGTAGGCACTTAAATGAAAGGGCTGGCTTTCAGAGTTGCTCTGCCCTTTGGCAGCAAGTGGGATCTTGGAAATGCATTGTAATGGTGGAAATTGAGTAGAAATTTTAGTTACTGCAGTCAAACTGCTTTTAGTGAGCACAGTGCAGTTTTTATTATTGACCTCATTATTAAGTGGATTTCTGCCTGTGCTAAATTTCCCTCCTCACTTCATGTCTGTAGGCTCCTGACAGTGCAAAGGGCTCACTTGGACTTGAAATCCATTTTTGTGATAGTTTAAAAGCAGTTTAAAAACAGTAATGTGAAGAATGATGATTTGTAGTTAACTGGTAACAACTTTGAGTTCACTTTGTCCTTCTTTGCTGTGCATCACTTGTTTATAAATTCACAGTACACATACACATCTGTATACACATGTAGAAATATACTTGTGCGTATGTATTGGGTGTATTATTTAATTTAGGTTGATTAACAGGCTTCTCTGTGAAATACAGTGGATGCCTTTCAAGCTGCAACCTTGTAAATACTAGTGATGTTCAGAGCATCATCCACTAAATGTAGTTTAAGATGTCATCTGAGTTGAAGTGCACTGTTGTTCTTAAGTATGACAATTAAGACTTTCCAGAAACAGCAGCAGTGACAAAAGAAACCACAGAACACTGCTGCCTTGTGTGTGGCTGTGAGTCATACAGAAGACATGTGTCCCCAGAGATCCTTTCTGCCTCTTCATCCTCCCCATCAGCTGCCTCTTTCCTGGCTGACGCCTGTCCTGCCTCTCTGAGAGCTGATGCATCTTTACCGTATCCTCCCTCTCCGAGAGAACCTTTTCTAGGGGCTGTGGAGATATTTAGAGCGACACCACTGAGGGAGGGAGAGGGCTTGGTGTGGGGAGAAACAATTGATCATGGGCTGCAGATCTTAGCACTATTTCTGATGACTGGGTTGGGTTTTGTTTTTTCTGAGGGGCACAGTCCAGCTGACTTGGGAACCTTTCTTGCAAAGAGGCATGAATAGATGGGTTGTGTTGGTTCAAGGGCTGTGCTCTGGCAGGGATAAAACCCTGGAAACTGCTGCCAAACCAACACATGCACTTCTGTGTTGTGGTTAACTGGTTAACCAACCTCTAGCAGCGGGCATAGAGGAAGAAGCTACGTGAAGATCCTCTAAAAGGTAGCAGAAAAAAAAATCCTGTGAGGAGTTTTTCATGAAACAAGAAAAACTGATATCTAAATGCAGCACCAGTCTTGAAAGTCCAAGTAGAATTCAGTGAATCAGAGCTGGAAAGGAGAGAAGGTATAACTGCTGGTACTACGTACTTCTGAAGTAACTTCTTAAAGGGTGGTGGGACAAGCTGCGAGCAAGCAAATAGACCAGTTAAAGGCCTGGGAAACTCTATTAGAATAAATCCTGTAAACATTATTTTGGCAAGAAAGCAGTTAACTTCCTCATGTATCTACATGCTTTATGAGTAAAATCTATCCAGAGATACTGAAAAATCATATATTTGTCTGTAGTTGCTAGTCAGCATCTTAAAAGCATGGGAATTCCTTGTATCATAAACTTCCTTGGGGAAAACCTGGTCCCTCTTGAACACAGGCAGTAAGTGTGCTTCAGAAAAAGAAGTTCAAATAAGCCTGGGGAAAGTGTAGGTAGGGAAAAGTAGTGGTGCAGGATGAGAAAGAGGCTCTGTTGCAATGTGTTATACAGAGCGTGCAAAACAGAGATACCATCTGTCAGCTGGTCCTCATGAAGCACTTGTGCTGTGGCCATCCTGCCTCCTCTTCCGTGCTTCCTCATGAAGTCCAGCTGCTGAATGGCACTGAAAGTGTTTCGGGGGACCAGCATGGGATAAAACATCTATTTCAGCAAGGCTGTTCATCATGCTGTGTCTCTAATCCAAAGTAGATTGATGTCATTCTTGCTGCACTACAGGATTCTATCAAGCACTTTGTTAACAGGGTAGTAATTTTTCTCAAGTTAAAGGCTTCATATGTGCAGATTTTTGATTTTAACAACTGTTGTTGCTCTGCTGTTTAGGTGATCTTTGGTTTGAAGCAACAGTATACTGTAGAAAAATCCATGTTTGTGAGAACCTCCTTTGAAAGTGGGCTTGATGCTCACTGAGGGAAAAGCCAGTGCTTCTTGAGCAACCCAAACTTCTTCTGCATGCTGAGTCATCCTGAATGCTCAGCTAGAGAAGCAGAACTGCCCTGCTAAGGACAAAAGTGTTGGAAATCAAGAAACAATCCAGGCATACCACAACAGGAGCTCTGCAAAACACTCCTGACCTGGCTTGCAAATAGTATGGCAATGGGAGTGAGAAGGAAATTTTGTCAGGGTCACATTTTTCTCCCACTTCTCTTTTTCACATGTTTCTGTATTTCTGCCACCTGGCTGGCACTGTGGTGTTTTGTGTTGGTTTTGTTTTTTTGGTTTTTTTTTGTGTTTTTTTTTTTTTTTTTTTTTTGTTTTTTTTTTTTTTTTTTTTTGTTTTTTTTTTTTTGTTTTTTTTTTTTTTGTTTTGTTTTTTTTTTTTTTGTTTGTTTGGTTTGGTTTTTTTTTAAAGCAGAATATTAATCTGGTCCAATCTGCAGTCTTGGGTTGAGATTTGGGGTTTTTTTAACAGTTTTGAGTGAGCTGTAGAGTTTGGTGTGAAGCAATGTGAAGTTTTCTTATTATGGAACATTTACATGCACTCATGCACTGACACCAAAGTCAAAACATGTATTTCCTGTGGAAATTACCGTTCTCTCTTATATGCAAATTATTTTCTTGTTGGGTGTCTAAGGGTATACAGGTGGTTTTCTCTTACTTCCCTCTGGAGTTTGATACTCAGGGTGAAAAACAGATCTTTAACTTATTGAAGCTTTGCAGCTGACTTACAGTCTGTACTCTTTGGACTCTCCAAGCTGTAAGGATGGGCCTAATGATGCACCTTAAGGGCCCCGAAAGGCAATAGAGCAAGGGGACCGACAGTGATGTGGGGACCCTGTTCATATCAAATACCCAGCAGCCAGGGCTGCCACATGAGGGGCCACAGGGGCTTTGTTACACTGCAGATGTGTTCCTTGGGTGTCGGTGTTTTTGTGAAACATACTGCCAGCTGCTGAGAAACAAAGCAAAGGGATGCTCCACGTAGCCCCAGCACAGTTATGCAGAGAGCCACAAAACTTAGCGAGGGGGAAGTGTTGCTGTGTGGCGAAGACAGACTGATGGGTGTGAAAGCAGACAGAATGGGAAGTGAAAGAGCTGCAATCACTCTCCTAGGCTTTCTCCCCTAGTCTGGGGAACCCAGGTGCATGTTGTACAGACAAAGCTATTTTTTTTTTTAATTTAAAAAACCCTCACAAATACATATATTTAAGTAGTTCACATGTACTGATGTTTCCAATAATAGTCTTGAAAACAGACTGTAAAATAAAATTGCCACTTGAGCACATTTGCTTTTTAAACCACGGAAATATTCTATATGATATTACTATCTGGGTTCCCCTTTATACTAGCTTAGCTGTTACGTGTGGCTTTAGGCTTTACATTTTAGTAGATGAAAGAGGTTTCATCTGTGAAATGAAGGTGCTAAGGTTAAAAATATTATAACCATTTTCTTCCTATGTTCTCAAAAATTTGTCATTAAGACAGCTCACTGTAAATACTAATGGGTTTACATCACAGAATCAGAAAGCATCACATTGTAATGAGACTGCAGCATGTCTGTTGCTAATGAGTTGACAGCAAAGTTGAATGCAGTTTTCATTTACAGTCTCATAAACTGATTTTAGTTTACAGTGCTGTAGGCTAGGTCTCCTTAATTTTGTATTTTTGTTTAAGTGAATAGCAAGACATATAATTAGCTTAAATATGTTATGTGCCTTTGCTGATGCAAGTTCTTGAGCCAGTGAGATTTACTGTAGCTTGAAGAGTGATTTGCTTATCCTGTGTGCTGGCTGGAGGTTTTTTTGGGTAAAACCAGCTTGATTTGAAAGTTAAAGTAGGTGATAAAATTGTGTCAGCCTCAATGGTCTATCACATGAGACAAAAATACATGTAGTTAAAAATGTTTTTTAGAGAGTCTTCTCACATAATTCTCAGAAAAAATGTATTCTTTATATTTGCTGGTTTTTCTCTAGGTGTTAGTATGAGAAGTTGAACTATTTTATAACTTATCTTTTACCATTCATATAATCGTTTTTGTTTGTGATGATATTCTTACCTAATAAGATATTTCCTAGAAAGCTTTGGAGTGTGACAACTATTAAAAGGTGCTGCTTGTAGCAGGAATGAAGGAAAATAGCTCCTAGTAGAGCTATTGGACCAAGGCTTTTAATACATTTGTATATGCAGTGAGTGGGGAAATATGCCCACAACTGCTGACACTTGCTGCCAATACCACTGCAGCAGAATGCTGTTCCATTTCACGTTTTCAGCATCAAGTATCATGGTGTTTAATGCAGGTGATTCTGTATGATCTGATAAAATACCTGTGCACTCTGGCTTCCTGTGATTCACTGTACCTGCTGGCAGAGAGCAACGTACTGACAAGTCCATATGGAGCTTAGACTCCACATCAGCTGGTACAAATACTGATCTTGTGAAATGTTTGTTACCTGTTTCTTCAGCTGACCTTTTCCTGTCAGTTTGTAGGGTCTCCTTTGTGAGAAGACTAGAGCATTCTTTTTCTTGACTTCTCAATAACTGTAAATGGTTCTGCTTGTAATGAAGGTTACAGGTGATAGCAATGAATACTAGATACCAGAACTGATGGGTTTTGTGTGCAGGAATATCTTTAGTGATGTTTAGATGAGGAATCTGACACGTATGTGGAAGCAGCATTTGGTTGAAACTACTATGGAAAATGGTCCTCCATGTTGCACTCAATTATCCTTGGACATTACTTGAGATACTCTGTGTTTAAGCTTGTGTAAGTTATAGAAGTTGTTTACTTTGGAGTTGCAGGCCCCATTATGCCGTAATTGTGGGATATTAGTAAGTAGGCATTACATTCCATTAACAGTGATGTACCTAATGCATCCTGCATTAGGATGTACCTAATAAAATTCCTAGGAAGCTGGTTCAAGAATTTACTCCTGGATAGCCATTCCAGCATAATTTCATTAAGGACTGCCTGCTGAGGTTGAAACAGTAATAGAAGGAGCTGTAATTTCTGAAAATGAGAAAGAGCTCTCAGAGGAAAGGGGTAGTCTATTCATCCCACCTGTCAGCAGGACCAAAGGGGAGGGTGGAAGGGGGATAATGTCTGCATCATAGCCCCAGAAATGTTTTGAGGATTGCAGGGGTTGGTTTTGGTAACCAGTGTTACTAAATATGCACAGCTAAAGTTCCCCACCTGCCCTCTCAAATAGTAAAGATGTGATAAAAGTGTTCAGTGCCCATCACAGAGATTATCCAGCACCTCTCTGCCTGTAGCAAACGCATCTTTGAAGAGGACTCTTGCTGTGCCTGCTGTGGCACCAGCAGACCAGCACACTGCAGCCAGTGGGTGGAAGTGGGATGTTTTCTCTGCACTGCTGCCCTGGAATGGTACAAAAGGACACAGAGCAGGAACTGGGTATGCACCCCACAAACTGAGGTTACTCTTCTGTCTATATATCCTTTGGCTTTAGCCAATAAGCTTAGCTGGTAATTTCACCTGTTTCACATGTACAACTTCATAGCTTTTCTCTAACACTTTCTTTTAGTCTTGGTTTTATCCTACAGGACAGTGGAATTAGGACATGTGATAAGTACAAAAATCTGTGTGGTATCAAATACCCAGGAGATTTAAAAACCCTAAAGCTGTTATTGAATGCTTCAGTTAATTAAGGGGATCTGTGATGTTGACTTTTGGGATAATCCCTCCTCAGTCTCACTTTGGAAGTCAGCCGCCCAGGTGCAACATCACAAATTCCTCTACAACCCAGTCCAAAAAGAAGAAGCATTAGTCTATCAGAAGCATTGTAGTATTTTTAATCCCATGTTTGTTGTTCTTTTTTTCTTTAGGGTACCATCTTTCTGCCTGGCAACAGAGTAATTGAGCATCCCTGCAATGAAGAAAGTCCAGGAAAGTTCCTTTTTGAAGTTGTTCCAGGTAGGATATTTTACTCCGTATGAAAAGTCTTTGAAGTTTGTCCTCAGTGATAAATGGCCACATCTGTTCTGCCAGAACAGAAGCTGAAGGTGACTAATGATTCAATTTAAGGAAAAAAAAATGGCTTAATTTGTTAATACATTCATTCATTCATAATTTTTTCATTCACCCCCAGGCAGCATAGGAAAAGGATGTGTTTTTTATTTGTCAGTGTAAAGCATGATTGTTCACTGCAAGGGGCTGCACCACTGAGTGGCACAGCAACAGTTACAAGTGTGTTTTGTAATTATTTTAGATTATATTAGAGGTTATGAAGTAGTGTGTCCTGTGGCAGCAAAGGAATCTATAACTTAGCATCAACAGCTTTCCAGTGTAACACCTTAATGACATCAGTATCATCACTTAATAGTGCTCCCTGGCCACTGTGGGTGGATAAATAGCTTGTAACAACAGCAAGCATCACTGCTTTGAAACCCTGAATTTATTTTGAGTTGTGGATTTTTGGTCGTTTTTTACCTGAGGTAGACTTTCTAAAGAACATTGCCCTGCAAATTGAGTGGTACTCTTGACTGAGTTGTATTGCTTAAGTGATTGGCTACTGTTTAGGAGGTTGGCTGACAGATACCTGTGGGAGGCAGTTCTGAAGGGCAGAGAAAGTGCCACGTCGTGCACTTGGGTCACAACAATCCCATATTGTTCTACAGGCTGGGGGAAGAGTGGCTGGAAAGCTGCCTGGCAGAAAAGGACCTGAGGATGATGGTCAACAGCAGCTGAACATGAGCCAGTGTGTGCCCAGGTGGGCAGGAAGGCCAGTGGCATCCTGGCCTGTATCAGAGATAGTGTGGCCAGCAGGACCAGGGCAGTGACTGTCCCTCTGTACTTGGCACTGGTGAGGCCAAACCTCAAATACTGCATCTAGTTCTGGGCCTCTCACTACAAGAAGGACATTGAGGTGCTGGAGTTGGTCCAGAGAAGGGCAATAGAGCTGGGGAAGGGTCTGGAACACAGGTCTGATGAGGAGCAGCTGAGGGAGCTGGGGCTGTTTAGCCTGGAGAAAAGGAGGCTGGGGGAACCCTAATTGTTCTCTACAACTGCCTGAAAGGAGGTTGTTGTGAGATGGGGGTCAGTCCTTTCTGCCTAGTAATAAGTGATATAAGTAGAGGAAACAGCTTTAAGGTGCACTGGGGAAGTTTAGACTGGATATTAGGAAAAATTTCTTCACCTAAAGGTCAATCAAGCATTGGGGGACAGACTTGTGGAAAGGAAATAGGGGAGTCACCACACCTGGAGTTATTTCAAAGATGTGTAGATGTGGTGTGTTTAGGGGCATGGTTCAGTGGTGGATGTTGCAATGCTGGTTTAAGAGTTGGACTCAATCTCAAGAGTCTTTTCCAACATAAATGATTCTACATTTCCATATCCAGTCAGCCCACTGTGTTTATTCAATAACTTTTCAATTTACATCCCTATATGACTATTTGAATGGACAAATAGATGGTCGTGTCTGTTGAAAGTCAACTCCATGTTCTTGGTCTTAAACCATGTTAATGTCAAGGCACAAATATAGTTGTCTTCACTTATGTGTCAAGTTTTGATATGTTGTAGACGTGTAAGAAATATGAAGTAGGTTTGAAAGTGTGCTTACGAAAGCTCTGTGCAATAAGGGGTTCGTATAGAAAGCACGCCAGTGTGGTATCTCCACTTTGAATCAACCAGATTTGAGAAAGTTTCTTGCTGTAGTCTCTATCTTTTTTATATGCTCAAAATATGGACAGAAGATTATTATTAGCAGTGCAAGTCTGGGATTGACTAACATCTTGTTTCCATTGAAAATTAAGAGAATTCTCCATACGTCCTGATGAATATGGCACCTTAATCTGTCTGATAATGTTCATCCTGGGTATGCTTATTATGCATCTAGTCTATGTGAATTTGGCATCAAGTGTGGAATATTTAACTGTGGGCCTGAGATGTGTGCGGTGCAGGCACAAAAACCTTCCTGTACAACCATGCAGGCAGAAAAATGGCACCAGAGGGTCATTGCCTGCATGGGACCTGCCAAGGCTGAGCTGCAGAATGCTCCCTCAGAGCTTCTGATTTTCCCTAATGGTAGGAAATCTGTCTGATAACAGGATGGTAGGAAATGGTGAGGCTTGAACAGTCAAAGATTCAGATTTTGAAGGCAGGCCCTTCTGTCCATGTTCAAGTACCTTCCCCAGAGACCACTTATTTTCTCTGTGATGCTATCCCAAACACCACTGATACCTACGGGATATATGTACAACACATTTGGAGGTCAGACTGTACTTTGCAGATGAGTTTGAATGCTTTTACCAAAGTACCTAGCTGCTGCCTAAATTGTAGAAAGCCTTCAGAAAATGCCATGTTTCACCCAGGTTTTGATTTACCAGTACACTGTTAACTCTCACCCACCATCTGTGTTGTTTCTGCTCTCATAATTTCACTGTTCCTATCTGGTTTTCAGAGTGTCAGCAACTCTTGCTTGATTGTCTTCCAACATGAGCCCTTCTGTGCCAAGTCTCAGCCCAGAGTCATCCTTCATGCTCAGTTTAAAAAGCCATGGTCAGTGTAGCTGACAGTGGGAGTGCCAGCTGCTGAACTGATGGGCAGTGTTGTTGAGGGAGCACAATCTTCCCAAAATGTCTGTTATGCCATCTTTCTATGCAGTCAAGTTAAAAAGTAATTTACAGTTAGTTTTTGGGCTGTGTTCATTATTTATCTGGAGCCTCCCCGAGAATCAAGTAGGCTTTTTTGTTTTCTTTGCTTGTTTTCAGTTCTGAGTGAGGTTTTTTGCATGTGTTTTAGGATAGCACCAGTATCCCCCCAGCCCCTCTAACAAGCACATGGCTATAATGACTTCATACTGGAAAGATTTTCCTGGTGAAATATTATGCCAAGGATTCATTGCAAAAAAAACCAAAAAAGGGTCTTGGGAAGTGAGAACATTTCATGCCATAGCACTGGTCTTTGGGGGATGAAATTGAGTGTCAGACTGAGTGTGGAGGCATCACAGTGTAGGTGTGTAGTGGAAGTATCAACTGTATTTTATGCAAAGATGAAGTGAGTGTTGCCACTGTCGTCATGTCATTGCTGCTTCTCAAGGCAAGTATTGTCAGCCTTTTGTAATGGAGCTGTTTGTCATCTGTAGTGACTCAGTATAAAAGTCAGTTTTACAGGCTGGCAGCAACAAAACTGAGCTCATTGAGGGTATTGGAGAGAAATGTATTGCAGCCAAGGTTCTGTTTAGCCTTTGTTAGCTTTCCTGTGAGAAATCAGCTACACAGCAATGGGATCTATTTGTAGATTTGTTTGGGGTTTTTTTAATTTTGTCAACTTAAATGAATGTTGTATTAAATGTATGGCACTGCTCTTGTATTCTGTTTTCCCTGCATTAAAAGTTGAAGCAATTATAGTTATAATCCCAAAACCAATAGTGACAAGTCCTCTTTTTGTCTATCATGTCTGTAGGCGGCCTGAAAAGTTGTGTGTGTGTGTTTGTTTATTGGTAATACATTCAAATTATTTTGGGAATGTATGTAGGAGTAGGTTTATACTATGAAGCTAATACTCCATACACAGCCGTCTCTGAAGATGAATGAACAAAATGTCTGTGGAGACAAGTATCTTGCAGTTTTCATGCTGTAATTAAAATACAGATGCCTTTAATTTGCATTTTGAAAACATTCTGTTCATTCCTTAAGCCATTACATGGTTTAATACTTAAAATGGTTCATTTTATTTCCCTGTTGCTGTGCTGACAAAGTTAATTTACAGGAGTGAAGCTGTCTCCTGTACAGCACGAGGCCCATGCCACACTTCTGTGGGGGAGTTTTCTGTACCAGTCAGAGTGGCCATGAAGTGATTAGTGATGTCTGCAGTTATTAATTAACAGCTTCTCTCACACTCAGAGGAATGTTTCATAGTCAACAGAAATCAGAAGAGAGTTTAAATTAACACCTTTATGGTGGGAAATATGCACATGCAGCAAAACTAGGTGATTAACTTCATTCAAGTGGTTGCATTGTATTTGCTGATTGTTACGAGTCTTATATGGAAGATAAAATGTTGTTCTGTCTATTTATTCCCTTCTAAAGGAAACCTGAGCTTTTCATCTTGGTGTGCAGGTGTAATGGGGAAGGCATTTGTGTTTACACAGAACTGAATGGGGTGACCCAGCTGTGTTTCAGTGGACAAGGTGTCACCCAAAGGTACGGAGGTGCACAACAGAGGCACATGGGGTGGTTTACAGACAGGATTCCTGCTTGAGTCGAGTTGCTGCACCTCATTTGCACCAGGAGGAGCCAAGCCCAGAGATTTGGGAAGCTCAGACTCATCCACTCTTTTTTGCACAAGGCTCAAGCAGCTTTTTAAGAGTCCCCTGGACTTGCCAAGGGTTGCTGCCTGAAGGCATTTTTAGCAAGGGCACTATGAAAAGCCTAGCAGTAGGTACCTGCAGCATTCCCAGGGATGTCTGGATGCTTGTAGGAGCTCCAAGCACTTGAATCCTGGTTTCCTGGTGCACTCAGGAAGCACCACCAGCTCAAAATGATATGGGACTATGTAGGCAATTGGCCTAGCAGAGGTGATGTTATTGAATGGACAGAGGAATGTGCTTCATCATGACTGGACTTTGATCCTGGAAATTAAACTGCTTATTCTGCTGCCTCATCAGTTGCTGTTATTTGAGATCCTTGTGTCTTGGCTGATGTCCTTCTCTATTTTACAGCTTGGCCTCACAGGTAAGATGCCAGATGACCACTCCAACGGTATTTCACCATTTCACGTTATCAAATCATGTCTTTCTTGTCCCTGTCCTGTATTACATGCAGATTTCATGAGAAACCAACACTGAAGACAAGGTTACTTACAGGACCATGTTCAATAGCATGTGACCTATTTGTGTGCTCTGATCCTGAGTTCCCCTAGAGACACAAATATCCCAAAGATTTCTCTGATAAAGCTTTTGGGTTGCCTGAGTTTTCATAAAAAATTAGCACTGCTTAAACTAAAACATACATTTCCAAATATTGATCTTTGATGTTCCATGTGGAATCTTTTGCTTGTAAACTTTGTGCATCTGTGCTGTACTTTCCACCATTGTCCGGCACGTGCACCTGCATGTGTGAATTTGGACTTTGATAATACTGATTTAGCAAAGTCTGTTCATACCTCTGAAAGCATTCTCTGGGCAGCCCCAAGTTATGTGTCTGCAGCTTAAGTCACAGTTTCATGCTTAGGGGTTTTCAGGCTGTTAGGAAATAACCATAATATTTCAGCAAAGTCATTTGTGGTCTCTGCTGATGCTTTTTTCTGCACTTGTGTGTCTGCTGAATTCTTGTGCCTATGGATTCTGGGCTATCCCCTTCTTATCAGGGAACATGAGATCTTATCTAGAGTCATGGATGGTGGAGGCTGCAGAAAGCAGGAATTACCTTCAGCACTGTCTGTTTTTGTTTGTTAAGGTCAGTTTGTCAGTCTGCACAGCTGTTGTCAAGGGACAAGTCCAAACATATTGCTGAGGAAAACTGTACCATTTTTATTCTGGTTTAGATGAGCTCTCTCTATGCACAGCTCTGTATGGTGATGATTTCAGAAAGCAGTTTTTCAGAGATACATGCAACAGAAGTTCCCCTTGTGGTACAAACTGAGAACAGGCCAAAAGGATTGCTGCAATGAGAGAACTTCTGCTTCTTCAAGTAGAACTAGAAAATGTAAATCAAAATATGACCTATACTTAAAATACTTAAGCTACCTTCCCAAATGTTTCAGCAGGAGAGGATGTGATAGAAGAGCTGTTTCACTGGACTGCCATGTACCAGCCTGTCTCAAAACTTGGTTTTGATACTCCAGCAGTCTTTCCTTCTTTGATACCGTTCAAACATTTGTCTGCTTTTGCATCAGAGCTTTTCTCCTAAGAATTATTTCCAGGTAATTTAGAAGTCTGCAGTAGGTTTTACAAATGGATGTTAGGAAAGTGTTCTGTGATGCTGCTGTGGAGAGAGCCCTATGAAGTATTTTTCTATTATTTTTGAGGACTTCAGTTTTTGCTGTTCACAGCATGTTTGAATCTCATCCTTCTGGCATGAAATTCTTACACTGTCCTTTCTCAGAACACTGAGTAGTATTTCATCGGGTTTCTAGGCTGACGTTATGAACTTGTGAAGTCTTTGACTACAGAGCATTTCCCAAAAGCCTGTGACATTATTAGAGAATCTCTGAAAGGGAGTGAAATATTGATTCCCATAACTTTGAAATTGCTAGCATTATTTTTTTTTTAATTAGTCAGAAGAAAAAGAAGTGGCACTCACAGGCCTTTTTCTTTATTTGTTTCTGTATTTAATTGCATATCATATGGCAAATGGAATTTCTTGTGAATTAACTTTTCTGGTAGGGAGCGTGAGGTGGGTTTGAAGGTTTGTTTTTTTTTAAGTTTCCCTTACATGGAAGGTTGGAAAACAAACTGTGTTGCTTCTACTACTGCAATAGCCTTTTGCTCCTTTAAGTCAGCTTGGCTTTGCATAGCCAGGTCTGTGGACCCATGGCTGAGAGTCAGGAGGGATCTGTTTTGCATATGTGTATGTCACACTGATTTCACTGTCAGTGAACAGCTTCAGCCTCCACAAATGTGTTGTGAGGTTTGAGAAGATAAAGGGCTGCCAGTCTGTTGTGAAGTGACCAAAACCTCTTCAATCCCCTGCTGATACACAGTGTTTAGCAGATTAAGCCCTTTGAGGCTTTCGCCATCAGTTCTCAAACACCTGAAATGGGAAGGTGATAATTCTTGTCACCTACTGATTCATAGTGTCTTTAATTAGGGTCCACAAAGGTCTGGAAAATGTGTATTTGGTAAGTTCACTTGGATTTTTTTCTCTAAGGGACACACATTAGACAAAGTAGGCATTACAGATAAATCGGTTTTTGGCTAAACAAGTAATTTTCTCTGTAGTGCTCCCATGTACCTTAACGTGCTGGATTACCAGGTGC
Source organism: Anabacerthia variegaticeps (assembly GCA_035583185.1). NCBI lineage: Eukaryota > Metazoa > Chordata > Aves > Passeriformes > Furnariidae > Anabacerthia > Anabacerthia variegaticeps. Next base: position 15,790,258 of record JAWWEW010000131.1, on the reverse strand, counting down.
TTACTCTACTTCAATATTTTTCTGTTTTGATAGGAGTATTTTGCAGTCCTGTAAGTCATCGTGACAACAGGACTTCTGTGGGATGGGAAAGGTTGGACTCTCCAGTGAGGCACCAAGCAGGGCAGATGATTAGCTGGCATGTTTGACTCTGACTGGCATCATTTGACATGATGTCTTTGGGACAGAAATGTGTTAGAAGGTTTTTGAGCCTGTTGTTTTGGAATGGAACTGTGTGTTTTCTGTAAGGGTGTAGCCTTGTAAGAAATAAGGGGTGAGAGTTCCGTGCCTTATCTTCTCAGGAGTAATTGCCGTGTCCTACGTGAGGATACACTCATGTGTACAGCAAGTAGCTTTCCTTGAAGGCTTAGCAGAGTGCTGGGAACATAATGCACTATGCAAGTTCTCTTCTCTTGACTTTAGGAGAAAATTGTTCGTGTATTAAGAGATTTCCTGCCCTGCTGCAAAAAAAGCCTTTCCACAGCACACGTGAACACACACCTGAGCACTGAGTTATTCTCCCTGCCTTTGCTGTTATGCAAATTCTCTGTATTCCCTTCACCGTCAGCATAGCTGGCACAAAATTTATGCCCTTTTCTCCACGATATAAAACCCAAAAATGAATTGTTAAACCAGTCAGCTGCTTTGACTTGTTCCCCACGCTGAATTCCTATCTCCTGGTATGACCCAGGTGGATTTAATTGGTGCTGCCATGAAGATGAATGCCTCCCCCTGCATGTGCTGACAGCCAGCAGTGCCTCTTCATTAGTCGTCAGGAGCACAGGACCTCAAGGGCATTGCTGATACTGCCGACTGAACTAATTGTACCTCTGATATCTTCTGGAGGAGGCAGACAGGCTGTTTAATCAAATGGGCACCAGCCTTCCTGAGCACAGATATCTCCGTGTAATCGCATATTGCGCTAAAGCGGCTTTGAGCGCTGCTCATTCCCTATTGAAGGTCTCCTGAATGCACTGCCGTCCTTATTAACAGCGATTTCTCAGAAATGTATTTGGTAGAGAGCCATCTCTCTGCACCTTAACACATTGGCATGCACTGTCTCATTCTCATGCTTCAAAGGATGACTCAAACCTGATTTTTTTAAGTGACCCTTGGAAACGCATGGATACAGGGATCCAGGGAAATGAAGCTGGCTGAAGCTTTGGTGTGTGTTTCTCCCAAGGTTAATGGTGAGGGCTCAGTGGAAATGAACTCTTTCCCATCTCGAGCAGCAGCTCTCATGATGCAGAATTATTTGATGCGCCCATAGCAGTTTTGTCTCTCTCACAGTTTTTGGAAAAGCAAAGCCTGAACCATCCCCAGTCCTGCAATCCTGTGAAATGAGATGGCTGGTCATGCCACCAAGCTGTTGTGCTGCCACCATAAAATCTGCCAATTTCAAGCTCAGTTCTGTACAGGTCAATGCATGTAATATCCCTGTTAACCATGGTTTTGTGCCTTTGTTGTCATGGCTACTGAACAGCATTGGAGGAAGGCACCAAGTTCAAGACACCTGCTTTTTGTGCCAGTTCCATCAGTGAATCCTTCTGTGACATTAAACTGAGTCCTACCTTTCTGTGTCAATGCATGTTTAATTGAGATGATACCTGTGGTGCAAGCCTGGCACGTTAATGATGTAAATCTGAATTAGTGATAACCTATATAATGGGGGTTTGGGGAAGAGAGACAAGACAGGATTGTGACACTTTAAGTGACATGAGTAGTTTTGTGTTCTCTCCTTTATATGGGAGATCCTCTCATAATGCCACATCTGTTTAAAGATCAAGACTCAGACTTGAGCTACTAAAGAACTAAAAAAATGTCCTGTTTTTCATGGAAGAGGATGAGGCACCTTTTCCCTTTCAAAAGATGAGGTCCCTTTCCTGGTAGAACTCAAGCTCTGGTATCTAGCAAAGAAGAACCTGCAATAGCCGATTTAAACGTGATTTATTTAAATATAGAAACATTTATTCATAAAATTTTTTTGCAGCCTAAAATTCTGATAGTAAAAGTTTCAGCTATCTGCTTTTAAAGTGACTGAATTAAACCTAGATGCAAGAACTATTGAAAAGAAAAATAAGACCCCTTTCTAAATACATTCTCTGAGGTATACAGCATGTGCAGAATAAACCAATTTATTCTTACTTGTATGGCTTGAGTGTGTAACTTTGTACTGAGTGAAGCATGAGCCATCACACATTATCATATATAAACCCCATTATCTTGAATCCCTTCTATCTTTATAAACAAGTGCAGACTGGGTTTTAAAAGCATGTGTTTATACTAGAAGAAGTAGTAATATTGCCTACTTTCTGAATGCTATTTCCTAGATACAGGTTGTTTTGAAAATATAGACAGATAAAGCACTTCTGAAAACTTCTGAGCACTTGTATCTTTCATTTTCTTTCACGTAAAGTAATTCCACTTAATCATCTCTTACCAGTGGCATTAATTTCATGTGCCAGGAGTCTGCACAGACTCTATAAATTTACCAACACTCTGTAAAAACTAACCATTACTAAAGCATGGTATACGCAGCTGAAGTCAAAATGTTATTTTTCACTTGTGTCTTTTAAATTAGAAGTGGACTGCCTTTATTGATCCTGCTTAGCATGTGGTGCATGTGATCTGAGGTGTGTTAAGTCAGCAATATCAGTCATTTGGATGAGCTGCTCTGTGATCCAGTGGAGTCATTCTGGAGGTCATCTGCTACCCAGAAGAGTTTGGAATATAATGACAATGGCATCTTTAAAAACTTCTGTGGCAAAAAAACAAATTTAGTGGTTGGGTTTGTGGTAATCTTCTTGTACCACTGATGTTCATGTACACCAGATTTGCTGTTAGAGAGGATGTAGCTTATGTCATGAAAATGACATTTAGGGACATGGTTTTTTTAAAATGCTACCAGTTGTAATCATAGCAACAATAAGATTTTAATTTTTTTCTCTGCCTCAGCACTGCAGCCGACACTGGTTCTTGACGATCGGTATCAATGTTGGCAAATGGCTTAGGTAGTGCCAGACACACAGAGATAGTTCCCACAAAGCCAGGTGGTCTGTGGGGAGTGAGAAAGGTCACTGGAATGAGAGGCTGTTGCTCAGACAATTTCTGATAGTGATGTGGGGACCAAACTGCCGGGTGGGGGCCAATGTTGGCTTTTGTCATGGTCCTCTTAAGGTGTGAGAAAATCCCTGAACTCTGATGGTGAAAACTCTCTGGGGCTGAAGATAAGTTGCACCCCAACTTTGTGGCGTGCTTTTTTGTTTGCTTGAATGGGGTTTTTTTTGCTTCATGTATGTCCCTCTAGTGGCGACATCAAAAAGTCCTGCGAAGTAACAGATGTACTTCTTTGTGGGTTACCCTGTTCTGGGCTTCAATTTTCCAATTCATTACTGCTTTCGGCAATATCCTCGACTTATCATAAAGCACCATTTGGAACTCAGACTCTCAAACTCTGTGAAGTGAGAAAGAAGTACTGGGGAAAGCTTTTTTGAGAAAAGATTGTACCCAATACCCACAATGATAACATTATTTTGATGAATTGTCATAATGATTATTTCACTGCCTACCTCTGCTCCCAGAATTGAGGATCTACCAGCTTTAGTCAGCATGCAAGGTTTTATAAGACAATAATACCTTTACTACAATTGTCTGTGTGCACTTTCTGTATTTCAGTTGTTAAGAGACAATCTGTACTTGATTACACTAAGTAATGAAATTAGCATTGTAGGAAGAAGTGAGAGAGAAATGTTATGGAGGAAAGCTCCAAAGCACAGACATTGAAGATGTCATTATCCAGTGGAGTGTTCTGTAGTGCAGGTGCCTGCCAGTCTTCTGCAATAATAATAATAATAATGATAATAAAAATCCCATGCTCACTGCCATTTTCAGTAAGAACACCTGCAGCTGCAAAAGTAAATCAATTCAAATGCATATATCTCCCCTGTCAAATAGCTGGTGGTATTCCACTGAAAGTGGCAGGAAAGACAGAAGGTAGGTGACTTTCTTGGAGCTGTCTGGAAAGCTGGTGCTGAGTCTGAAGGCAGATCTCACCTCCTTGGTACACCAAAGAGCTTGTGCCCCTGATATGTGAGGCAAAAGCACACAGGCAGTGAGCTCGTGAAGCTCTCTTCTCTCTGAAAGCAGTGGGAAATGCAAGCTCCACCTGGATTAAAGGATGGTTTAGCCAAACATGCTCAAAACATGGTACTTCCTAGTGCCTAGGCCATCTAAATAGAAATTGGATTGTTTTTCTAAACTTTTCAGGTCCTAAGGGAGACATGCCTCATGTTTTCTCATGTGCTTGGGTGTTGCTGCCTGACATAACCCTCCACCCTGGGGCTGTGGCAGAAAGAGGCTCACAGGTCCTTTGCTCTTCATCCAGCCCTTCTGCAGACTCTTTCATCTTCCTCTTTTTCCACTACTGGTGCTTGGGGAACACTGATCCTTATTTAAAGTAAAGCATCGTCTTTCTTCTTTTTCAACCTTGTATCAGAGGGGTGGCACAAAAATTTTCGAGCTCCTGGTAACTGCAAGGACCTTCTTTATTGTTTCTTCAGCACAAGTGTCAAATTTAAGGCTGAAAAGCAGATTTTCTACCTTTTATTAGCCAGTTTCACAGTTATATCATGTACTACTATGTGGTGCTGATTTGTTTGTCAGCATGTTAAAAATCAGGTTAGGCTGACAGGAAAGGAAGAACTTTCTGCTGGATGTGAATATCTTCTAGGGTGTTATTATCTCATTTTACCTTATGGAGTCATAGCTTGCACTGCTACCTCTGGAGATGGAAATCTCTGCTAATTCAAATATGTCTTTTATAAAGCTAATGGACATAACTGGTTGTGAAATCATGATCTTCTGTGCTGTATTTCAAATCCCTGCTATATTCAGAAACTCACTGAGTGGTTTCGTTGTATTTTCTGGAAGAAATAGCAAGGAAGAATATGATATTGATGTATGTTTGCAAAGAGGCAGCTTCAAACTACAAACATATGGTTGACTGTCAGGTGTTAATGAAACTGGTCAACAATTTAGGTGATGATTAATGAAGGGATAAAGATGAGGAGCACTGCTTGATGGTACTGTGTTGACTTGTGCTGCAGACCAAAAATCCTGTTCTATGGGAGGAGAAGAGCTGCGTACCCAGCAGCCAACATTCCTGCTCTGTGGTGTCCATTGCAGGCAGCACGTGTTGGAGCAGCCTGCCCTTTATCCACGCTGCCTGTGTGCAGCCATGGCTGGCAGCAGGATCTCCTCCACACAGGGCTTCTTTCAGGGTGACAGTGGAAAGCGTGACAGCCTTGTCAGCCAGCATGGAAAAGGGAGAAGGAAAACACCCAGGGAAGGGTGATTTTTGCAGCTTGCCAACTGTCTGGGGGGAAGATGCCATATGCCACCATTTGGCACGATGGCCACGGGAGCACAGGGCGCGTTATTGTCCTTGGCCTTGGCAGAAGGAGCTGGCAGCATTCCTGCTGGGATGCTGTCTCTGGCAAGAGATGGGAGCGGGAGGGACATGGTGGTAAAGCAGCAAAGGTGTTTGTGCCTTGTGTGCCACAGGGATGCAGGCGCTGGGGGAGAGGGACAGAGGTGCTTCAGACACCACGTACCTCTTTCGTTCTGCCACCGAAGGACACGCTTCACCAGCAGTCAGGGGCCAGCAAGGGGCTGCCAGACCATGGTGGAATAATGGGCCTGTCAAGAACTGTAACAACATTCAAGCTCTTAGTAATGTTAGAGTGGTAATAACAGGAGGCTTACACAGGCTGATGAGAGCCTGAGCTGGCTCGGTGGAGACCTTGCTGAAATTGGAAAAACATCCCCAAACAAGATTAGATACACCAGAGGCTGGTTTCCTTCAGAAGGACATGACACCTGCAGCTTCCTGCCTTTCAGTTTGTGTTGTGGTTTACTGTCACCTCTAAGGTGCACCTCATTTTCCAGGGACAGGGAAGAAGAGAGTAGGGGCTTAAGGAAAAACTTCAAATAAACTGCCTAAAGCACCAGATATGTATTTGCTCAAAGAACAGATTTCTCAGCTATGAGAATAAAATATCACAGAGGTGGGAGAGTGAACTTCTGGCAGCAGACAAGTCAAATAGAAAAAAAAGTCAAGGTATGAGGTACAATAATGGCTGGAGGTAAGGAAAATGAATAATGGAATTAAGCAGCGGGCTACTATAAAGATATATAAAGGAGAGTGTTTATATTGGAGAAACATTGAATATTTGTGTCATATCATTGTTATTTTCTTGTCAATAGGAAGTCAAGTTAAGTTGTGGTAAAGACAAAAGAACAGTCATAGTATTAAATGTTCATGCAATGCATCCATTTGAGATACTGCAGAGGAGCAGCTCTGAAATAGTGAACGAGAATTCAGGCAGGGAGGGCAGCCTGCCGTTCATTATGGGCCTGGGATGGATAAAAGCACATTTAGCCTCCATCTGTTCCATTTTGGATTATGCTGATAGAAGGGTCATAGCTTTGTCAGTGATATATATCTGAAGTTATTGCCATTTTTAGCTCTTCCAAATTTTTTTCCCCTTCTGTTTATTGGACATCTATTTTTCTTTTTGACATGTATTGCCAGATACACTGCAGGTGGTGATGAGCTACAGGTGTTAGATATAAGTGAGGCTCTCCTTGCTGTCTCTGCCTCTTTCACTGCTGTAGGTGGTACAGAAATGATGGGGAATGGAAATAGTTAAGGATATATTTTGGCACCTTCCAGCCAGCCATAATTTTGCTTTCCTGAAATTATATGCATAATTATCTTATAGTTTTTGAGATATTATTACAGCATGCATGTAGCCTGAAAGCAATAAAGAGCCTAGATGTTCAACTATAGTGCAATACAAGAAATGGATTACCTGTCAAATGCTGTATTTTCTCATTACTGAAGTATGTCTTTCCTTTTTTTTTTTTTTAAATCAGTGGTGCTTTATGAAAAAAAGACATTGGGGTGTGCCTTACATAATTCTCCTTTAATTTAAAATAATAATGTATTGTGAATATGTAAAATGATGCATCACACACCAAATACTGAATTACAGCATTTAGCCCTGGAAAGTGGCAAGAGATCAGCATCATGGGCATGTAAGAGAGCTTGGCATGTTACTTTGGAAAGTGTCATCATGGCAGGAGCTGGGCCCATGGACAAGCATGTGTTTCCTTCAGAGAGGTTTGTTCTTTCCGTGTATCTCTAGAGGCAATCTGTGTGGATTGAAGAGCAGTGTTTTGACACAAATGATTGCAAATCCATTTACTAGGCTTCCATATTATTAGTCTTTATAAATATTTCTGATACCTAGCCAGACTTTATTGAAAATGCTGTAATTGCTGTTTTGACTCCAAATGCATATTTGTTATTGTAATTTAAAATCCTTGACAACGGTGAGTTAGACTCCCGTGTGCTTTAACCCATTTGAAGAGTTCCCCCATGGTTTTTATATGTCAGTCTCTTTAAAGCCACGTAGATTTCCAGAGAAGTGGGCTCTGTTAAGGAACGTGCTGTAATAAGCGTGGGTGTATATGTTGATTTATTTTGAGTACAGCTTTGTCCACACATGCAGATGATGGGAGAAGAAAAACATGCAAGTCATATGCCACTTGAAATCTCTTGGGACTCCTACATACTGCAGTGATAAAACCACAGTTCAGATAGATTTGGCAGAGAGTGTCAACACCAGAGCTGGGATAACTGAGGTTTATGTTCTCAGGGTACCATTAAGTACTGTTGGAGCTGCAGCTGTTTTTTTAATGCATCAGCTCTCTTTTGTTCCATGACATGTGTGACTCCCCCTCAAACTGTGTTAGCCCTTGGTATAGTCCTCATGTCTGAAATAATGCAGTAATGCTTTTCATAAGGTGTTCTGTGCCTCTTACTCTGTAAGTGAATTTGAGACAAGTCGAATGCTACTGGGTTATGTGAACTGGAATTCAAAGTTGTCATTCTAATAATTTTAAAGTCACCATCCCTATTCCTTGATTTTTCTTTTCTTTTTTTTTTTCTTTGTCAGCATTGTTATTATTTTTTAAAGCAGGTCATTCATACAGTTCAGAGTCAGCCTTGCTGCTCAGAAGAACTCCTGATCTCTCTAACAGTAATGTGAAAATTGGAATGGTGAGCTCTATATAATGTGAAGTGTGTGGCACTTCTTCAAGTAACGATCACTTTGCTAATTTATATACTTAAGTGATTAATCTTTGCCAGCTCTTACACAAAATGAGGTTTGAATCTAAGCTGGATTTTGTTCTGTGTCTGAAGCAGTGATGCACGACCTCTCTCTGTGCTCTGCAGCAATATTTTGTTCTGCAGCTTGACAAAGAAACCCTCTCCTGCTAAACAGACCTACTGAATAGATTCTCTATGCTTAAAATTAATCTAAATACTCATGGACCAGCTTCTCTAAATTCATTTAGTATTTCTACTGAGGTGAGTGATGAATTAGTATGTAAAGACCTTGTAAGCAGATTGAACTCTGCCCTGATACGGTGCCAAACAATTAGCTGAGAGCACCACTTGTTTGCTGCAGCTTCCAATTTCCTTCAGATTTTGTATCCTGTGGCAGCAAGCAGTGGTGTTGTCGCCAGGCCTTTGGCTGTTCCTGTACTCAGTGACTTTTTTCAGCTCTCTCTTTGTCTTGCTAAAGAAAGAATTGGAATCCCCTTTTCATCCCTGATGAGTCTTCACTTCCTCTTTTCTACGTCTTCCTGCCTTAGAATTAGCTTGAGTTTCTGCCACAGCAGAAGTAGCTGAGTTTCTGCCCTTGTGCTCTCTGGAGTTGGCAATGCCAGTCCTGTTCTGGCCACTCCACATGCCAGTTACCCTTTGCAAACCACTCCGGTCATAGTGACCAAAGCTTTTGTGCAGCCTCACAAAAAAATGCTGCTCCTGAAAATGTCGCGATGGGACGCATGGGCAGGACTGGAAGGGGTTTTGTCCCAGCTTTCATCATCAAGGGCAAGCTATGGTGTCAGCATGTACAAAATCCAATACCATTAAGAGTCCACTCTTAGTCCGCTAAGAGTTTTCAGGGAGACCTTAAAATCATGGAAATTTTATGATCCATGCAGCCATGAGGTTAATGAAGTTCATGTTTCATTTTTATTGCCTGTGCTGTGCTGGGATGGGTAGTGCAAGCCAAGTGCATGGCAGTGCTGCCCTCTGCAGCCTCCCACTCTGTGGCCACAGCGGCTGTGGGGAATTGTTTTAGGGCAGCTGTACCCAGATAAGGCTGGAAAGCTGCCCACTCTCAGCAAGGGCATCTTAATGCTCCATCCTGTTGTCACCCTGCCAGTGAGCTTTTTTGATGGCAGGCTGCTGTACATCCCAGTCAGCCTGTCCTTGTGCTGCTAAGCAAGATGGACTTTTCAGGTTTCCATGGGATGCTCTAATCCTTAGCCTGTGTTAATGATGCTCCTTCCCATACAGGCACATGCAGCATCTAGTGGGGTGACTGGATGTGCAGTGGGTGTGGCGAGTGGGTACCCTCACACATAGTCACAGCTATGTCTTGGTACCTGTTTGTCTGTGTCTCAGAGTTTGCACTTTTTGTGCCTGTTACCTGTTCTGGGAACCCACGGCAAGAGGGCTTACTGCTTTATAGGTGCCATTGTTTTTGTGGAGTACCATTCTTTACTTGAAAATTAAAAATAGTTTTCGAAAATGGGTGTGATGTCCTTAGCATGGTTTGTTGATTTGTCTGGACTGTGCACTAGGATGACGTTTTGAAGAAGAGGTGTGATTTCTGTGTATTTTTCACAATAGTAATCTTGAGTGGACTGGAGATGAGTTGTTGGATATGTTGAGATAGCTTTGAAATAGCCAACCAACATTTTCCCGCTCTGCTTTTGTTTCTGTGTTGGATACTCAAGCCTATTTAATTCATTCAAGGTGTCGTGTGAGCAAACAATGTGGTATTCTATCATCAGATACACTTGGTCACCTCACCTGTATTTGCTGGTGCATGTATTTATAATGCAAGTTTGCCCTGCTCAACTTAATGTGCCTCATTCAGCTACAAATGCTCTTTTTTAAGGAGCATTTTAAAGTTTTGTGGTTTGTCTTACAGTGTATACGTGAATTGAAGTCATCCTGCATTTTCTTCACTGTGAATGAGAAGAGAGTTTGGCCTTGGTGCAATTTATTTAAACTTATCCCAGAACTACAGTCAACTTCCTAATAAATTATGTGAAGTCCCACAGTTGTGTGTATGATGACTTGGAAGAACTGAGCCAAGCCTTGACTTGCGAGCAGGGGAATTCAGTTCTAATCTATTCGTCATCTCCTCACTGCATGTTTCTCAGCAGAAAAACATGCAGTGTTTCTTGACTTTATTACTGTAATTTTTTTTCTTGTGTGACTATTTTATGTTCAGAAATTAAACATGAGCAATGATAATCTTTTCGGGAAGCCAGTAGGGACACTTCAGAGATCCCTTAAATTCAGTAAGTTGAAATGACCAAGTCACAAAGCTTGCAGAACTTAAGTAGGATGCTGACTGCAATTTTTATTGACTTTATTGTTCTGTACTCTCAGTTGTGAATGTCCAGCTGACAGAGACAGAAAACATGTATCTTGGTAGCTAAAATAAAGCCATGGTGCTGGGTACCAGGAAGGACAGGAAGGATTGATTCCATGTATTATCGGCTGTGTCAAACTAGTGAGGGTCAGCTGTGCCAGCAGTTTACCAAGGTGAATCATCCTATTAAAAAGACTCCATGGAATATGAAGTAGCCCAAAACAAATGAAGAGTTTTCATAGGCATCTTTATATGTTACATCAGGTCCTGTAAGCAAAACTGGCAAGAAAGTAAAGGCAAGGAATGCTTAATAGGATTTCCGCTAGTATTATGTCAAAGCTGAAAAGTTATGACAGGCATCAGGTGATTTCTATATTTGAGGATAGACGATTTCCCCTCTCTCTTGACAGGCATATAAATCTGTCTTTAATTAATGTATGTATTACAAGAAGAGAAAGTAAATACGTCAACAGTTTCTCCAGTGTGTGTTAAAAATACAAGTTATTTTGAAATTTGAAAACCCACTGATTTGTAAAAACAAAATGTGTTCATATATGAATGTAAGTTTAAATTTCCATGGACTGCTCGCTTTCTCCTCCCTTGATCTGTAAAGAATGCTTTACAGTTGCATTTCTGGTAGGCACTTGTAATCCAAAATGCCCTCTATGCTATTTTACAGACTAGCTTAGTGTTACCATGCCAATGACACTGTAAGTGTCTCGTTGTCCAGGGTTACTTGAAAATTGGAGAGCATTTGAGGTAGTATAGGAGCTGCTGTAACCATTTGGTGTGGTGAACAACTAGGGTTTAAAAAAGCTCAATCTGGCTGCCAGACTGAATTTCTAAAAAGTGTTGGCAGACAACAGGTATAAAGAACAATTAATCCATGTGTATGAGGAAAAAAAAAAATCAAGGTAATTAGAAAAAGTCTGCCCTCTGAAAGGTGCCAGTAGTTCAGCCACATAGCAGATGGTAGTAGTTAATGGAATATAAGTACAAACATTAAAAAATGTGCTAAGAACAAAATCATAGAATCAGATGGTATTAAAGTGGATATTTTTAAAGTCATGCATACAAATGCTATAAAACAGCTAAATTACTTCAAATTATTTTTCTACATTTGTGCAGGTGTTTATATGCTGCACATATTTTGCATTGCAAACAGTAGCCAAATGGGAAATCATGCATGGTCTTCACGTTATTTTTTCATAAACTGTGATGATCTCCTGCATCCCCTTTGGAAAGTAACTGTTATTTCTGAAATTGGACAGGCTGTATCTCCTCTCTAGGAAACAGTTCTCTCCTGTCCTTCAAGGCTCTTGGGAGATTTGAGAAAGAGCTTTGATGCTGTGATGTTAGAAAAATTCACCTGAGATACAATACACTTCAGATTTCCTTTCCATCTGCAGTATGTCCTAACAAGCAGTGGGTTTTTGGTGGGATTGTCCTTGTGTTGCTGTTCAGCAGATGGTTTTCTGAAATTGCTCTCAGCCCCAATGGGCAGCTTTCCCCTTTCCCCCCTTCCTCTGCCTTCATGATATGTGCAGGAGAGCACAGAGGCTTCCAAACTGTGCCATAAATGCTGCTTCATAATGCCACAGAATTTGGGCTAATGACCAGCAGCGGGAATGGAACCAACACTGGCTCATGGCACTAAAATTGCTACGCCGAAACAGAGCGCTAAAAAAAGACCTTTACATTTTACATCTGTCTTGTAGTATTTTCTACATCTAGGTCTCTCTAGGAGATCCTGGAGGATGTGCCTTCTCAGCTCCCAGCCACGTCAAAGCTGCTGTTCTGCTAAGTATCTCCAGAAGCAAGTTCCCTGACAAATGCCAGATGTTTTAGGCTTCTGGTCTATTCTGCTTAGCACTAGCACATCTTCACTTGGAGCTGGTGGTGTCCTGCTCACTTCAGTGCGCCCTGGAGTGGTGCAGGCTGGCAAGCCAAGATGCAGTGGTGTCTGAGGGTCACAGCAATCAGCTGCAGGGTAAAGAGTAACTTTGAAATGGTATTTTTGACTGGATCAGAAATAACATTTTCAGTCCTGTAGCATTGCTTCTAGTCCATTGCCATAATCGTTCTGTTAGTGCTGGGAAAAAGCTAGACTTAATATTTTGCACAGAATGGTGTATGCACAAGAGAGATGCTGCACACGGTGGTCACAGCATTTCTGTGATTGATTGTACTATGTGAATATAGATTTTTTGACCTAGGATGTGTTCATGTGCAGCTCTTACAGAAAAGCCTTTCTTTAATATCTGTATATTACATTTTTTCATAATAAATAATAATTAAATGTTCTACCTTGTATTAATATATTTCAAAGCTAACTTAGGTTGAAGAGGATGATTCACTTTTCAAAGGGAAGTGTACTCGCACAGTTCCTGAATGTTAAGTGTTTGTTGTGACACTTGACCTTATTCTCTGTGTAACTCTGTGAATACTTGGAAGTCTGGCCCCAGATGACCTCTGGGCACCTAGGGAGTTGTTTTGATTTTTATTCTTTTCCCATTCTGCTATTAAAAATTCAAATATTCAGTGGTTAGGGTAAATGTTCCAGGCAGTATACTATGCTAACAAATACTTCACCTATGTGATGTAAGGAAAAGAAACATACTTCTTAAACTGAGGTTAACTTAATAATCTTTTGCAAATGTTTTAGGTGTAGTTTTTGGGTTATCATGTTTTAATGTTATGGCTAATGATGTTGCCTCAGGAAAACTGGCGAATGCTGTAGTCAGGCCTGTCTCTCACGGATCCCATGGCACAGGCAAGTTCAATTCATAACAGAAAATCCAAAGCAGAAATGTAAACTTGGAATGGGAGAATTTCTCTCCAGGTACACAGCCTTGGGAGAGAAGAGAGCATGCAGCTCCACGGGTGCAGGCATGGACCTGTCGGGAGAAGCTTGGGGTGCTGCTTCCCCTGTGCACTCTGATGGGCAGTACTTGATCTGTGTTCAGCAGGGTAGATGGGATGGAAATCTACTTCAAACAGATTACCAGAGATTAATTAAAGATAAGCAGAGTGAATGGTAGAGCTGGAGGGAGAATGACAGTTCTCTGAGGGCACTGGGATCAGATTGCAGCCTGCTGTGCCAGGTCCTGCCCCAGCTGAGCTGGAGCTGTCTTCTCATTCTCTGGCATATTTGCAATGTAAATAAAGCTACGTGTTAAAAAAAAAAAAAAAAAGGAAAAAAAAAGCGTGTACTGTAGTGCCTTCTATAAAGAAATGTATGCACTTGGAGCCAAAGGTGAGCCTGACTTGAAATTGCTTACCTCCTGCTTCAGGTTTCAGAGGGATGGGAATAGAACTTGAATGAACGTGAGGGCCATGCTGGGACAATCTCTGGACTTTGAGCCACTTTTCTTTACGTGTTGTTTCGTTCGTAAGTGGACAGATTTATAAGAGCTTGTTTTGGAAAGTCAGTATTTATGATCTGAGAAGCTGCAGCTGTGTTGGCCTGTGCCACTACACCTCATCTATCAAGTACATCAAAATGTTTGGCAAAACTGACTTCCAGTGGAAAAGAATCTACATTTTTATCAGTACTGCAAAGCTTCTGCATATTATTACTGAAATAAATTTTCCCCAGAAGGACACAGAAATTTGTGACAAATCGGAATCCTGTCACAAAGTAGTTAGTGGTTTAGCACTTTGCAAGAGACTATTTGACCTGCTTGTTCTTAGGTTTACTGGCAGTATTTTAATATTTTCATAAGAGACAATGTTATAACTAAAACATGCAGTTTCATTAATGCCGAGGGCCATAACTTAGTCAAATGCGTTTGTGCTGAGCCTATTTGTGACTGGCTCAGTGATTCCAGTAATGGTTTGCAAGAAGCAATCTCTCAAATACTTTAAACGTCTTATAATGCATCTCTTTTTTTGGACCTATTGGAAACATTTAATGACCTCTGTCTGGCAAACCACCACTTAGAACTTTGCAGCATTAACTCTGACTCTTGATCCCAGTGGCAAAATTCCCAGCAACTTCAATATAAACAAGAGGCAGCCCAATTATGACAGGATATTACGGAAAATACCATAATACATTGAAATGGGAAAGAGGACTTTAGACTGAAAACCGGTAAGTATCAAATTTGAATTCAGTTATACAGCTATGTTTACACATCCTCTCTCCCCCATTTCCCCACATGAATGTTCTGTGGGGGTAAAATCATTGCAAGGACTTGAATAGCTGCATGTGGTCAGGAAGTCTGTTCCAGATTTCCAGACTGCATCCAAAAGCCTTATATGTAATAAGATATACCACAGCTCTGAGAATATGTTCTTAAGTGGAAAATCAAACAGTAACATTGAAAGTTAGTCTGTTATTCTTTGTGTATCTTATTGCATTATACGACTCTCTGTAAGCTGTTCCTTGCCTGTAATTTATTGTAATTAAACCAAAAAAAAGTGGACTGCGAGGTTGAGTTACCTGTGAAATGTGTTGACCTTTAAATATGGACAATATCTAAGATTTCACTTTTGCTGGCTAGAAACTGATTGTCTTGAATTGACTTAGAACAAGGCTTGCAAAGATCAGGTCCTGTTTCAGTGATAAGCAACCTGATTTTAATAATTGAAAGCATTTACAGGGTATGTTTATATTCAGCACAAGGGATGTGTGTGTATAAATAGAAGTATGTGTGTATACTTGGTATAGTTTATATATGATGAAATGTTTTAAAAACAAACCACTTTCTCCTTTGTGAGGTCAGAATTCATGCCTATTGATAAAATCCATCTGCACGGTGATGGTTTTCAGCAACTTCAAACAAATGGTGCAACACTAGAACTCTTCCACTCCTGCCTCCATCTTCTATGCAGGCATCCTCCTG
This sequence comes from Anabacerthia variegaticeps, assembly GCA_035583185.1. Classification (NCBI taxonomy): domain Eukaryota; kingdom Metazoa; phylum Chordata; class Aves; order Passeriformes; family Furnariidae; genus Anabacerthia; species Anabacerthia variegaticeps. The sequence continues at coordinate 15,774,888 of JAWWEW010000131.1, read as the reverse complement.
GGAAGCTCTTTTGTCTATAATGAATATATACCTAACAATTCAGTGTTGTATATAGTGTAAGATTTTTATTCTGTACGAAGAGTTTATTTTTTTTTAACCTAAAAGGTGAATTTTTACATGCTTGTAATTAGATAGAAAAAAACATATTTTACAATTAGCAAGCAAGTGTGGTTTCATCTTGCTAAAGCCTTTGTCACTTACAGGAATGTCACTTCAAAAACAACACGTAGCTGTTCTTTACCTTTTTTTGGCTTGTGCCTAGAATTTGGCAATGTTCTGGCTTTGGAACAATTTGGTTTTGGGGGTTTGGGTGGTGGTGTGGAGGGTGTTTGCATGTTTTCCCATGATACTGCAGACATTTTTCAGGGGAGCTAATAAGGAAATAGATATTTTTTCCCTATCCTATATCTAACCAGCCAGCACATTTGACAGTGTTCTGCATATTATGAAATCATATCAGTATGTCCCCTGAGGCTCAGCCAGAGATGAACTTTGTGTTCCTTTAATGGCAGGAAGCAGAAGAAAAATGGCATTTGTGTACAAATGCTTCCCACTCTGAGCTGACTCCCTTGCCCCCCCGATGATTTAGTGGTGGAGCTACTTAATGACTTCAAATGGCACTAAAATAAACAGCTGCTCCCAGTACTTTCTAGCTAATACAGCCTATCAGCTCAACGATTCATGGCAGAGTGATTAGATTCACTTCATTACTGATGGAGTAACTGGGAGATGGAAGGCAAAGTGTTTCCAAGAATAGCAGGCAGCTAACATCAACCTGATGTTTCAGAAGTCCTGGGTGCTTTTCAGTGGATTTGTTTGGGGAATCACAGGGAGGAAAACCTGGGAGTATGATTAGCTTCTGAGAAGCATAGGCAATAAATTATGAGATGCCACTCTAAGCTGGTACAGTACTCTTTAGATCTTGGTCATCTTCAGAAGCTGCTTTCTAGAGGGACCAAGTGAAGAAGACACTGTTTCAACCATGGAATTGTCCAGGTGAATAAAAGGTCTGGCAGTTAAAGGGAAGGCTTCAAGGCGTTTTCTCAGCCTGCACTGCCTGGAGAACAAGATTGCTCCAGGTCTGGGAGAAAACCGGTAAGGAAATCTCTAACAGATGCATATGCTTCTGTTCTCAGATCTCAGGAATGTTGAAGGCAGCACTTAGCTGGTGAAATACGGATCCTGGAAGGATACACTTTGGCCTTTAAATGATTTCTCTTAGATGCTAAATGAACAAAACATGCAGGTCAATAAACTGGTTGCTCTCTCTGCAGTCCTGGGACGCTGCTCCTCATGGTGCTGCCATTCAGCTCCCCTCTGCCAGTGTCCCTTGATGGCTGGGATGGTGCCCCTGGGCCAGCTGTTTGTCTTGAACCTTCTTCCTCTTGCTCTTAATTTTTTCTGGGAACATCAGTGTAGCCAAGCCACTGCCACTGGTGGCCGTGTAGTGCTCGGCCCTCCTCCTGCAGTGTGTGTGATTGCCATGGATCTTACTTAAATTGCTTTCATGCTATCGCTGACATTTACTGTGAAGCAGCTACTCACTTGAGCAGCCCTCGTGGATCTGCTCGTGCTCTCAGGCTTTCCCAGCTGAAGCACCTTGTGTGTGCCAAGCAGTGGTGTGGCAGTGCCCACAGAGGCCAGTTTACACAACTGGTGGAGGAGCACTACCAGAGGCAATATTGACAGCCACTTGGTTAATACCATTTTACTTGCAGCTAGATAACCCTTGCTGTTAACATTAACCAGCTAAAATCATGGATTGACTCATGTAGTGTTTTGGTGCTGTACTATTAACTGGGACTAAAAAGGCACTTACTGCAGGCGCCAAGGTGTTGACATTGCTTATGACTATAGGTCTGGTGAGGAGGTTTGGAGACTGTCCAGCTCCCCTTAGCTGACTTGGTTTGATCAAACGCTGCTGCCTTCTGGTGCTGAGTGGCCCTTCTCAGCTGTGTCTGGAGTGCATGTCCCATTACAGATTGCACTGGCTCACAAGAATCAAAACCCAACCATGTTTCTCCTTCCGGAATGGGTGTTTGCTGGAGTGAAATAGTGTTGGCCACACAAATGTAAGAAAAATTGCTACTACTAAGGCTCTTCCCTCTCTGTTGTCTCCTCTTTTTTTTCCTCCTCCTTCTTCATGTGGTCATCCTCTTCCTAATGCTTGGATTGTGTAATTCCTTTTTTGTTGGTAGTGTAAATTTAACTAGTGCTGTTTGTTTCAGAAACAACATACAAAGCAAGCCCAAGCTGGTGTATTTTTGTTGTGGCTGCCAAAAAGCAAATGCAAAGCCCTCGCTCACAAGACATGTCAAAGAGTGGGTCTCCAGTTTGCATCTGGCCTGGTTGGGTATTCACTTGCTGCACTGTAGGAAATGGTTTGACTTTCTATGACCTTCTAAATAATTATTAGCTCAGTTATTCAGATCTGCAAAAAAAAATATGACAGCAGCTGAGAAACCTCCACCCCCAATATATTCTTCGCAACATAATTATTATTAGGCCATTGTCTGATTTTTAGATCCTTTCAACTGTGTCTGCTTCTTATTTTTTCCAAGGAGACAGATACAAAATTTTTTTATTTTTTTTTTTCTGGGAGTAGGAATGTAGCCTAGAGATGGCAAAATATATTTGTCTTCAGTGCCACATAAATGTTATCTTTATCCTTTCCAAGACAAAGGTTTCTTGAGAAATGAAAGTAGTAATGCTTTAGTACAGGAGGTTTTCCTAAGGAAGTTTAGGTTTATGAAAAACTATTTTAGTTTCTAGGAGAGAAGTCCGTATCTGCAAATTGTGGTGCCAGATGGACACTCATTTACCCCAAAGCTGATATTTATGGAGGCCATTTGAAGGTTTTACATTAACTCAGAAAGTAAATAAAAGAGAAATTGAACTAGCATAACTAGGGAAATAGGTGGAAAGTTAATTCCCTGTAAGTTTTATTGTCTCTTGAGTGTGAGCCAAGTTGCATTCATAGAATATTTGATATACCTACAGATAATAGTTATGTGATAGAGTCAGCAACTTGGATGTTTGTGTGACTGGTATTGAAGACAAATGAGCAAAACAAGGCATAGTAATAAAAGCATAGCAGTAAAAAGCTTTTATACAGGGTAGATAATCCTAGTTTATGCTGCATTATTAAGACAAAAAATATGAATAGGTTTTTATAATTTGATTTATTAATACATTTTTGCTTTTGAGAACTAAAATTTCGGAGGGATTTTATCATACTGTGTTTATTAATTCTACTCAATGAAAGATTCAAAGTCATTTTACAGAGAAAATAAGGCACATGCCTCGCAGCTGCATTTCCATAACTGTCTGAAATTGTTCCTTTGAAGTTTTAAAAATTAAAGATTATTTCCCAGAGTATTGTGCATGGTATCAGTTTTGTTACCTAAACCACTGAAATACCTGTTAGAGGTATGTGGTATTTGTCACACATGAAGGAACAGGCAGGCCCAGTGTGTGTAGCGTGTTGTCAGGGTAGCCTTGGCAGGGAGCTTACTGTGTGCCCACATTTGGAGAAGAGAGCTGATCCTTCTTCATTAGTACTTAAAAGCTCTGTTCTATTAAACATGAAGATCATTGGGTGTCACCAGACTGAGGCAGGGATAAATTGGTAAATAAAGCACTTTTTCTGCCTGTGAGTCAGACCTTTTTTGCCGTTTTATAGCAGTGGTGTATGCAGTGGCCATCTAAGCCTGTTCTAAGCCTGGAATTAAATGATGTGATCCATAAGTATTTCGCTTGCTAGTGGCACGCATGCAACAAGCCATTCCTTTCTGACACAATGCTTTCCTTCAGCCCAGCTGCCTGGGAAACATGAGGTATGCCCCAAAATATTAGAATGTGAGCACTGTATGAAAGTCCTTAAGATTTGTGTACCATGCGTAGGGAAGCCCTACCACCAGCTTGGGCATTAGGTACCCTGAACAATAAAGGATTTGCCATAAGGTGTGGAAGAGAGAAAAGCACCGTATAAGCTGGTATTTTCCAGTCTGCTGAGCCTTCTTCTTCCAGGCTTACTCATTAAGAGATTTATTATAAAAGAGATAAATGGATCTATTGAGGATTTAGTAAAGATTTATTAAATGAGAGAGAAATACCCTTCATAGACACTCACTGCCCCTTCCCCTTCCCTATGCTGACTTTAAGGCACTGTTGTAAATAGGTGAGTGCATGATCCTGCAGTGGTTTGAAGAAGCTCTATACTGGGCCCAAAACTGCATAGGCAATTTTAAGGCTAGGATTATGAAATGGAGCAGGTTTCTGCAGAGAGCAAGAAAGTTTGGGCTCTGGGTGCAACATGACCTTTCATTTCCACCCCAGGTGGACATTGCCCTGTAGTTGGGTGGGATTTGGTTACCATGCCTTAGGAGGGAAGCAATATAAATCATGCTTCTCTTGGAAAATAACTTTGATATGCTCACTTTTGTCTTTGGGTAGGTGCCAACGTGTTATTGCTTGTTGAGAAAAATGAATGGCTTTACGTATAAATCATGAGAACTCTCCAAAATTGTTTTTGTGTTTGCACTGGAAAACTACACACTCATTAATTCTACCCTGGCAGCCTGGCAATTCTTTGTGGTAACCTCTCAAGCTCCTTATTTAAATGGCAATTCTGTGTGGCAGACACTGTATGCATCTAGCTAAATTTTAGATGTTGAAATACTTACGTTCATAAGTATGTTTGTAAGAGCTTCAGAATGGCTGAGAGTTGGAGCTAGATGGGAAGGAAGGAGTGACTTTGACTGACTACCTAGTTAAATGAGTGGAAGTCTATGAAAGGGTTGCCTACTTTGTCATTAGTCACAAAAGATACAGCGAGCCTGTGTCCCTGTCCCTTAATGCCATGTCAAACTACTAAGACAGCTTAAATATTGTTAGACTGCATACAGCACAGGAGACTGATATCGTCGTCCCAGCAGCGTATCTCAGGGCAAGGTGTGTTCCTGGGAATTCCTCAGGGTCACGATCTTCATGGTTAGGTTTTTATGGATTTGTTAGGGATGCATGGATGTGCCTAAGCCTTTCATACATTGGAAACGTGTGCTCTTAGACCTGAACCCCCTAAATACATGTGCCTGAACAGACACACACACTGCAGGCACCAGATGGAGACTCAAAGACAACTGGAACAGAGTTAATAAATCTGGTGGGAAAATCTATTAGAGGAAGGTCAGCATGGAATGGGCACTTTTTCCCAGAAGAAGCTAGGAAATTGCAAAAGCCAGAAAAAGCCCACTCTTGTAAATGAAGCCTGGGACCTAAAACCTGGGTAGTAATGTAATTTGTAGCTTGCTGGAGAACTCAGAGTCAACATAGAGCAGGCCAAGATGGGAGACTGAATTACCCATAAAATTGCTTGTGCAAAATGGTTTGCTTTCTGCTTCCAAAAATGTAGCAAACGTATTAAAAGTAATTTTTTCCCTTTATTATTGAAGCATCAGTAACTGAAACAGTATCAGTTAATATTCTCATTAAGGGGAAGACAGTACTGTCATGGGTCTGCTATTTCGATTAGTTGAACTCGCTCTGCTCGAGAAGGCAGTGAAGCCAGGAAGCCTGGGAAATAAATGGCAAGCCAGACTCCTCCTGGTTCCTGTGTGGAGAAATGGTTGCTCTTCTAGGCTATGAAAGTGTCTCCAGAGAATCAACTGACTGAAGAGATTGGCTGTTAATAACTAGTGAGCTTGAACTCAGAAGAGGCAAAGAGATAAAATTGTCCATCTGTGTTTATAGTGTTATGTCTTCTGATTTGTGTTCACAGTTCATGTTTCCTGTAATGCATGAGGACAGAAGCAGTTCACATACATTTCTAAAGACACTGAAATATGCATGCACTGGAATGCAAAGATGATTAAAATATCACGATTTGCTACTTACTATAACTAATTGGTCTGGTCCACTGCGTTGCTGAATCCCTCACTGACATTTATGGAGTCCTTCTAACAAGGTTTTTAGTGGAAATACTGAAATTGAGAATAAACATTATGTATTTCAGTAATGTGCATGTGTAAAAGTCAAGTCATGATCACAAAATGAAGTATTGTGCATTTCTCTGAAAGACTGACAGAGACTTTTTTTAAAATATTTTCATAATGCCTGATACCCTTTTTCAGCCAGGGTTCTCAGTGGAGAAGGACAAGAATTTGAAATTGTTCTGTTTATCTGTCCTCTGTTACTTTCCCCACTGCAACCCAAGAAGGTTGGTCTGCCTCTCCTGGACGAACAACTAAGAAAAATAGTGTCTATCTGTTGTTTATGAAAAATTTGGGTGAGAAAATACTGATTTACACGTGGCCAGATTCTTTGTGCCTGTGCTTGAGATACTGTTGAAGGGGAAAGCAGTTTGTGTTTTCAAATTACAGACTACTTTTAATTGTTATTTGCCATGAATTTCTTATTTTTTTTTTAGCAGTCTGGAGTTGCTTAACACTGGAAGATGCCAGTGGTCCGAGATTTGATCATTTTCTGTGTATTTAAACTTCTTGTGAAGGCTGTGGAAAAGGCTTGGAAGCAGTGCTGACATTCACTGGCGTTAATTTTGAAAACTTAAAATTATTCTGGGCATCCAGCGTACTTGTTATGCCACCTGGTGCAAGCCAGACGTGAAGAGATGCAATTCAATGAACCAGTTCTGTGAAAAGGTCACAAAATCAGCATGCACTTTCACTGGAGGCTAAAGCAGCAGCAAAACCTGAAGCACTGCTGAGCTGCTGCCCGCCTGCACCTTTGGCGTGTGGTGGGATTGGTGTGGATCGTGTTCAGTGGATGTGGTTCCTGCAGGAATTTTTGCAGGTTTTGTACTGTAAACTATCTGTCCAAGGTTACGATCTCCCCAGGACCTCGAGCAAATGTTCTCAGTTTCTCTGAGCAGCTAGAAGCCTAATGTAGTGTAAGTTCATCGGCCCTTTTGCCCAAGCAGTTAACTTTGCAGGCACTACCAGCTGTCTTTTCTTTTATGGGGGCTGCATTAATGCTTAAAGAAAATATAATTACTTTTAGCTTGAAGTATTTCAAATGCACTATGACATCCTGTGCTTTTGTGTGTAGTTGAAGGTGAAAAGCTGAAGTATGATTTTCAAGAGATTAGAGTAATACATTACAAAAATCTATATTATTTTTAGGAATCAGGGATAGAATGGCATTATACAGCAAGAGGCAGAACTGTGGGCTATTTTGTCTGTCACATTTTTAAGGTCAGACAACTTCTCTGAATTCTTTTGTATTAATTCCTCAGCGAGCAGTGCACGTGGGTGTTTTCTCATTGCTTTTTGAAATTGGATTAATACCACTTAAGGCAGTGCTGTTGTCTACTCAGGCTGCTCAAATGAATTGTACACCAAAGTCTAGATGGAAATTCTTGCCTTTCCTCTGGTGCCAAGGGATTTCAGCCGGTCGTTGTAGCTTTAAAAACATTTATTCATTATTACACAACACAAAACCCCCTAAAGACCCGTGCTTCCTAGTGTGGATGTACAACCAGCCTGGCTGGTGCTGGCTGGGTGATCGCAGTTTGGAGCCCGCACGGGCATCACTCGTTCCGCTGGAGTTTCTGCGGAGCTTGGCATTTCTCACTCCAGTTGGCAACTGTTGTCTGCATGAACAAATCCATCTCTCCTTTTCCCAGACCACATCCTACTGGCATCCTGACAACAGGAAGTTAACGAAATGAAACATTACACAGAATATGTCTTTTTTTCTGTGTGCTTTGAGAGTTAGGGATTTTACACAAACTCCAGATTTATATCCAGAATTATTCTTGCAGTAGAGAAGCTTCAGCTCAGATTTTTGTTGAGAAATGCTGGCCTGATGGGCAGGCAGCCCAGCAGGCATCAAGTGGACATTCTGAGACATGGGAGGCCAACTGCAACCCAGGCTGTGTTAGCATCAGGTGAGAGAAGGGTGCCTGGTCTAGTTTGGGCTCCCCAGCACAAGAAAGACCCTGATGTGCTGAATTATTAGAGGGATAGCTAGAGCAGTGAGAGGAGATGTGAAGCTGAGAGGGCTGGCTCTTATTCAGCCTTGAGAGGGTAAAGGGGACTTCTTGTTGCTGTCTGCGTGATGGAGGGAGGGTAGAGAGAAGGGAACAGATACAGAAATATGCACTTCCCCCCCACCCCCCCAACTCCCTAAGTGAGCATTAGTGTATTGTTGACTGCTTTTACAGCAGGTTTTTATACCGTGAGTAATAGAATAAAAGTCGTGCCTCACAGGGATAAGGCAGAGGAGATGCACACATTATTTTTTGCCCCAGTATAATTGCCAGAGGTTTATTTTGCTCCCTTCAAAGCAGCCTGAATCCCACAGCATCACAGCAGCTCAGTACCTTCCTCCCTTCTTCTACTCTGCCTTACCCTTTCTGCAAGAGAGAGATAATTCCCATTTGCATTCAGGGGGACAGCCCTCTCTCTCGGCTTCAGTGCTCTCAGGGATCCTCCTGGGTTTGTGCCGTGTGCCAGCTGGGGCTAGCTAGCAACAGGAATCCATATGGGAGGAATTTATATTGTCTGAGAGGCCTGAACACTGAAGTACTGTAAATGGTGTTTTCACACACTGCAGCTAATTCCCACAGTTCCCATCGCTTTAGGCTGTTGCTTCTGATGAAAAACAAACAGAACAGTCTGGGAGCTGAGGAATGTCGTCTGCAGTGCAGTCAGCACGCGGCCTCCGCTGGAGTGTACAATCGGAGCTGGAGAGGGGTCTGTGTAATGCCTCTGCAAAAGAGGGGTGTCCAAGTGTGGTGCTTGGCCTTCCTCAATGTCAGGGCCACAGTTCTTGGATGCTTTCAGAGCTTTATGGACTCAGCAAGGTAATTCACTTCAGTGGCTGGATGCTTTACCCCGTCAGCAAATTGAAGTGATTCTTTGAAGACAGAGCAAGTTTCAACCCAATGTGTACAGTCAGGAGAGCAGTGAGGAGTAAGTGGAAATCCTCACTATTGCAGTGTTTCCTGAATTCCTTAATGATGATAGGGGGTAGGGCGTTCTTGGAAGCACAGTAAGCATATCACGTGGCTTTGTATTATGTTAGAATGATGGTGTGTGCCATAATGCTTCAGCTTCTCCTTCATCCTGTTGCCTGCCTGCCTTTTGCTCAGGCCCTCATGTTCCTCTCTTGACCCCTGGTCTCTCCTGCAGTTTGTTGCTAGACTGCCCCTTGCAATTTGCATGCTGCATTATCTCATGAAATGCAATGGATGATAGAAAAAAAGAGTCTGGTTTGGACACTAGATAATTCTTCTAGCGTGCATGATGTGTGGTTCCAAATGCTGATATTGGTGATTTGCGCGTGTTTATCACACCAGCAAATAATTCTCTGATTCTTGCACTGGACTCAGCCTTTTTTGAGGCTGCCCTTGCATAGCAAAATATACTGCTGTGTACAGTGTCTAGGAATTTTTCATTGGCTAATTGTGCCAGATCTGTGGATGTGCCCTCTTTATTCTGCATTCTGTCAAACTGACTTAACTGTGGTTCAACATGAAAAGTAATTGAAAAATATTTTCTATGAGCTGCTGGTGAACATCAGCCAATTCATTCTCACAGTATCCAGTCACCTGTTGTGAAGAACTAAGTTGTGGTTTTTTTTTTTTTGTTTTGGTGGGTTTTTTTGAGGGAAGACTTTCATATTTTACTTAGATGCAAGAATAAGTTTGTGCACAAAGAGATTGTTGCCAGTGCTACAAGGACCTTTTCATTCTTCCCTGTGCAAAAATGAAGACAACAAAATGGAACTTTAAAAGAGCAAATTGTATTGTCAGTGGAATTTCAGACAGTGCATATCTGCCTTTGCTTATTTGAGTGCTGGGAAGCAGAGGTAGATACGCTTTGTAAAGTATGTAAGGTATCACCAAAGATTGATTTTTTTAAAAAAGTGAGTAGTCAGTTGAGTTTTCATGTCCAGGATTGGCTGATACCTGATCATCAGTGGCAATGGCTTTTTGAGACCCACAGATGCCCAAAGACCTGCGGCATCTTCCTGACAGATATTCATGTGTTTGCAGAGTCTCACAGAATGCTCCTTGTAGGTGAAAGCCACACACTTGTGTAGTTCAGAGCTTAAGCTGAAATGTGCTCCTCAGCCCTGGGCCCAAGAAGGAAACCAATTTCTGGGTAATAATGTGATGAATGTTTCTGAGCTGTCTGGGAATGCCACAGCCAGCACTCTCCCTTTGCTCCCCCTGGGAAAAGCTGTAGCTGTGTGCACACGTCTGCTACAGAGGTCAGGAGAAAGGAGTGTGTGCAGTTTTGACTGCTTTTCCTCCTCTTTACTGCATTTGGGGAGAAGAAGAGAGGATATTTTGTTCATATTAACAAGATGAGATGTTGCAGCTGAGTATTACCACGAGTGCGTAGACTCTGACCTTGTGAATGCGACGTGAGCTCCCAGCAGGACATCATGGGCTTTTATGACAGGGAATCCCTGGGGACTGGGTATTCAGTGCTCAATATATTTAAGAGTATTTCCTCTGTGACCTCCAGCACTTCTCATTTTGGCCATGGTATTTGGAAATTTCATTTGAGGTCATGGAGGTTCCTGAGTGTTGTCTGCTTAGGATGGTGGAATTGTTTCAGGATGCAGCTGCTGCAGGCACTGAGCAGTCTCTCTGTAGGGCTGGCCTCCTGTCCTTTTGTAGGTAAAAACAACAGAACCAAAAATACATTTCTCTGAGATGGAAAAACTTTGTGCTTTATACTACGCTGTGTCTGTATATGCATCTATAAAATCCCATTTTAATTAGGATGTGAATGTAAAAGGAAATTTTGAAGAGGAGTAATGCCTTGCACATGTCCAGGAGGTTGAGATGGTAATAATTACAGTTCTGTAGTTGTTATGGTAAGTTCCCTTTCAGGAAAAGATGATCCTGGTTTCCAAGTCCTGGTTTTCCTTGCAGCACCTGGCTGACCAACCACCCTTGCCACACCTGGCTGCAAATTTGGTACAGACACAGGGGAATTGGGGTGGAGTATGGGGGGGTAACTAGTCTGGAAATCTCTGCTGAGAAAGTAGCTGGCTCTACCAGTGTAGCTGCAAAGTGCATGAATCTCTCTTTCTGGTGGCATTACAGAGCATGAGACTGGAAGTCATTCCCCAAAAACCTGAGTATGCTTTTTTCTATATGGCTGAAATAAATTTTGTAGTTTCCCCAAGTTATTGCAGACACGGAGTAGATCAGGGACAGTGGTATGCTCTCCCCTCTGGCCTGCCAGTCCCTAGAGCTGCTTCAGCTCCGCAGTTGTCATAGATGCAGCCATGGCAAGCCATACTAAACTGGTCCAAAAAAAGGGGAAGCTATCCAGTTGGAGACACATTTTTTTCCCATAAGCCTTCAGCCTTTAATCCTACTAACTGTAAACAAACCCTGACCTGGAAAAATCTTTTCATTTTCTTTTTTTCCCCTTCAAGTGTGGGAAGAGAAGTCCCACTCCTTAACCTTTGCACAACTGCATATTAATCTAATTTCCTACTCATCATGACCTAGTCATTTGGAAATTGCAGCTACACTTAATTTTATTTTTCTTTCTGTATTTTTATATTATGTTTTTGTTGTTTCCCTTAGTCTTGTTTTTGGTTCAGCACCAGTTCATTAAACTTCAGTCACAAATACTAGCTGGAGGGCACACAGCTTGTTGTCATTTCAGCTAATCAGGCATTTGTAGATCAGAAGGGATTATTGCAAATGCATGTGAAAACTAGGGTTCTCTCCTATTGTTCCTTTCCTTTCTTGGGAGACTTTGGCCAATCTCTCTTTTTCCCTATGCTGGCCCACCAGGATACATACTTTCCTGAGAGCTTAGCCCAATAATACTCTTTTTTTTCTAGCTGATTCAAAATGCTGTGCCATCCTCTACTCCCTGTTGCTGCTCTCGTCCTTGCGCGGTATTTTGGAAGTTAGCATGGGGATTTTAGCAAGTTAGAATGTACCTTATGTTTTGTTGTGCTTTCAGTCAGCAGGTACAATCCAGCTATTGCATCTGATCACTTGATTGAAAAGAAAATAGAATTAAATCGATGTGAGAAGAAAATTGTGATTTGTATTCCTGTAAGAAATACTGTAAGTTGCAGTTAAACTGTAATGGCAGTAGTTTTGAGTGATCAGCAGCTGCCACTAGCTTTGATTTAAACCATTAAGAGCAAATGTTCAAATCATAAGAGATATTGTAACTTTCCCACAGCAGAAATGTTCTGGGAAAATCAGAAACTTATGCTGCTTTAACTTAAGAAACAACAATAATAAAATTGAATTACGGATTATGATGGGCAGTTGATACAAATATTTTTTTAGGGACACACATATCTCCAAAGAAGGAGGGAAGAGGTGCCTTTTTTTCCTTTTCTCAAATGTCTTCCAGTTGTTAGAGCCTTCACAAAATATTTTTGTTTGAAGCAATATCAGCAAGACTGATTAGCACAATACCTCCAAGTCCTTGATGCTGCACAGCAAAACATCCTTTCCCATGCCTATGTTTGATTGCTGCAAATCCAGCAGTTCCCACGGCTTGTTATGAATTCTTTCCACTAAAATTGCTGAATATTGGAATTCAAGCTATCAAAAATTGCATCTGTGAAAGTAATTAGTCTTATACCAAATGCTGAGTGATTTGAGATCACTTCCTTAATTGTTTTCCATGTTCTACCTTTCCTTGCAACTTTTCTGGTTTTATTTTTTTTTAACTTTTTTTTTTTTTAAGGACTTTGCTCTCCCATCTGTGAGCAATACCCTTTGTTTCTCAAGACTTCATCACTTAGAATGGAAGGACAGTGTCTTCTCAAACACAGTTTGTGTTTTGTTACTTGGTTTGCAATAGACTGTGACACTCAAAACTTTGAATGAGTAAAAATATTTCTATAGGCCTTTCAAAAGTCATACATACACCTATTAAATTCTTAGAGCCAGTGTGTGCAGCCCAGGTGTGCTGACAACATGCTGTAAGAGAGCAGACTGGCTACATCCAAAGAAAAGCAAGTGTAAGTGACAACAGAAATTGTAAACAGCTAAATGATATTACAGTGGGGTTTTTCATCATAACAGGCATTATTTTGAACAGAAAGGGTAACTTTTCAGTGGGCTATTTTAATAACACAGTAGATGGCAATTTAGATTCTCTCTTCACCTTCACATTGCAGCATATAGCTATATGTACTGGAAATTCAGTAGCCTAGTAGCTCCCAAAGGAGTTGACTGCATAATCAGATCACTGTACAGCTGAGCAGTCTCTAAACCCCATAGTTCAATAGATGTCTTGCTCCTCTAGAACATACGTACCAGTAAAAGCAAAAACTTAGGAAGTGGCCTGACTTCTTTCAGAGAAATGCAGTGGTGTGGGAATATGCCTGTTCTTTCTGAGAAGCAAAACAAGATGTCTCTGAGAGGTTACTCTGTCCTGTATTGATTTTCTTTTTCCTTTTTTTTCTCCCTTAAAGTAAATAAAATCAACTTGAGCTTTCTGAAACTCTTATTGGAAGTCTTTCTCCCAGAGGTGAAGAAAGTGTTTGAATGAGTTTCTAATGATCAAAAAAGCCCCTTACTAATACAAATTAGTTAATACCCACTTGAAGTAGTGAAAAAAAACACCCTTGAATTGCTATCAAGCCTGTGAATGTATTTTATTTCCTTCCTTTGTGTAGCAAAAAGCAGGTGGTAGTTTTAGATGTCTTGATAACTGTAGGCTTGGCCTAGGAGTGTTCTGAGGGAAGGTATAGAAGGCTTTTAGAGCATTAGGGAGGTATGTTAGAATCCTTTCACAAGACGTGCATATTCTGTACAAGATCAAAACAAAACAATGAAAATTCAAGTTCATTTTTCTTACAGCTACATTTGAGGAGAGCAGTATATGCCTCCCTACGCTCATATACTTCTTGATTATCCCCAGTTATTACACATTATCCAAAGAAATTACTGCTCAGATACTTCCCAGCAAGGGTAATTTCTCTGTTAACAGACATTGATTCAGATGGTCAGCGTTACATCAGGCTAGGGCAGCTGATGCACATCTACTTAGAAGAATTACCTATTATTGAACTAGCAAACATAACAACTTCAGAATATTTTTGAAAGAACAGACTATACAGGGAGCAAAACAACGTGCTTATTCCCCAGTGCCCACGGTACTTACCATGCCACTATGCAAATGCATGGTTTCAAGTGATCCATCTGCCCTTCGTGCAAATAGATGCCACATTAAAATGGAGGAAGATTACATTTGCAATTGCTCAGCATTTATCTTTTTTTCGTGAAACATTTATGGTTCATGAAACATTTATACCCATTTATGCTAAATAGCAAGTATAAAATGAGTGATTGCACAGGGTCGTGCTTTTCTGAGACAGAAGTACACAGATGGGTTCAGTAAGCTTGAAAATGAAGGAATAATTTACCAGCTCTCGTAGAGGGATGTGGACATCTTAGCATTAGCTCGTGTTCTGCAGAAAGGTACTTCATCTTCTCTAAGAGCTGAGCATGGTTGGATTTTGCCATAAAGCAGCTAAGAATAAGTGCTTAATAAAGAAGGAATTACTGCTGGTGAAATTATGCATAGACAGCGGCCAGTCCCTAATTCACCAGGTAACTTAGTCCATGTTCATTCCCTTTACGTTGGCTTTTAGGGTATTACCTTTGAGCAGGAAAAAGAAATACTGCGTGGGGCACAATTAGGGGATCCACAATGGCACAGTAACCCAATTTATGGATCCCTAGCCTACATCAGGAGCACTGAGTTGCTCCCTCATGGTGGCAGAGCAGGGTTGGACCAGCCTTTTAGTCCTGCCTTTTTACCTTTTAATCCACCTCTTCATGAACTGCTTGTTTCCAGGACCCCTCAAGATGAAACTCCTTCCTGGGCTGAAAAGAAATTCTTTCTGGCTCCTAGAGACATCCATTATGTGTTTCCTGGTATGATCTAATAGGTCATATCCTCTTTTGTTGTATTGTGGGCATGGGAAACTCCATCTGCTGAAGTGAAGAGTGTCTAGGGCTGAGCCAAGGCAGCTCTGATGACAAGCAGTGTCTTGAAACCCAAGTCTGAGAGAACTCAGAGTGAAGCTGCTCACTGAGCAGTTCTGTGTAAGGGCAAGTTTACATAATGTCAAGTGACTTGGTATTTGCTGGTTTCCAGCTAAGTATGAGCAATGGGTTGCTCCAAGGTGGGTGTAAAAGGAAAAAGGAAGTAATTTTATAAATGGGTTTTACAGGATCGGTTGTGTTAAAAGGTGCTGAAGTTCCTCTTAAGGTTTTGATCCTCTTCTTTTTGCACCTTCCCTAGTGCTATGAAGTAAAACTTTATAGCTTGTGAATCACCTAGTGCAGATCCAGGTTGTTTTTCAGCTTCTCATTACCTTTTAATATTCACCTGATCAAGTGAGCCACTTAGTGCCTAGTTGCTTTAATTTGCTTCTGATAAACTGAAGTGATGGTAACTGAGTTTGAAAAGGTCTCTGAGCAATTCTTATGGAAGACAGGGAATATCTCTGTTAATAAACATTGCTTTCATAGACTGTAGTTCTTGTACTCTTGGAACATCTCTGATTCAAAGAGCTTTTGCACAGAATAACAACAATGAGAACACTTGCTTACTAACCCTGAATGGTCTTTGTTCAAAGAGGCAAGTCTCTGCTAAGAGAGGGCTGCACTGCTGCATGCTGCCTTCTCTGATGGCCCTGGCTGTTTCTTTTGAAAGCCCTTTGCCCTTCTTCATTGTGTGGTGGACCCTGCAGCATTCCTGTGTGCCTCTGGCCCTTTGAGCAGTATTTTGAGATAAAGCTGTTTGCTATGATACATTGCATAGTTTAGTGTTTGGAAGTGTAACTTCCCTAGCTAGAGCAGAAAATACTACCCCATCAAAATGTACTATTTTCTTACATAATTCAGATGACCTGCTCCATAAACAAGAATGTAGGGTGCTTTAAATATCTGTGTCCCTTTGACATTGCTGGCAATTATTTCGCCATCACTGGTAACGGGATTGCTTTTTGTAATGCCAACATTTCAAAAGTGTTTCATTAATGTGGTTCAGTGCCTGAGGCAAAGGCTTGCTGGCACCTCTGCCCTCCCTTGTCCAGGTCTGCTGTGCACCGTACAGGCTGATCACATGTGAGTTGTGCCTCTGGTTTGGACAGTGAGACTCTCCTGTGCACCTGTAGGTTTAACTTTGCCATGGACACTCTTGATGCCACCAAAATGTGGATTATGATACAGGCCTTCTCTTGCACAGGACTTCCCTTGGTCAGCCAGACCATTCTCCAAGTTCTTTTTTCCTGTCTGAACTCGTGACTGCAGTTTTTCAAGGGAATCCTGAACAGATAAGACAAAAGAAAATATGAAGAAGGGCCTATTTAATATTAAAGCATGTTTTCCATCATTAAAAGTTTTTTGTCTTAAATCTTAAGGAAGGCTGCCTATAATCATATGCTATTTTTTCAAAACTAATGACTTTCACCAAGAAACTTGGCTTATGCTGTCCTGTAGAGCAGCCAAAGGAGAGGTAATATTTACCAGATTTGACATGAGAAATCAGTGGGAATGTAAATAGAGTAGTCCTCCAAAAGACACTACAGCCAGAGCAATCATCCTGCAGCTTTGATAAATTTGCTAACATCTGTTCTGGTGCCATTTCTCCTGTACAGACCTGCCATTAACCATGGACATGAAAGGGCTTTAATTAAATGTGCAATTGACATGTTAAACTTTGACAACGTTGTGCCATCTGGGTGGGTTATATTTGCAGTTCCTCCACAGCTTCTTACATTTAGGATATATTTCAGCGCTGCCCTGGTTATTTTCAGGACGATGCACTGACCCCAGGGCTCTGGGACTCCTTAGGCAAAGTGTCAGGCTCTAAGTACATGTATCAAGATGTGTATTTGCAGCATCTCACTTCAGATCTGCATAGTTTCTCTTTTACGATTTGGGTTTTGCTGTTAGGTCTCGTTTGCTAACACATCACTACCTAGTGCTAGCCACAGCTGCTACAGTAGTTTCCAGGTAATACAAGGCACATAAAAATTACTTACTAACCATACCTAAACCTCAGTCAGTAGACAGTGAGTAGAGGCCACAGATTAGGAAACATTTAAGATGTGCCTTAGCCAGGGCCATGATGCTGATGCTGTGTTGGCTGGCTGCTCCTGTTCCTTGGGGTGGAAGAACTGTGTGGCTGGTGGAGCAGGCAAAGTCTGATGCTGGGGAGCCACTGATGCGTGGGAGGCTGTGCAGGAGCAGGGGACTGTCCACTGGCACAGCCACTACTGCTGAGGGTTTCGGATAGTCCAGAAATGCCATGACGTGGAGATCAATGAAAAACCCACATTATTAATCATTCCTTGCTAGCAGTGTATTGTTGGGCTCACACAAAATAGTCAGCTTAAGAAAAGATTGCTCATAATTAAGGTGGAAATGGATAAGTAAAATTTTGCAGCGCTTTAGATGCCTAATGTGCTGAGTGTATTCAGCATACACTGTAGTATTTGTCATCCCCTCAACTTGTAATAGATTAGAGCAGGGTGTTTAATATGATGAGATGTGGTTATAAATAACAGGCTTTTATAGGTTCAGAGAAAATCTTTATGCAGTTTAATTGTGTAGACAGATTCAATTCCCAGGAAGGCCAAGAGGAAAATAAATTGATAATTTTAATCCAGAATCAATTTTCTTTAAGCTTTTGAAACGTGCTGATCCAACTTTTTCATGCAGCAATTGGTTTCTGCTGAAGTAGAAGGCGCATTGTGGCTGGTGTGTTATTTCAACTGGGCTCCCCCTTACACAAAGCTGAAGTAGCTGGTGAGCTCCCTTTTGGGAGCTGGTACTGCTATACTGATGATATTGACCTATCTGAGAGATAATACTTACCTGTCTGCCAGCCTTTTTTATCTCTGAGTGAGGTCATCTTGTTTCTGCTGCAATATATGAGCTGATGCTAAAAGGTATTGTGCTGCCTGCTTCCTGCCTTTTCAGCTGCAGGATGGTGTCTCAAATGTTGCAGGAACCTAAAGGAAAGGATTTGTCAGGACTTGAAGAGATTTAAATGTGTTAAAAGGTCTGACCCAACTGCATCGGAGGCTCTGGATAGAATCTAGTAGTCTGGGTAGACTGCAGGAAAACAGCTTCAGACTCTTTCTCTTCCCTGATAATGACACTTGGAAAAATCAGTAACTTCTACTTTAGTTTTTATGTAATCAGTTTCTTCAGAATCCAAGAACTAGGAACAAGGTTGTCTTTGACCAGCTAGGCACCTTTTATTCAAGAGGTAGCAAGTTTCCTGGCAAATGCCCATTATTTTTCATGTCTTTTTTTGCGTAATCATTGTAACCACAAAAATTTGTTGAGCTGTTTCAGTTTGTTTGAAGGAAGGATGTCAGCTAAGACAAGTGTGTTTGAAAATCCTGATGGTGCCAGATTGTAGTTCATCTAGCACATGGAAGGGCACTGGGGTTTTGTAAGTTCTGTTAGTTTGGCTGTAATACCATGCCTGTGTACACATTTTACCTGGATAGCTTTTGAAAAGAAATATGAGCATCAAATGAAGAAGTCATGTGCTACCAGATGTAGGTATAAAGCCAAGGAAAGAGAAGAAGGATACACAAAACAAGGGAAATTTATGCTTCTGATAGTGAATGCACATCTGCAGTTTGGAACATGCTGCATTTGTAGTATTAATGAGAAATTCCTGTATGCTTTTAAAGAAGTCTTACTGGCTGCTTCCAAATGTTATTAAATAGTTATGTCTCCTGGTGTGACCTTGTGTCGTATATAGATATATATAGAAATGTACCGAGCCAAGGCTTTGTGGGTGCTTGTCCTTGTGGACTGTCTGTGTGAGTGTGTCCCACCTGGGGAGAATGATCCTCCTTTACAGAGTTGGGGTTCATTTTGCTTACTTCTTCAAAGTTCCTAACATGCTGGTAATAGACACAGATGCACATAGGATATGGCAGGCTTCAGGGTGTTTAACTGCTTGGCGCTCCGTAAGGATTATGTGTTTGTAAAGGGAAAAGCAATTGTACTTTATCTCCTTTGAAAAGTGTGCAGTTGAGGAAAGTACAGGAAAAGGTTATCTAAACAGTGTAAAACCATGCTGAGCTTGGAACTCCACTGAATTGGTTCAGGGGTGGTGATTGCAGAATAAAAAGTCACGTTCTTGTTTCCCAAAAGAGGAAGAGAAGCTGCACCTTGTGTTCTTGTCCGCAGACGTCAGGGTTGCAGTGAACCTGCCGCACAGGTCAGGGAAGCACAGCACGGGGAAAGGCTCTAATGAGCCCTGTCAAAGTAAAAAGCCCATAAATATCACTGTGAATCTATCCCCAAGCCTCTGTTTGGGTGTAGAGTAGATCCTTCATGGAGTACTGGCAGCAAGCCTAGATGTTTTACTGACAGGGCTCTGCTCTCAGCACGTTTTGATCCTGCCCTTTGGAAGATACTCATAAGTTCTTTCTTCTCTAGCCTGGACTGATGAAAAAATAAGGAGTTTTTTAGTAGCTGCTAAAAGTTATGCAGTGAGTGTGACAGCTCAGCTCCAACAACGAGCAAAAATGGGTTGTTCAGGTAGGAGGTTCTTTGCAGTGGTAAATTCCAGGAATCCTCAGGGGCGCTCACTTCATAATGCATCTGAGCAAGCCCAGTTGGAAATATCATGGCAATCCCCCACATTCTCTGCAGAACAGGGGGATATCTGTTGAGGACACCTCTGCCCTTGGCAAAACAAATATGTAATTTATTATTTTTAGCCTTGTTGTAGTAACAACAGCTAGAGAACAAATAACACTATATTTATGTTCCTGGAGCTGCCTCTCTCAGGTCTCTTTTAGATATTTCACTGTTCTCTTATTAAATACTTGGCTCTGGGGTCTCCAGCACAGGAAGGACAACAAGTCCAGGAGAGCAGCACCAAGATGATTAGAGGGATGGAGCACCTCTCGTGTGAGGAAAGGATGAGAGAATTAGGTTGGTTCAGCCTGCAGAAGAGAAGGCTTCAGGGTGACCTAATTGTGACCTTCCAGTACCTGAAGGGAGCCTGAAAGAAAGATGGACAAAGATTACTTACGAGAGCATGTAGTGAGAGGATAAAGGGGAATGGATTCAAACTGGAAAAGGGTAGGTTTTAATTAGATAATAGGAAAAAAATTCTTTACTGTGAGGGTGATGAGGCACTGGAACAGGTTGTCCAAAGAAGTTGTGGATGCCCCATCCCTGGAAGTGTTCAAGACCAGGCTGGATGGAACTCTGAGCAACCTGATCTAGTAAAAGGTATCCATGCCCCTGGCAGAGGTGTTGGAAATAGATGATCTTTAAGATCTATTCTGACCCAAACTCTTCTATGATTCTGTGATACATTCATTTTACTATCTGTGGAAAGGGGATACAGATATCTATTTTCTTACTGCAGCCTAGAGGAATAGTCTGTTTATGTAATTCCTTTCCAAAACATATTTTATTAGCATTCACCGTAGCAATAACTATTCTCTTGTCTTAGTCCCTGGGAGACAATAGATATACTTAGTAGATGTTTATTATTTGAGGATTTACCTATGTGGCATATGAAAAATGAGTATTCACTACTCTTTGCTTATAAACTGCACAAAAACACATTTTTGGACAGAAGTGAGATTTCTGCCTTCTTACTGTGTTCTCCCTCAACCCTTTCTCACAGAGCAATGCAAAGTACAGAAATTTAGCTTTACCATCCAGCTTGCTGTTGAGTCCATGTTTTTGGAATAACATACTAATCCTAGCTGTCAAGTTGCCACCGATGTGTCTCTGTGTGATTTGGGAAATGGCGGTGCACAGCTAATTCTTGCGCTGTCATTGCTATCCTCTCCTGGAGCCTTTGGAATAAATACAGGCTTGTATTGTTCCATGCCCTAATGGGAAAGGAACACTGATCTCCTGACAGAGACCAAGTTACACAGGATGAGACAGGTCTCTTCTGGCATCGATGCTGTAACTTAGGAAAGCTGCCAGAGTTCATTTGTGTGATTTGTGTATTAATAATATTTTGTAAATTAGCCGTAAGTCACAGTTTTCTGTAGGATCTTTGAAGGTCACACAGATGATATAAAGACAAAGCCTCCTTTGTTGAGCTGTATATCAGAGGTGCTACTGATTACAGCCATTTTTACCGTGATGCTTCTCCAGCAGCAACAGGAGTGAAACCACACTCCCATTTCATTGGAGCTGCTTCGCAGGTGTCGGGCTATGGCAAGTTTCAATCATCTCAGACTAGGGTTGTGTTTGAACTGATGACCCAGGAGGGAAGAACTTTAAAGAGCTGGATTCATAACTGTGGGATTGCAGATGAACTGTACCACCCTGAACGTGTCACTGAGCTGTTGGAAAAATCGCTGGGAAACAAACCCTATGACTTGTAGGATGTGCTGTCTGTGTTTCTCAAAGGCAAAGAGTTGGAGAAGTTTTGTTTGCCATGTAAGAGCAAATAATGTACTTTCCTGGCTCACCTCGAGGGTTATTTTTCATGGTCAAACCTTAAAACCATGTTTATCTTCAGAGTCTCTGCTTATTTTCTGGCTTTCTCTCTGGGTTTGAAACCAAGATGTTGCTGTCACCAGCATTTCACTGTAATGCAGAGGGAGACACAGGTTCAGTGGCCATATGGCCACTTCTCAGCACATGTATAACTTTATTTTGCTTAAGCACATGAGATACCAAAGTCCAGACTTGGTTATGTCAGACTAAATGTTAATGGTGCTTGTAAGTAACATACCAGTTTACTGCTACAGAGAATATACTCAAGTATCCGTCTTGTCTCATGAGTGCTCCTTGACTCAGAGTTGATGTGATTGTGTAATAAGTTTTGAATCCACATCTGAGGTTTCTGAATTCCCCATTTAATTAATAGATTTTTATTTATTCCTCTTTTTCATAAACCAAGGAAATAACAGCTGGTGTTTGCTTATGTCAAGCAGACAGATGCAACACACAAACACCATACTTTCCCAGCATCAAAACTGAAAGAGAGTTAATGTCTGAAGGGCAGTTTGTGTACACATCTGTATTTATGAACCTGTTCATTTCAAACGTAACAAACAGATATAAGAGGAAGATGGAAAAGATATTGCCCTTACAGAGTATGACTGGACAATAATTTTTTTCTCATGTATTCTTCCAGACCTGCTACAATATTTCTCATATGTCCCATTCTCCTTAGGAGTAAATTCTTTGAAAAGTAACATATTTTGGCAATTTCTTCTTGTAACCTAGTTCTTGGAGATGTTTTCTTTAAGCTGCAAGGCAGAACAGCAGCCAAAAATGTAATTGGGCACATTAAATAGCGTGCAGCTGAGAGCCCTTTTCATGGTACAGCTGACAGAAGCTTCCATGAGAAGATCTCGGCGTGTCATATTCAGAGTTATTTGGGCCTCCCTGAAGGCTGCGTGGATATAACCAATTCAAACCCCAAATGCACAAACATGTGGAGAAGGACTCATTTCTTAACATATCAGCTGAACTGGATTTGGACTACAGTGCAGTTGGAAGGAAATGGAGGAAGGCACTCTGGAAGATTTATTCCTGTTAGAATATGCAAAACCAGATGCTGCAACTGTATCTCATAGGAAATAATTTCTGTGCCTCATTCTCATTTCTGTGATTGTAATGTCCTCTTTGTAGTTATGGTTGTGCATGTGACTGGCTTTTCACCTGTCCATGAAGTGCGTATGTCAGTTTTATCCAGCTGAGTAACTGAAAGAACAGTTCAGCTTCTCACAGGAATATCTAGTAATGCCTGTCATTGTAATGCTGCTTTCAGTAATTTTGAGGGACAAGCTGACAGCTTTACTTTCAATAGAGATTATTTTATTGACAAAAAGA
This sequence comes from Anabacerthia variegaticeps, assembly GCA_035583185.1. Lineage (NCBI taxonomy): Eukaryota > Metazoa > Chordata > Aves > Passeriformes > Furnariidae > Anabacerthia > Anabacerthia variegaticeps. The sequence continues at coordinate 15,752,054 of JAWWEW010000131.1, read as the reverse complement.
GGCTTGTTGATAATGTGGAGGACAGATCCAAACCTGGACATTCCCATGTTTCCCAAGGTTTTCTTCTCACACTAAAATGCCTAAGCAGTTGGGAATTAAGGGGTACTTCAAAGATTCCCCTCATAGTGTTCTGTGAATGCCTGCACTGCATAGTTGTCTCCCTTCATACCACACTCTTTAATACATATGTGATCGTATTATTAAACATATGTCATAAAACAGAGGGGATATGTTTGGTGATTAAATTTACATTAGCATATGATTCTTAATTCACATTTCTGGGTGTTGCTCCCATTTTGTATGGGTGTAGCCCAGCTAGCACCTCTGAAAACATTCCAGCCTTAAGCTACTAAAACTGAAGAGAAGTCTCACATTCCATTTAAACATGCACTATGAAAAAAAAAATAGCATTCTGAAGTCATATGAAGGATTAAAAATGATGCCAATGAGTTCAGTTACAGTCTCTCCAGTAATAAGGAAGGATCTTTTCACTGGGATGTGAAGCAAATACTTTTAAGTGGCAGATCCCAGACCTTGGAGGCAGAGCAGAAATTACTAAGCGGTTGGTTTCATCAGTTAAGAAATATAATTTATTGCTGGTGATGGTACTAGGGAAAAAAGCACAATGTCTGGCAAAGCAGTTTCCCTCATCTCGGCCAGCTGGCAAGAGAGGAAAACTTGTTGAACAGTCTGGATGAAGGAGCTGTGGTCTGGATCATGACATTTGCAGGCAGCAAAGTTGCTAAGTTTCCCATCTTGCTGTCCCTTCCCTTCTTCCCTGCCCACCTACACACCCAGCTGCTCCCTGTCTGGGCAGCCCTTGGGTCAACCGTGTCCAAGAACTTGAGGAACGCAGCCCCACAGTGCTGTGGCCAGTGCTGGGGCAGTCACTGAAACATGTGCTGCTTACCAAATGTTGCTCTGAATATTCCTTGGTGCAACAGAGAGCAGGAGTGTGAGACAACAGAGGGAACAGAAAGAGATTTCTTGCCTTTTCTATGGACTGCAGGAAAGGTAGGAGACTATTTATAGCATACTTGTTTCTGAGGAAATTCAGAAGTTGAGAGTCTTGTCTTCGATGTAATGCACCTTGTGAGGCTATTGATTTGTTTAGGTGAAAAGTGTATCTCACTGTCACACACAGAAATGATCTTTATCGTCGTGAATTGCTGTGCTTGACCAGAGCCATAACTCCACGGCCTTAGAAAGTATTTTTAAAAAGGCCTATCACCCAAAGAGGTTTAGGTAATTCACTCTTTTGCTTTTACACACTGTGAATACTCAGGGTTGTGATTTGGACACTGAATAGGTTTTAAGCATTAGTTGTACATTTGCTGAATTTTTTTTTCTTTTAGATTACCCAACAAATCCTTCAGAATATGCTATTATGTTCTGTACCATGCTTTACATTTTTCACCAGGGATTAATCTTCATTTTTTGGTTGTGTTACCTTCCGTAAGTCATGCTGTACAGAATCTACCCTGTTTCCTATGTGTAAGATGTAAACACACACCCACAATTAGAAAACTATTGGGGACAAAAGCAGCATTGATGAGCTATGCACACCAAATTGCACCGTCCACTTACCTAAGGATTTGAATATGACTGTGCTCTTGTGTTGCTTTTGATAGTTTTCCAGATGGGCCAATTGAGGCACCAATTAGAAGTAATAACTTCTAAATTTGTACTGAAAGCAGCTACTTACCTGAAGGGTGGTCATTTGCATTCAGACTGCAACCTTTCAGCCCTGGGACCAGCAAGTGGACCCAGGGACTCTGCAGGCTTGCAGCACAACTTTTCCCTGGATTTCTACAGTGCTCTCCCAAACCCAGCTGATTCACTTAGATATGGTAACAGAGGATTCATGCCAACCCTGATTTGTAAGGAGGAATCCTACAGCACAAAGCTCTGGAGGTTTTGTCTCAAACAGTTAAAAAACTACAGTTTCCTAGGGCATCCTTGGGCCCAGGCGGTGGCTGTCATTCTTGCTCATATGCTTTTGACCAAAACCACATAGCAGCCTTATGGGCTAGTTTCCAACCAAATTCATCCTGTAGTCTCTCCCACCACTATATGGGACCACCATACTCTGAGGGTGGATGTTCAGAAGGAATTTTCTCAGGAGGACAGAGACCTCAACAATTCAAATGATGCATACTTGCTGTGATGTGGTTCAGCTCTCTGCAGGGTGTGGCAGTAGCAATCTCATAGTGAGTTCAGTGGTGAACTCTAAATCTTGGCAACTGTGGTCCACTATTTCCACTCTTCTTTCCCTGCATAGTGTCAGCCAACATCTGACACTTTGCAGAGTGGCTGACTGTTGAATACTTGCATCACTGGCTTGCTGTTAAACAGGAGAGGTGAATTAGTCACCAAAAACGCTGAGAAGTTCTCAATGCTTTCTTCACTTGCCTCTTACCAGCACTGCTGGGCCCCAGGCTTTGGGAACAACAATCCAGGTTGGTGCAAACACAGACCCACTGGTGTCAGTGGAGGAAGAGTTGGTGTGTGAACTGTTCCAGGAGCTTGACCCCTACACATCGATGGGCTCTGGCAATATCCATCTAAGGGTGTCAAG
>JAWWEW010000131.1:15660542-15749034 GCA_035583185.1 Anabacerthia variegaticeps | reverse complement strand
GTGATTCATGTGGTGGGTGGGAGCTGTCTGGCTCATAAATAGCCGCTTTTCAGACTGGCAACCTGTCACCAGTGGGGTCCCCCGGGGATCAATTGATATTGGGCCCAGCACTGTTTAGTATCTTCACAAATGATCTGGATGATGGGACCAAGTGCACCTTGATGAAGTTTGCCAACGATACCACACTGAGTGAGGAAATGGACACTTCAGAGGGGAGAGCCACCCTGCAGGAAGACCTGGATAGTCTGGAAGAGTGGGCTAACAAGAACTGGAGGAGTTTAACAAGGACAAGTGGAAAGTCTTGCACTTTGAAAAATGTATTCCAGGAGTGCAGCACAGGCGGTGATCTGTCTAGCTGGGAAGCAGTTCTGTGGAAAGCGACATGGGAATCCCCGTGGACAACAAGCTCCATATGAGCAAACACTGTGCTGCTGTGGAAAAAGCCAGAAGGATTGTGGGATGCACTAGTGAAATTATCACCAGCAATGATACTCAGTTCTACTGCTCTATTCAGTGCTTGTCAGGCCACACCTGGAACACTGTGTTCAGTTTTGGTCCCCACTATAGAAAAAAGATGTGGACAGGCTGGAGAGGGTCCAGAGAAGAGTGACAAAGATGATCAAGGACTGGGAAGCCTGTCATATGAGGAAGGGCTGAGAGAACTGGTTTGTTCACCCTTGAGAAAAGAAGGCTTAGGGGAGGCCTTGTATCACCATGTTCCAGTATTTAAAGGGTGTCTACAAAGATGGAAACTCCCTTTTTACAAGGAGTTGCATGGAAAAGGTGAGGGATAATGGGGAGGGACAAGTTACTCCTGGGGAGATTCCAGCTTTTGTGATCACTCTGTGAACCCAGTGGAGGAGAAGCAGCTGCAGAAAGCAGGCTGCTCAGATCTGGGGGATGGGTGATGTCTGTAGCTCTCTCATTGCCATTCTGACTGCATAGAATTGTGAATTATTGAGAAAAAAAATGCTGAATGTGATACTTGCTTGACATGACTGCAAGAGGCTGTGACCTAGGGCTGCGTTCATATTAACAGCAGTGTCCCTGTTGATTTCGGTAAGGGAAGGCGCTGCTCTGTAGCACTGGAATATGATGTATTAGGAGGGGAATATTCCTCTCCTGTGGTGACTTCAGTGGGTGCAGCTGGTCCTCAGATGTGTTTTGAAGTAGTTTCTCATTAGGATCAACTCATGGGAAGTAACAGACGGTGAAGTAAGACCAAATTAGTGAGAACTTTGTGCTCCGCTAATGCTCTTTTTCTCTAGAAATAATAGCTGGGGAGTGGAGCAGGAATGAAGATGCTGTTACGTTTGTGGCTACCTCTGCTGTTGTGTAGATGTTACAGGATGCCTTGCAGAATGTTTTGTCAGCCATAGAAAGGAGCAGAAGGAATTTGCCAGCCTTTCACAAGGGCAAAACTATTGCAGTTCTCCTGAAAATAAAATCGAAGCAATGTTCAAAGATGTATGAAGGGAAGCAAAAATGTGGGAGACAATTTTACTTTAACAGCCAGTCTTTTTACTTTCAACTGCCTCCTACAAATCAGCAAACCAAAAACCTCTCAGTTGATATTCTCAGTAACTCTCCAACTTTTTTAGTGTTTAGTTCCATCCTAAAAGTTTCCTTTAAAGTATATGTATCTACAGATTTGTTTTTCACTCTGTGTGTGTATGTATGTAAATATGTATGCATATACAGTACTACTGTAGCCTGGAGAGCTACTTCTGGAAAGCTACTTTGCCAGCAGCTGTTTATTTGTTCAGTTGAAGGAATAACTTTCTTGCAAATTTACCCTGACTTAAAAAGTCACTAAGTGTAGTCATGTAGTGACTTGGTGTAGCACAGACTAAAGTCATAGATGGCATCTGCTCATTGGTGTGTATTATCTGATAAGAGTCTGGATTTCTAGATGCTTTTACTGAGTAATGTCTACCAGCAGTAGTAAGACTTAACCCTCTGTGGTTCAGATATCCTGGCTTGCTGTCAGGCATCCTTCACAGCTGAAGAGACTACCAGGAGAATGAATCACTGTGACTTTACAAGACTTTTAAAATGCCACAAGTGACTGCTGCCAGCCATCACCTGCATCTTCACGTTTCTTTGTGTGCCACGCTGTGAATGTGTCTGAGGCTGGTGTCTGCTGACTGGAAGTTTAACATCTAAATCTGCATCTGGCATTCCAGCTTGGATATTGGCAGCAGTGCTGGCATCTTTGTCTTGAATGACATTTTTCACAACTTTGGTCTTCAGTGATTGTTTTCAGTCCACAATAATGAGAAGCTTTGCAAAAAAATAATTCGTCCTGAGGGTTTTTTTTTTTCTGGACTTGTCAGACTATGCCATAAACTTTCACACGCAGCATCCTTGTGGTCCATTTTGTACACTTGTCTGCAGACCTTATAAACTGCTCTGCAGGACAGATGCTTCTGTTAATCATCCTCTTGGGGTGTTAGTATGAAAACCTGCTCTGTTTCCCATGTTAGCACTAGCTCCACAGCAGAAGCAGGTGTTCGTACTATTAAAAACAAACAACACAGAGCCTAAAAGCACAGCGACGTGAAACTTTGATTTGCTGCGGGACATATGGACCTCTGAAGACTAAGGAAATAGACTAAGGAGATATACTTCCTCCAGGGATCTTTTATCATAAAAGCAGCTTAAGTGGCTCACTCTTTCCCTAAGGATATTCTTCAAACAACTCCACTTAGTTCGTCTTTTAGTGGTCAGAGAGAGGATTTATTATGTTGCTGTGTTTCAAGAAAAAAGAAAAAAAGGAAAGAAGGAGAAAGCATCTTTTGAAAAGAGTCAATGGCCGTATTTCCAGGAGGATCTGGAATTGAAGGTACTGAAGGTTGTATTGTATTGTATTGAAGGTCTGCACCACTCGCACGGGCTGACTGGCACTATCTTCACTCGAGCAAGTGCCTCAGTGCAAAATCCAGCGCTATTTTTAGTTCTCTTACAACAAGCTGCCTGGCTGTAGGGCCTGGGGAGCTGTGAGCTGTGACACGGCGACCGAGAGGGGTCTGCTGGACGGGGCTCCGGGACGGGGCAGGGCAGGGCAGCTCCGGCGGCGGCTGCTGCTGGTGCCCAGAGCCGCACCAGGGCGGGCAGGGACTGTGAATCCCCCGGAATCCCCCGCCCTGCCGCGGGGCGAGCGCGCCGGCCGCGGCCAGGGCACGAAAGCGTTAGCTGGCTGAGTCTGCTCCTGCCCTTAAAGATTTCATTCCATGAATTCCTGTCCCGACCGTCAGCTTTGCGATCGCCTCTCCTCCTCTCCTGGCCTTTCCGGGGGTTTCTCGCAGGGTCCGCGGGCAGGTTGGCCGGTGGCAGAGGCGAAGCAGGGATAACTTTGTGCCTGGGCCGAAGGCGTTCCGCTGCCGAGGAAGCCCCGCCGCGGCGCTCCGGGCGGGGTGAGTACCCCGGGCCGGGCCGGGCCGGGCCGCGCCGGCTCGGTCCCTGCCCGTGTCTGTGACCCTGCCCCTGTCCGTGCCCGCCCCGCAGGTCGGTGCCGGGGCTCGGGGTGTGCTGCTGCCCGTCCCCCCCCGGTGCTCCCCATTCCCTGTTCCCCATTGACGGGCGGGACAGCGCCCAGCGCGCTGCGGCTCCTCCCGCGCCCGCCCCATCCCGTCCCGTCCCGTCCCGGCGGGCTCCGGCCTCTCCCGGTGCCTGTCCCGGTGCCGGGGCCAGGAGAGCGTGGGGAGCTCCGGAGCGGCGTGTGCGGGATGGGCGAGCGGCGGGACCCGGAGCATCCCTCCCGGAGCATCCCCCCCGCATCCCTCCTGCATCCTTCCCGGAGCATCCCCTCCGCATCCCTCCTGCATCCTTCCCGGAGCATCCCTCTCGCATCCCCCCCGCATCCCCTCCCGCATCCCATCCGGAGCATCCCCCCCCGCATCCCTCCCGCTTCCCGGCGCTGGGTCTGGTTCCAAGGAGCGGGGTGCCGGCCTGCCGGGGCACGGAGAGCTGTGCGGGTGTGCAGTGCCCTGTGCCGGCGCCCTTTTTGTGTTAAGCTTTGACTTAATTTCCTTGCTTCGGAGCCGGACCCAGACTTCGGAGCGAGCCCCGGAGCAGTTTAGCTGCATTGCTGTGTTTTAAAATAACTCCGTGTGTTTCACCCTAAGCGATGCCATTATCTTAAAATAGCACGGCGCGCTGCCTCCCTTGAGTTGTTTGGTGGAGAATACAAGGAAAAAGGGGAACCGCCGAATTCCCATGAACTCTGTGCTGGAAAGATCCTGCCCAGGGTGTGCTGGAAGTGGTGCTGGCAGGCTGTGCTCGGTGCTGCACCCGTGGTCCTGCTCCCTCCCTGCCTCTGCTCTGCTCAGGGTGCACTTAGACAGGTGAAGTGGCTGCTTCGAAGTGGGGTTTTCAGTGCACTCCTGCTGGGTGCGTGGGTTTGTATGTTGGCCATGCAGGTAGTGCTAGCAGAGCAGCTGTAGCATGTGTTGGCTTACGTTTGCATGGACTGTGTTTGGATAATTAGCTGATAATCAGTTATATTCCTGTTAGATGAAATAGTTATGTTTTGGGGCTTGTTTAAAAAAAAAAGTTTAAATACCCTGTTTTGTTCTCTTGATTCTGGCCAATCCAGATTTTTATCCTCCAGAAACAGTCTTCAACACTGATTGCTGAGTTGCCAGTTTCAGCACTAGTTACTAGTATGAAGGCAAGTAGAATGAAGTGTTAGTTACTCTGTGGCCTGAATTCAGTAAACTGAGTCTGCATGGTCTAGAACTTCCTATGCTTGCTCAAAAGTTAAGATGAATTAGTTGAGTTTTCTTCTGGAAAAAAGTATAAGTAGATGAGATTTTGTTAAAACTTCAGTGACAAATGTTTTAGAGGTATGGCAGATTACACTTTTCTGGGAGATGCTGTACATGTCAGTATAGGTTAAAGCTGTGTGTCTCCTTTTGGTGAGTAAATGCACAAACTTTACCTAACAGCTGGAAAAGTTGACTGGATGTTTTTTAATCAGGGCTGCATCTTCTCATGCACTCCATCCCTCAGTGCTTCATGGGTAGGTGCCACACACAAACCATTTCTAGAAACGATTATGGTATGTTGTAGTATTGTATTTGTGTTTGCACAGAGGATACTTGTGCACACTGCAGTCTTGATACCTTTTAGGTAAAGCAGTACAGTTCATGGCTGATATGTTCTGGGATCAGGCTGTCACCAGAGACAGTCTGTGACTAACTGCATAATTTAATTTTTATATTCTTCTACCTCTGTATTGGAAAGACATGTGGCCCTCAAATCAAAAGACAAACTCCATTACCTATGAGATACTCCAGTTCTTCTCCACTACCTACAGATATTGTCAACTGCCCTGCTTAAAGACAGCTCAAAACAGCAGCAGCTGAGTTGATTTTTGATAACACAAATATGAGAGGTAAGAGGAAGGTAGTTGTAATGCTCCTGAGAACTGTTATGAAATGACCACGTGTTTACACAATATTTGGGTATCAAATCCCCTTTTTCTCTTCCTGCAGACCCTTAAGCCTCTTAATTAGGTCAGTGAATGAGATGCTGTGCTTATCACCCGTCATGTCCTAAACGCAGTTGGAGAAGGTGGTACTGCAGCATGTGTTGTAGTCCCCCTGTTCTGGAGCTGCTCATGGATATTGTAGAACTCCTTTCCTGTGCTTTGCAGTATGACCCGCTGCTGCCTCTGACCTCCACTTTCTTAAATGGGGTTATGCTTTTACTTCAGTATCTGTGTAGGCTCTGACACGGGGCAGAAATCTCATTTGAAGGAGGTGAAGTATCTTGGTGACTTTATTGTCCCAGTTGGGAGGTGATGGATTGCACATAAGCACTGCATCTGCTATCTCTTGTGGGCTATAAATCCAAGCAATGCATCTCAAAATCAGAGTGTGAAGTCCAGACTGACATTGTCATTTAAATGTCTGTTCAAAGAAATACATGTTGAAGATGAGCAGTTGTCAAATTCATTCTCATGCTCTGTAAATGCAGAGCTGTAAATCACAGTTATGTAGTCTGTTTTAAAATTGCTTTCTGGGTTGTTTTTTTTTTTTTTGGTGTTTTTTTTTTCCCGCTCATCTTCATTAGCTAATTCAACTAGAATTGGCTTATTAATTAAACTTCATTTTCTAATGAATCCAGCTCATCCTTCTTAAGCCAAGTCTGATACAAAACCAAACTCATTATAATTATTAAATGAAGTCATTGACTTTTCTGTCTGCGAATGTCAGATGGTGGCAGATTACTGAAATACTTAACCTGAACATTATCCATAGACTGCAGCTCCCTCTTCTTCTAAGATGTAGTTATGAAGCACATCAGTACAGCGCATGTAACAAGTTGCAAGTTCTCAGCCTTCATTCCTGCTGTCAGGGCAGCAGTTATAGCCTGCTCTTGTGAACAGATTTTTATGAATAATAGTTTTTTATTTAATGATGAAAGTAAATGTCAGACTTTGAAAACAACCAGGAACATATTGGGGTCATTCAGGTTGTCACAAGAGCTGCTCTGTCTGTGATGCTTCTGAAAACCTTCTCCTTTTCCATGCATGCAGGTGGATTCTGAACTCATGAAAACCTGACTCCAGCTGTGGGAATGGCACTCTTGAGAACATGGCATGAATTTTACTGTCATTGAAAAATAAATGTAGTTTTCAGGCTCTAGAGACTGTCCTGTCTGCTGGTTGGATGCCAAGAGTGCTGGGGACGGAACTGTGGGTCTCTAAGCAGTGTGTCATGGGCATCTAAGCCAAGGAGAAAGAGGAGACTTCTGGCTTGAGGAGAGGAGCAGTGCACATCCTCCAGGGGCCAGAACAGGGCACCAGCTGCTGCAGCCCTTGCCAGCTGGGTGCAGGTTTTCAAGCCCAAAGTTGTCTCCTCTTGTGACAGCACACTGCGTGGCCAGGACCAGACTTGTCTCTATGAGTAACATCCTAAGAACCCCACAGTACCATCACCAGGAGTGTCAGATGCAGGAGATCCTGTAGGGAGTTAGTGTGGCAGTTCTCATACTGTGCAGGATGGATAAGACTCCAGATCATCAACATTACTGGTAGTTTGTAAAGGTACTGAGTCAAAGTTCGAGATATTAATGTTGTTATTACCTGTTTTCTGGTGTTCTTCTTGCATAATAATGTCTTTGCATGTAGCTGATAGGACCAGTGCACTTTTTCAGCCCATCTGGTAGCAATATAAAGAGGTGGCCTCACTTGTACACAAAACCAAAAAAGCCCAGTTTCTGTGGATGGGAAAGATGTCGATGAATACCTGAATAGACATTTTACACTTAGCCATAAATAAAAGTGAAGCAGCAAGAAGCAGCAAAAAATGTGTGTTAAAAATAAGTATCATGTGCTTGGAGTTGGGATGGGCTGGAATAGAAATAGAATAGATTATTTCATTTGGAAGGGACCTGCAATGCTCATTCAATCCAACTGCTTGACCATTTCAGGACTAACTAAAACTTAAGTGTATTGTCTAAATGCATCAGTCTTGGGGCATCAACCATGTCTCTAGGAAGCCTGTTCTGCAGTTTGATCGCCCTCTCAGTAAAGAAATGCTTCCTTAATGTCCAGTCTAAGTCTCCCCTGATGCAGCTTTAAACCATTCCTATGCAGGAAAATACAGGTAGTACTCACCTATCTGTGTACTAAGAGTGTTTCCTGAAAATGTGGGAAAGAGCTAACAACATCCAGCAGTTGTTTCAGCTTCCCTGTTTGCATTCTGGTTCGGGCTTCATTTAGTTCCCTTTATTCTCCCCGTGGGATATCTCCATTGCAAACGAACTGGATTTGTAGTGAGGAAGAATTAGGTTTCCAGTATTAAGTGAACAAAACCCCAAAATGTTTCCTCTGACAGTAAAAATTCACCATGCTTGTCTGTGGATTTTGCACATCTGCTGCTTAAGGAGCTGGCGGGTGGTGTTGTGTTACCAGAGGAAAGAGACAGTATATTTTGGCACCATTTATTCATGTTGTCCCGTGGCCTGCCATTGAGATCTTTGTTTCAGTATAGAAGAAAAGGATGGTTAGTGGCTCTGGAGATCTCTTACTTCACGCTACTAACATGATAACTAATGAAGTGATAGGTTGAAGGTTTAAAATACAGGCCCAGAGTGACTGAAAATATGGGAGAGATGACCACACAGTTGGAGCCTGCAATGAATAGTCAAAGATAAAATGGAAAAATCTATCCTTATTAAAAGTGGTATGTGCAATATATTTATTTAGGCACTCGGAATCAGGAAAGCTGTGGCTGCTTTGAATAAGAAGTGTGTTCTCAGGAAATACTTTTTTCATTTGAACTTAATTTGAGGAGATTTAAAAGTAGAATTCATTCTTGTGGTATTGGATTATGCCTTGGTTGTTATATTTCCCTCGTCTACATCATCTTGTCTTTCTCAGATCCACAAATAGCTTTTTCATCTTGGTTCCTCCTGGCAAAAGCCTGTATGTCAGATTTTTGGACACATACTAGTGAATCAGAAATGCTGTGGCTGGAAGTTTTGCAGTCATTAGAAGGAGGAGCTGAAGGGACAAGGTCAGTTGGCCAGATTTAAGCAAACTCAAAAGTTTTTTTCAGAAACAGCATAGTAATGGTGATGACTTAGTGCCAGCAACCTCACTGCTGAATCACAGTATCATCTGCCTCTGTGCAGCCTATGAGCTGTACCTCACATGCTCTTTCTGAGGAATGAGGTTGCAAACCTTACCCAAATCACACTGTATTTGTCCAGTGGCCATTGCTGGCAGGAGTGAGTCTTGAACGACAACCAGTGCATTTAAGTACTGACATCCTGAAGGGAACAAATGAACATGGGCTTGTCTTTCTCCTTTTTCTCTGGCTCCAAAAGATGGGATGATATACTGGGTAATACACATCTCTCTTTGCCTTTCCCCTGGCATACCCTGACATGGCAGAGCCTGTGTCTCATGGCTGGGAGATGTGAGGGGTAGGCCGTTACCTAAAAGCACAGGAACTGAATGGAAGCAGTAGAACAATGGAAAGAAGATGCTGAGATCCTTCCTCATAAAAGTCCTTACGTTAAGCCGTCATTGTTTGGTCCTAAAAGGATGTGAGGCCACTGCTGGGATCTGTCTGCTTTATAAAGGTCTTTAAATACCTTGAACAGTGTGGTGTTCACTGGGCAAAATAGAAAGGGCAGCTGTGTAAGTGCTTTGTCCTTACTTCTTTGCTCCTTCCAGTGTAATGAAACCTGATGTAACACCCTGAGGTTCGCACATGGTGTAGGGAGAGTTGTTAGGGGAAGGAAACAACGCTGTCGGGATTTGGGGCAGAGATGATGACAAATTGCATAAACTTTTGGTAGCTTTAAGGGCACCCATATGAATTGTCAAAAACATTTGATAGGTTGGCTCTCCAGCAAGAGATTACCAATATTCACAGATTGAAGTGTAAGGTACCCAGGTTCTCCTGGAAGGGTCATTCTCGCCTGCCAGCCCTCCCTCTATGGTCAAGCTGTGGTCCCAACTGCGTTTGCATCCTTCTGCTTAGCAAAAGGATCCCGAGGCAGCAGCAAGTACTTGTGAAACGGTGCAGGCACAGCTATGTAATTATTACATCAAGAACTCCAAAGTATTTGCCCTGATCTGTGACTTGACTTGGGATGCTGGCTGGTCCAGCAGGCAGCTGGCAAGTTTTTAAGTCTGTGTGTGGTATCTTGCTTTACAGTGGTTTGTGTGAAATGCCCAGGGGGCAAAATCTACAGCTAACCTTGCAGGTTGCTGTGGTGGAAGCAGCAGCCTGCCCCCTGCCCTTACATACATGTTCTCCTGTCCCTGTCTGCCTGTTGTTTGCTCCCCTGCAGCTCAGGAGATCCTGTCCTTCAACCCTGTAGGAACCTAGTCACATGGTTCTGTTTTGAAAGGAGCTGATTTCTTTTTTTAATGCCAAAACTTACAGAAGGATTTAACTTAAAGCGTGTAATAAGCAGTAGTGAGAGACATTTTTGCTTGTGCTCATGAGGGCCCTCACTGTGTCTTTTTAAAACAGATAATACACCAACTTTTATAGTTGGTAGTTTCTGCCAGGTGTATCACTGATTGCAAATCGCCTTTAAATAGGTTTCTTCCAGTTCACTGAGTAGCATGTGGAAATACTACCTTTCTGATGACAGTCCTGTAAAACCTCAGTTAAGGTACAGTGGAAAAGCATGTTGTAGCTATTTAAATTACAGCTTTTTTTTTCTTTAAACAGAATCTTTATTTGACACACTTCACTTCAGATATGACCTTTGTGCCTCTGCCGGGTCATTTTCTGAGTTTATGGCGCACTCCACATTCCTATAAAGCCTTTCACTGGGTGTTCTTAAAGTCTTTACAGGCTTTAATTAACTGAAAGTGCTATGTCTCCCCTGTGAGGTCTGTAAATATTCTTAATTGCTTTTTGCAGAAAGAGGAAAATGTAGAGAAATTTTAAAGGGATTCACCAGTGCTGGGCAAAAAGCTACCGAGGAGGCAGGAGCAGAGGCTATGATTCCTGAACCCTCTTTGGTGTGCACCATTTCTCCTTATTACATAAGGACGAACAGGAACGGTGTAACCTAGCAGAGTGGGGCAAGATGTAGGTCAGGTTTCCTTTGTCAGTACGTCTTCTGCTTTTCGACCTGTAAGTTGCTGAAAGCAACAAAAGTCTATGGATGATGGAGTCTTTTCAAAACTGGTTAAAAAAGCAGCAAGCAACCCCTGAAAGCCTCAGTCCCCTCTGAAGAGCTATTTTTAGGAAGCTAAATCAAAGAAGAATCCCTTGGGGGGTCTGTGCACAAAGTTTCTGTCTGGCTGCCTTTGGGTAGCTTATAGTTTTAATGCACTTGTCAGGCTGTCACTGTTTGTGCCTGGTGAAAAGCTGTGCCCAGAGTGAGTGGACTGTGCTGATGGCACAGCATCGATGCTCATGGTATGTGGCCATGCAGGCAGGGGACAGATCCTGCTTCAAGGCTGGTGGTGCCAAGCCCAGGAACTGGAGGTTTTGGGAAGAGGCGACACGCAGTGCTAAGGTGACTTTCAGGCCCATTTTGATCAAAGGATGTTGTTCATTCTGTCCTGATTAAAAGGGAAAAGAGATTTCAGCTGTGTTGCTGCTGACTGCTTTATCAGAGGAAGGGCAGTGTGAAGAACATGAGGAGAAAGTACCATGTGTATTGGTAACCATATGGTAACTGGGCATCTGTTTTAAGGACCACCAAGGAAGGAGGTTTAACGGGGTGTCATTGTTGTCCTTCCACAGCTGTGGAAATCACTTAGTTTTGTCTGTCCCTTCAGCCGTGCTCCACACCACGTGGAACTTCTTTTTCACCCTTGAGGACCTGGCTGTTTACTTTTGCTGAAGGTAGAATGACTCTAATGACAATGTTGGAAGGACTTTGAGGCTTTATTCTGCATTTGGAGGTCCTGAATGCAGCATGTGGTCTCTCTCCTTGGGGACACAAGAGGGGACAACACAGACTACTCTGTTGAAAGAAAAGGGAAGAAAGTGCTGGCACTGATGTGAGAGTCACAGAAGTGCCATGGGAAGACAATCCTTGCTGTTATTGCTCTGAAACAGTTCACTGGGAGCTGAAGCACTGCTGGCTTTCTACAAAGCAGGCTCTTGGCTGTGAGAGTTGCAAAGAAGCAGAGAGCAGCTGAGGCAAGGAAGGCAAAATCTTAATTTTCTGAATCCTGTGTTGTACCATTTTCTTTTACCCAGCACGTTATATAGATATAATAGTAAGTGCAGTCGTGCAACAACAAATTGGGTGAGCTGATTTAGGTGAAATGAGAATCGATGAAGAGTTAATTCTAGATTATTATTGCTTTGACGTTTGCAGCTCACATATTTTTTTCCCCAGAAAATAAATCACTTTTTTTTTTTTTTTTTTTTTAAGCAGGGACACTGGAAGGAAGGCTTAGACACAGCTGATGTTTATTTCAGCTCAACAGATCAGGAATAAAAACGTGTTCCTGTCATGAGAGCAGAGCTGCTTCTCCTTAGAAAGCCTGCTTAAAGCAGAGAAGGCTGGAGGCATCACAGCCACAGATTCCTGTGGCCTTGAACTGTGCTGCTGCAGAATAGTTGTTGTAACAGCAGTTATTATCTTAAAATTGCTTTAAATTCCTGCCTTGAGACTTTAATTGAGGAGTTGATACAGAGTAGGCTGATAGAGAAGAACTGTGATAGATCGTGAGGTGACTTCAGACAATATAAACTAAAACAAGAGCAGGTTCTTGTAACACTCATTTAAAAACAGAGGAAATGAACAACAGAATGAAGAGGGGCAGGCCCACCATCTGGTATGTAAATGCTGAACCGCTTTATTAGCAAACAGACCATGCCAGTCAGCAATCTCAGCTGAAGGCAGCCTTGAGTGGGGAGTATATTACCTATGGCATGGGAAGATACTGCAAGGTGAAGCTTTCAGCCTCAGTTCACAGGTACCAGCACAGGATAATGGTTTAGTAGGTATTTTTCTGTATAAGAAATCAGTGTTGTGACTTTACATTAAGGATGCTCTGCCTTGTCTCCTGTGGCTATTGCTGTTAAATTTGAGTTGTGAGAGTGTTTTAGTTGTTTAAATGATGCTTAAACTGATACAGCTGAAGTGATTTGTTGCTTGCTCTAAGATTGTGCATCCATAGTTATCTGTTGATCTGTAAATCTAGAAGATGATTCGTAAATCTGAAAGATTGTTTTCAAAGTATTTCTGGGATGCATTGATGTATGTATTTTGGATACTCTGTACTTCTGAGCAAGTTCACAGCTGCAGTATAGTGTTTAAAACTTGTAATAACAGTTTTTATGCGCCTTGTAATAGGTACCAGGCCAGCAGTGCAGTGCTGATGAATCCACATTTACGTTCTGTGCCTGTTCCAGAGTGCTGACATGGTGTTCTTTGAGGAGACAGGTGCCTGGCGGCAGCCTGGCATGGCAGTGTGGCACTCCTCCCTGTGTGGCAGGGAGCTGTGCTTGGTCATGCTGGCTGCCTGCCCCTGCCCACCCTCCCGGTCACAGCAAACCCCAAAAGAGGCCCTGTCACAGCAAGGGAGCAGGACAAGGCATTTTGAGCTGGGGCCTCACACCTGGACATGCCTTCATTGGGTGTTAAGCATATAGGAAATAATTCCTTGTTAGCAAGCTGGATGCCTCGGTGTTAGTCAACCAGTTCCAGGTACTGACTACTTTGAAAATACCAAAAAGGTTGACATTTCCTTAATTGTGACAGCAAGAAGTTGCTAATACAGGCAAGGAACTTCAGTGTTAAAACTCTTCCCACTTGGAAAAGCTTGTTTTCTTTGGGGGTGGGGAAAGCCCCGCAGACCCTTCTGCTTCTTATCCCTTTTTCCTGTTGTCTGCATGTGTTGTGTCTGCTGTGTAGCAGATGGAACCAATGTTTCTCGTGCATCTTACTGTGAACTAGTGAAAGTCTGCTCACTTAGACAGCCACTTCAGACAGTTCGTGGTAGGATTCCCAGTGGGGAGTACCTACATGGGGAAGAGAATTTTTTTCTTTTTCGTTTTTACTTTTCTCTAACTAATGGGACTAAAATTGTCGTTTAACAAAGACAGTCTAGATCAGAAAGGGCTTCTTGGCCATAAGCAGTTGAGATGTAGGACTGTATAATTAGTTACTGGATCTGGAAGGGGAAATGCTGAGATGTCATTGCTTTAAACTTTGGTGCTCTGTTAGCCCCCAGTTTAGGGAGGATAGAAATGTAGCTTTCATCTAGAACATGTAATTTACTGAATAACACCCTGCTGGTGGTAGGTATGTGAGCATTTTCAGTACTGAGATCCAAGCACTGCAAAACTAGATGACAGGCATGTTCTTTTTTTGTAATCTGTAGGATTGACCTCACTGTTATGATAAAATCACTGCTGTGCACTGCTGCGCTGTCCATCACTTTTTTTTACATTCTCCTTTGGGTTTTGTAACTATTTTATCTACTTCAGCACCTTACCAGCCCACTGAAGTATTGGATCAGTATTTTGGCTAATTCTGAGTGCGTTGTATACGTTCAGAGCACTCAAAATACTCTCCTGATGCAGCTGAAACCATGCTGTGATCTGAATCGCATGACTAATCTGAAAGATTCATTGTTTGCACTTAATATCCAGGGAAGTGTGTACTCGTATACCATGAAAGAAAGAAGTATATCTGAACCTGTATAACATTGTGGATTTAAGTAGTCTACCATCCCCTCTTGCAGGCCACTTTTATGTTTGGCCAATCAAAGCTGCGTTTTCCAAAGTGGGATTTTAAAAAGCCTTAAACAGCATCCCCAAAGGAAGGAAGTCCTGTTCACCGGTGGCTGGCAACCAGCTGAGTGGGAGGCAGCCCCATCCCACTCCCCCTGCCCACTTCAGGGCACAGGGTAGCGTGGAGCAGCTTCACGCTGCTACAGACAGGACAGGCTTTAACAAGAAATGGTTCTTCCGTGTAGAAATCGCTGTGGCAGCGTAATCTTTGTCCGGGGCTGTTCAGGCAGCAGTCTGAGCTGCCCTAATGGGAATAAAACATACATTGGACTGGTGGTGGAGAGCTGGACAGATATGGCCTGCTAGCAGCTGAAGGTGGGGCTGAGCCAGGACAAAGCGGCGTGTCTGGGCTATCCTGAAAAACTGGACAAGAGCTTGGGGCTGGAAAGGAGCAGCAGCAGGAAGAGGCAGAGGTACTCTGTGTGCTCTTTGGTTTTGTACTGGGCGAGTAAAAGGAGCAACAGCAGCTGAAGGGATGTGGTGTCTGTGGTGAGGTGAAAAAGTCCCTTTTTCAAAAATTATACTGGAAGTTACGAGTTGTCCCAGGGTAAATATCACCAGATGAAGTTTGTTGTGTGGTTGAATGTGTTTGCCAGCCCTGTGATCTGTAATTATATATACATTTATGTTTCTCTACCATATACGGGGTTCTGTTTGCAAAAGCTTATGTCTGCTGAAAGTTACCTGTAATGTGGAAATTTTAACGTCAGTCAATTCCTCAAAATGAGCATATGGGGCCTCTGGCTGTAATGCACCTCCAGCTGAAGGGCAGAGCAGTGATTTCTGATGAGAGATTTCCACTGTGTCCATACTGGAAAAGCCTGCGTATATGTCATCATGTGCTGTGAATAATTCCCAGTGCTCCTGACAGAAGAGAGGTCTTGTTTAGGAATTTCACATTTTTTAGGTAGTAGAAATAGAAATTATTTTTCTTTCTTGGAGAGAATAATTTTGGTAAGTCCTACAGCAAGGCAGAATTATTTATGGGTGTGTTCTGGAGGGTTTTTTCCCCATCAAAAATGAATCACGAGGTTAAGGAAAAAACCTCTGGACTTCCCAAAATAAGATCAGAATTAGAACAAATCAAGAATGTGTTAAATCTGTGCTGCACGCTGCTGTAGCTGTTACAGATCACAGTGGCATAGAATTGTGGTAATTTGGAAAGTTGTCAGCAAACAGCAAAATTAATATTATTCTTATACTTCAAATATTTTCCCAGCTTCTTGTGTCAGAGATTTCATAAAGATCACCACTTTTTTAACAGAGGCCTGCTGTGAGAGATCTTAATGCAGCAGAAATAGAGATGCTCAGATTTAGAAATGAATGAAGTGAAAAAGAATTATAGGGTATAGTGTTTTTCTTCTAAATAGACAGGGGAAATAACATATTGAAGTGTATTAGTATTTCAGGGTGTTCTGATATATAGCTTTGAGGCAAAAGCTGGCAATGCAACTCAAGAAAGAAATTTGGATTTATTGCGATTGTCTCTCAGAGACAATTTTCTCATGACCTGTGAAGTATTGGAAGGTTTATTTGTGGCACCTTTTCCTTCCATTGCTATACTTCAGCTGTCAACCTTTTCATGTGAATAGAGCAGCTGGTGAGATGGGAGCTGTTAGGGAGGAAGCATGGAAGAATAACCTGGAAGGAATGGCCACAGCTGTATTACCTTTATACCTGGCTGTACCAAAGGTCAGGAGAGGACTGTTGCTCCAGATGCAGGAGTTGCCCAAAACAGAGCTCCAGAGGCTGGGCAAGAGCTAAATGTGACAGGGTAATAATTTTCAGGGGTTGCAAATGTGGCATTTTGTATAATTTCAGTAAAATTTACAAGTTACTGGTAGGATGGAATTAGAGATAGTACTCATTTAGATATTTGGTGGCAATTTTTTACATCTGGATAGAAAATACTTCTCACTCTGACGATTAAATTCCTTATTTTTTTTCCCTCTCAATTTTCGGTCTTCCTTCTGCCGGCTTTGGTATTACACGGCATGTAAGCTCTTTTTTCCATGCTCTTTGCTACAGCCGAGTTGGAAGGAACTGACTCCTCCAGTTTGTTCAGCCAACTGTGTTCATAAAGGACTTTGCTCCTAACCCAGATGCTGAGGAAAGCAGTTTTGTTCATGGGTCAGCTCCCTCAGCACAGTAGTCTACTGGGACTTGCCTGGATAACTCCTTTGGTATCTCATGCTTCAGTTGCCTCATTTTCAGGGGCTGGACTCCTCAATGCATGCAGGCAAAAGGCAGTAGAATCTCACACCTGCCCTCTCCTTAGCACTCTTGGTGCATCTGCATTGAGGTTAGTTACACAGTGTGAACTCCACATGGGATCTGGATCAGCTGAGGCCTGTCCCTCTGGAGAAAGCAGGATCCCAAAGTGTGTGAGTCATTCAAGCACAGATAACCTGAATGCCTGTCTTGTTAGCACGGCTTTCTGCTCTTTGTTACACGGTGTGCTGTAGTTCAGTTGCAAGGCTTAGCTCACAAGCATGGGGTCTAACATTTTTTCTAGCTGTTGTGAGGCTCAACTTAAATGCATGTGGTGTTGGAGGCAAGAAATGTCCTGCTTTGCTGCAGTGTTCACAAAAATGTATTTCTTTTATTAGGTCTTTCAAGCCTTAGTGTTATATAAACCACATGTCTACCAAATCTAATATTAATTGCTCCTTTTTGTCATAGCTTGCTAGCTCAATATGGGATGCCTGAGACAAATGAGGTCCCTTACAGCACCTGCTTATTGTACTTTTCCTGCCCCTTTCCTAGCACCTGCTGGTTTATATTCCTTCGTGTTTGTTTCACTGTGAACAGAGGGTCATATTCAGGAACTTGCTGTTCAGCACGGCTTTCCAGGAGAAATGTGAACGTGATGAGCGTCCCTGACCTTTTTGTCCTTGGCCATAAAAATCTTTCCATTGTATGCAGCCGCATGTACAGCAGGTTGGCATTTGCCTCCTTGGAACACGTTAGGGATTAACCTTTTGCAAAAGCAAATTGCAGAAAGAAAACCTGCCTGCCTGTGCAGGCTGTCACCTCTCTCCTTTCTGGGGTGTACATCTACCCCTGGCTTGGGGCTCCATTTGGTTCTCAGCAAATAAAAACATCTGCCTTGTGCCAGTGAAAGGACCATTTTAATGAGGTTCTTGGAGACCTTCTGCACTTTCCCCTGAAATGTAAATTTACTCAGGAACGGAGATTATTTTGGAAGAGCAAGAGCACGAAAGTGTTGCCTTTGTTGTGAAGATGGAGAAAGCAGCCTGGTGGCTGTGTTAAAATGCCTGCGCCTTTAATTAATGTTGACTGAGTCTGGTCAGAAGAGAATGGTTATATTATGTGCTGTGGCTGAGGGGATGTTGAAATACAGGCAGGAATAATCAGGCAGGTTTCACTCAGGGCTGTCATCGCTGTTGTGTTTCTCTTTGGCTTTGAAATCCTTTCCCTGCTTGTTAAAAGGGCAATTCACAGAACAGCTTTCCTTGTGGGAGCTTGTTTTATAGTCTTAGCTTTCCATTCCCAGTTGAAGAACTTTGGGAACATGCAAGAGGTGGAAGACTGCAAGAGTAACAAAGTGTGAGTTGGAAATAAATAATTCTGCAGTATGTCAAATACTGTCTGTGGGCTAGGACATAGTCTCCCTTTGGTGGAGAGTCATGGAAGCATTCCTGAGAAAAACAGTACTAAGTTCCTATGGGGGAATGGGTGGAAGAGAGTGAGAGTAGAAATGAGACCAGGAGAAGCTGTTACTGCCCAAAGGCAATTGTGGATGATGGGGGAGAGCAGAGGGAAAGGGTCAGATCTGAGGCCAGAATTGAGGGCCCAGGTGCTGCAGTTTTGGTTCCTGTGGCTGAAAGTGACCCCCAAGATATGCCCCCCAGAAGAACATCTAGCAAGAGATACCAGGGATGTTGCTCTGTGGCAGAAGCCAGGTGTAGGACAGACACTGCTGACTGGGAGGGAATGCATTACAGTGTGGGTCACATCTCAGAACATATATTGCATGTTTTGTATAAGTTTTTCCTCAGTGCAGCAATGAAATTGCATGGTTGAAAGGTGAGTGCAACTGGATATCAACTAGAGGAGAGACACTAACTCTGAAGTATTCTAGTATAAGACTTCCAACTGGAAGACACAAATTTGGGTTATTAAACAGTACTTTGTTGTTACTTCCAGCTTGTGATTATGCATTTATTTTCAGTATGGCTATTGAGTATACATTGAGATCAAAGCTGGGAGGGCGGAAACATTTGTTTGCGTTATGAACAGAAAGATTTTAAATCACCATCTGAAAAAAGGTCAGCTTTCATAGTGACAGGCAGCTGCTTGACACAGGTCAAGAAACCGGGCTCCTCCGTTTCATGGGCTTTGGCCCAGACTGGACCTGCTGGCCCAGGGAGTCAGGTGTGTTTGGTGCTGCTGGGATCCTTCTGTTAAACCAGACAGCACAAACACATCTCTCTGGGTCTGTACAGTGACAGACCAAAGGAACTGCTGCTGCTGCTCTTTGTGCCTTGAATTTAATTCTCCATATCATGTATTTAATTGCCCGTCTTAATGGGTTGTTACTAGACTCACAAAATGTCACCTTGCTTGTAAAATAAGCAAAATACCACAGTTGGCAGCCGGATCCCAGGTAATGCGTTGCCATGGTGTCAAAACGACTTGGCAGCAGTCAGTGTGCCCATGGACGAGGTATCAGTGTGATAATGCATGTTTAAGTGTTTACACTCATTTTACTGTAGTCAGTAAGACCAGTGAACGTGGAGGAGAGCAGAGAGGAACTGAGGAGTGGAGTCTGTGCTTGGCGCCTCAGGGAGCTGTGCCTGCAGCCATGAATGGGCTTGTGCATTGCCCTGATCTCACAGTCGCTTGTTTTGTTTATTCAAAAAAAATTTCTGAGACTAGAAATGTATTTTGTGTTAACCAACACTCAGGTGCTCTAGTAAAAGAGGGCTGGAAGACTTGCTTGATACTCTTGGTTGACTGAAGCTATACGTGAAGTTCATTTGAATCACCAAATGGTGAAAAATGAGTAGATCTTATTTGATCCTTTCAACAAATAAGGGGTTAGAAAGTGTTTCTCCTTTTGAAAAAAACCTTGCTTCTGAAATTGTCAAGATTGCTATTAAAATGTGGCATTAAATGAAAAAAATACTTGCATATTGCATTACCGTATTATTTTTATTGCTCTGAAATGAGCATTTGCAGTTTTGTTATACCAAGAAAGCAAAAAAGCTTCTCATTTTCAGTCAGTGAAGTGACTGTTTGGTTTTCTTTGGCCAGCACTCCACAAACTCACTTATTCACATAGCTATAAATATCTCAATATTTTCATATCTACACATTATGATTTATAACAGCAGCAGCTAAAGAAAATAACTGCTTTCCCAGTCTCCAGTAAACTGCTGAAAAATATTCTCACATATGTGTCTTTTCCTTTCCTAATTGAGTTATACACATGACAGAAAAAACCTGATGATACGAAAATGTGTGTTGCCTTTGGGCCACAGCCTGCGATGGATATACAGAAAAAAGACTTATGTGGGGATCAAAGGTATTTGTTGAGAGAGTTTTTCATAAACAACAGTAACAAAGGCAGAGGTCCCTCAGAGTGCAGTGACACAGAGCACACTGAACCCCGAGCTGTGGGGTGAGTTGAGGAAATACTGACTTTCCCACCCTCAGCCTCTTCTCAGCTAAGAGCAGGTTCAATGAGAAGCTGACCTGATTTCTTTAGCTGCCTGAACCATGTTTTCCTTCACCTTTCTTCTCCTTGCCATGAAAGTGTGTGTGTGTGTGTGTGTGTGAGGGACACAGAGCCTGAGGGACAAGAGAGTGTGTCCTCTCCTAAAGTCTCTGCTTATATTGCCTTCCTATGCAGGGTGTTGCAGGAATCTCAATGACTTTGTTTACCCTCCTACCCTCATTTGAGGAGCCTGTTGATTTTTGCTGGCTGAACTGCAAACACATTTCAAAAAATAAAAACACAATCCTCTTGTGCGTCACAGGTCACGTCGTTCCTGTGGAGGGTTAATTCACAGAGCCTGGGGCAGGCTGTTGATAGCAGGATGGAGAGAGGATGGGGGAAAGCATGGTCATGCTGCTGAATGTAATCAATAGACCAGAGGGCTGTGCTTGGGATGGAGCTGTTTGTTTTCCTTCTGGTTTGTTTTTTTTTTTTTAGGTAGGCACAGGTTTGTTTCTTGACTCTTCTGAAATAGCAGGTGATACGGTTTGATGAAAATGAAGTGGCAGTGTTTCAAGGACAACAAAGATGTGATGCATTCTTTTCATCTTTGCAGCCCTAGAGGCAATGAACAGCTACCTGGGTGGGTGTAGGGCTGTCTGGACAGTGCTGCTGCCAGGCAAAGGCTTCTGCCATTCACACAGAGCTGTGGCTGCTTTTGCTGCATCTCTCCCCTTGCTCCAGGGGAGCCAGGCCCCATGGCATCTGCTGAGGCTCTTTGTTGGTTAAGCCCTGACTCTGATTTCTTCTTTGTGCGGTCATTAGCAATTTGGCATCTGCTAGCAGCTAGAGTCCTCACCTTCTCATAACTGGCTTTCATTATCCTTCCAGTTATAAAGGCCTCTTGTAAAGGGGAGCTCCACATGTGCATTGCAAAAAGCTGTAGCTGCGGGCCAGAGCTTTGCAGAGGTGGATGTCATTCTGAGAGCTGAGAGTTAAATCCCACCTTTTCTTCTCCTCTGTGCTAATCACAACACACTGCCTGCACTGGGTGTTACGTGAAAAGTAGCACGGACTCGAGGCACAAAGTCCTGATTCCGATCTCAGCTCTGCCAGGGTGTTTCTAAGGGAAGGGGCTCAGGTGCTGCGTTCTAGTCCAGGGCAATCAGTAATGAAAATGCTTCACTTGGGTAGTTTCTGCATTTCTGTCCCTGTGTTTTCATCTGCCTTGATGCTCTGTTGTCTGGGTTGCTGTGGCTGTGCCAGCATGAGGTTGGCTCCCCTGCAAGGAATCGTGAAAAGAAGTGGCTGCCTTTCTGCTCTCTTATCGAAATATGCCAGTGGTGCTCAGCAGCCTGAAGTCCTGTGTTTGTTAGTAAATTCACATCTGTGCAGCCTGTTGTTCAGCGCCTCTCCATGCGTTTTTGCTGTGCTAATTGTGGTGGTTACTAATGCCTCTTGCAGGTGCTGAGAATAGAGTAGAGCTGCTGTTGTTCAGCAGCCCTTTAGAAGTAAACACTGTGTGAGGCAGTCTTGGATAGTTAACCTGTTTGAGGGGTCTTGATTTATGAAAAAAACCCCATTGAAACCCCATCAAGCTGCAGAAAACAGCACTGCTGATGGTAGGCCAGCCTGCCTGCTTCACTTGTGACTGGATGCATTTCCTTGGGGTATCACCAAGAACACAAGGTACTATTAGAGCTGCTGGCTTTATGGAGGGATGAGAATGTCTGCTTCCTGCAAAAGCTGTTGCCATAACAGCTATGTGCTTTAAGAATTGCTTCCTAATACAATCCAGGTATTTAATGTGTACTGGAAGGGTTAAATGCAGTACAAAACAATCAGTTTAAGAGCCAACATGGTTGGGCCTTATGCTAAGCCATGAGCATGACTGGAATCAAGCCTTTGGGGCCAATTGTCCTTAGCCAAATGTCTCCACACGCATCACATCAGCAGTACATAGGCATGTTGAATTCAGAATTGCTTTCTGTGAGCTGACTTACCTACGTGTGGTAAAATAATAGAGCAGGTTACCTTGACTGCAGCCTAGGAAAGTGTGCAAGTCTGCATGTTTTCCATGGCTAGCCAGATTTTAACCATAACAAGAATTTAAAAAGTTTTAATGATGCAACTAGACCAGGTTTAGGAATGAGCCACCTGAGTCTGGGGAAATGATGGAACCAGAAATGGGGATAAGGAAGCCAAGACAGAGACTGGTTTGCACGTTTTTCCACTGCACATATATGAGAAGATATACTCTGAAAGAAATGAGGCTTGAGCTGCTAATGCAAGCTCCAGCATGGTTAAATTCCTCACTGGCTTTTTTTTTTAATGCTATGTCATGTATGATCGATCTCTAATTTCTGCCTGCTGGGAGAATAAATTTCAGTGTAAACTGTGTTTTCATTCTCCACTTGCCACATTAGCATGGAAAATGGTACAATGTCATTTGTTTGTATAAATGTTTTACATTTCCATTTTTCATTTGCGTTGTCTTAAATCAAAATTCTCTGGAATTCTAATAGCCTAATTTTAATGAGGCCCTTTTGTGAATTTGTAATGAGAGGTTAAATGAACAGAGAAGAGGGGAAATGAGAGTTTTGTCAGATTCTTGCACAAAACAGGAGTTCAGGACCATAAATCCCACTGGTACCTCATTGCATTTGAAGTCTAAAGGCTGTGTGCAGTGCAGGGTTACATTCTGACTAAAATCCTTGTCAAATTAGACATTTCATCTGTAGCTGACTAATGGGCTATAGGGTTTCTTTGTGTGCCTGGTCCAACTTTGGGCTGAGGACCATGAGCACCATCTCCTGTTAACCTTTGTTGTCATGAACAAGACCAAACATCACTCTGCCCATGCACGTATTTCCAGGCCAGTTGCTATCTTTCCCTGGTGGCTGTGCTGTAGTCAGTAGGTTTTGAAGGCTTTTTTTTCAGTAAGCAAGCTTAACTGTGGCCATTGAAACGCACAGCTGAAAAAGGACCAGGTCAGAAATGTGCCACAACAGGCTGTGTGTAGAGGTCCTCTGGTGGCCATAGGGCAGGGTGGACAGACAGCTTTCTGTGACCCTGTTCAGAGCAGGTGAGCTCCCACCAGAGCAGGTAACAAGCAAAGTGTGCTGTTAGCCCCAGGACAGGTTCCTGTCTTGTACCTGCACTGAGCCACAGCCTGCTTCTCCCCCAGAGCCCTGTACTGTCTTAGGGGACTCACCTGCAATCTGTATGGCTGCACATATTTATCCAAATACTTTAAAGTACCTCGTAGAAATTGCAGTTCCCAGTTAATGCGTGTCTGTGGTATCTTGAATTCAGAAAACTAGGAAAACACTCTTCTCCTTGCTCTCCCTGTCATTCATTTCAGCTTTGCAGGTAAAAATCCATCATGTATAGCCCCTGTGAATAGTGCCAGAAGAAGAGCTGGTGCATGAGAGCCAATGCCCTGCCCTGGTCAACAGCAATTAAGCTGCTTTGCCACCACGGCCACTGGGTGACTTGAATGCAGGGGAGTCACCACGTTCCTCTGTAGCCTGTCCACTCCAGCTTAGTTTGCATGGACCACTTGCAAGTTTGGACTAGGAGGCAATGTACATTATTACATTTCCAGCCCCAGTCTCACAGTCTCCTACGCTTTGGTCTCACAGTTTACCAACTGTATATTTTTTTTTCAAATATGTCAGAGTAAAGTAGATTTGTAATTAATTCTGTCTCATTTTTCTTGAGTAATTATGCCAGTGTGTACTCAAGGTTATATGTTGCAAAGTTGAATTACAAACACCGTATCTTGAGTTGGAAGTATCATCCTCTATAGATATTGAACTCACTGTGCAATAATAACATACCTATCACATCAATATGTAAGGAACCCTTAACAGCATGGTTTAAAACATTTTTAATTGTGCTTTTTCTACCAGAACTTAGTGTGACAGTTAAATGAATCAAAACTAAGGTAAAATGTCTGTTAATGTAAAGCCTTGAAGATAGTTGTACTTGAACTTGAAATGACATCTTGGTGTGTTTTAACATGTGCTAACTAGAACTGTATCTGAAAAATGAGTTCTGAATGAGTGTAAGAGGCAAGCTCCTTTTTAATAATAAGTGATAGCCAAAACAGCTTTCTTCCCTTCAGAGCTTTGGATATTAGTGCTGTCTTCATAGCTGGATCCCTGCTGCCCTCTAGGAATTTTTATAATGAAATATTGTCAGCAGTACCATCATACCTGTATCGCAAGCTGGGAATTCCTTTATTAATGCTCAGTAATAACGTTATTGAAAATAATTCAGATTTCAGCAGGGACTGCTGAATTCTTTTCGTAAGACCTTCAGGAGTTCTGCAAAGCCTCTCCATTACTGCAGTGTTCCTTAAGGCACGACAAAGAAAGCAGAAAGTTACTTGTAATTTAAATAAATGAATAATTAAAGCAGATTTTTCCTTTAGGCTTACCCTTGCCTGTCAGCAGAATAGAGGTTATAGCATTGAACACTTTGTTTCAGATTTCCAGTAGAGAGGTGGTGTGCAGAAAGTCTAATAGAAATGTAATTATCTATCATTAGAAAGGTTTCCTACTCTAAATAGCCCTTAGCAGGATATTTAGCAGGTGGTGGGCATAACATCTCCATATGTTATAATGAGAGGTAGATTGAAAGCAAATCCCAAACTGTGAAGGAAGTTTAATTGCAAACTGGCATTTTGTACTTGTGACAATTAGGATCAATATTGGTGCCTCATCATCCTTTTTCCTTTCATAGGAGAGAATAAGTGGTGTGACAACATTGTGTGGGATCTGACCCGTGTTATGAAAATAGTGGATTAAGTAATTGTCTGTGGTTATTGAATGCAGTTTGGTTAACTTGGATTAGTACAGAGAGAAATGCAATGAAAATGCTTAACCATGGACAACTGAGTATCCTGAAATAAATCCTTTCTAAAGGATTACAGATTTCAGTTTAAATTAAGAAATATTGAAATATGTTTCAGGATAGATATTCAACTGGTTGTTTAAGAAAAGGGGGATCAGAAGGTGGTGTGGATCTGAGAGATGGACCAGCTGTCTGGTTTCCAGCCCCACTCTCCCAGGATTCTTGCACTGAAATAAGCTCAGTGCTACACAGGCTCTTGTCAGCAGCAGGTTTTTCCAGAGCAGGTCCTGATGGGTGTGCACATGCAGTGGAACTGCAGGAGCTGGCTGCAGTGTCACTTGTGGCTGCTGGATTCGCTCTCACAAGCCTGTTTGGTATTGTGGGCTTCGCAGGGGAAAGAGAAAAGAGGATCTTCTGACTGCTGGGATGAAATGGTGTAACACAAGAGAAGCTGTCCTTCTCTACTATCCTTATCTGCGTCGCAGTGTTCAGTGGGCTGTTGCTTTTTTACTTGAATAGTTTACCTGAAGGCATTGTTAGGTAGTAAAATTCAATTTTACATGTGATTTAAGAAAAAAAAATCTGTTCATCTTTTTTTGAAGACCAGATGAGAGAGACTCCAGTGTTTTCCATAAAATTGAAAATGAAATATTATTGAAGTAATGTTTGGCTCTGCTATATTCATTGTGTATTCTTTCATTACATGACATTGTCATTTGTACCAGTATATGTTTGAGAAAGAAACAGGAGAAAGGTAAACATTTTTACCATTAGTTAGAAATCAGCTTTCAAAAGCCTGCTGCTAATAAGTTTGGACCAGTTTAGCCCTGTTGTGCTCAGTGAAAATGTTCCACACCTGAACCTTTTGTTGGGGTTAGAATTGGCTGGTTGCTTGTTGTGTAGTACCGTGATGTATCTGTCATCCCGTGTGATACAGGAAAAGTCTTGATCCAGAAACAGGTTTCTATTTATATGTTGTAATCAATGAAACAGTGATGTCTGAGGTGAAGTAAGCAGCTTAAAGTCAAGGCTGGTGGAAGCTAATACTTATCCCTGTAGTGAAATTAGGGATTTATTTGCTATAGACTGATTTACGTGGGGAAAGATACTGTCACCTACCCAGAGCTGGTAAAACACATAATGAATTTATGCTTATTGCTGTTAATGAATGCCCTGAAACTGTCCTGCTCCTGACTTCTGTCAGCCAACGCAGTCTAGCATGTGAGGTTGTTAGAGAGGAGGAATTTGTTTGTTTAGGAGGAGATTAATCCCCGGCACCTTTTGGAGCAGCTGGGACAAACTCTTGTCAAGTGTTGAATTGAAGATGAGTACTCTGGGCAGCCACTGTAGGCAGAACTGTGTGTGGAATGGGTCACGGGGTCGCTGCAGCCACTGACTCTCGTTCAGTGGTGAGGTTTGTTCCCCACTGGTTATCAGTGTTGTTTCTGTATAATATTTTGGGATTTCCATCCCCAATTCCCCACGTTGCAGTGTAGCATCACTGCAGTCTCTGGTTCTTGGGGTTGTGGATAAGTTTGGTTGTATTCCTGTCTCTTCTTTTTTTTTTTTTTTTCCCCTCCTTGAAATAACCCCAGCACATGGCATTTCACATGCCATGGTCATGACATGGGAACCATGTCAGTGGTTCTCAACCCAGACAGGTTCTCTGTCCAGATTTCTGTTCACAGACTTCATACGCCAACATCACTTGGGACCTGCCCCTCCTTTGTGTTTGAGTCTGTGGATGGTGCTGCCACATCTCACACATATTCCATGATTTTGAAAACCTCAGGTGCCCCCTGCACCCTCCCACTGCTGTGTTTCAGTCATGGTTGTGTTTTCAAGGGGAGTGCAAGGACCTAGGTCTAGTTAAGGGCAGCCCACTGCAGCTCAGCAGGTACAGCCTGCTGGAGTCCTCTTGTCTGTCCTTCAGGAAGCACTGGGGTCTAAATGCCATTTATTCCGGGTGCATAAGGAGCCAGATGCTTATCTTATGGCACATACCTGAGGCCTTTGTTCTCACAGGAGTTAATGCTGCTCCTGATAAGTGTTGTTCCCTCCTGTTGTGTGGCTGGTGCACCTGGACAGCCAGGGAGGAGACAGGAGGCATGGAGGGCACGGCCACTGTTGGTTTAGTAGCGCCAACTTTCCTGTTGAAACTGGATCCTGGAGCTAGAAATGTAATGGAGGTTCCCACCGATCAACTGAGCTTGAAATGCCCGCGCTGTTCACTGTTCAGCAGGTTCAGGGACGCAGGGAGGACTGCTGAGTTGGTTCTTTGGGTGATTTGCAATTACTTTTATGACTGTAATTACATTCTTTTCTCTGATGGAAAAGTTATGTTTGGGGTTTGCTTGGGGTTTCTGTTGTCTGTGACATTTTGTTTCTATTTTTGTGAATACAGTACTTGATTTTTCACTTTCAAGTGCAGACTGTTTGTGGTACGGTGTGTCTTCCGCAGAGAATTTAGGCTACATGCAATATGCAGTTCATTCAGAAGGCAGCTTTTTTCATATCAGTAACCATGATATGTGCCTCAAAAACTGGTGTGTCAGTAAATTTCTGTTCTTGTGGTAGGCCAGTGAAAAGTCTGTGCTTACTTGGCAGGGCTGAATTCTGCTTGTTTCTCTAACCTCACAGACCACTCATGGAGCTTACTTTGATCAGGAGTTGAAGTAGCTCCTTATTTTCGAAGTCATCACAAACACTGAGATATTCAGAGACCTTTTCATTAAATATCTCTGATTTTCTTTGACCACTTGCAGATCCCATGATAGAAAAAGTATTGAAATTGTGTGTAATTTAGATAAAGGTCTCGCCATCAGCCTGTACTGCAGATCTGTACAGCAGCCTTGTTTTTCCTGTGCACTGAACTTTTGGCAGTGCCACTGGGGAAAACTGTCCTGCATACAGAGTGCATACATACAGGGTACAGAAAGGACAGGATATGTCTTGGCTAAATGTACCCAATCTCATCATCTCCTGTACTGGATTGTGATATACTTGCTATTTATTAATTACTGTTTCCAAATACATTGTCATCTGAAATTTTATTAATCTAATTTTCTGTGGTTTGATGAGTCTTTAATAACTTTCTAAAGCAGTGTAACTTCCAAATCCTGGCCTTTGCAAATGAACAAGTAAATTACTGGTTCCCAAAATCTGGCTGTGTGACTTGGCAATTTCTTTGTTACCTCTGCCGAGAATGGCTTTCTGAATGTTACTTGGTTTATGGAGTCCATGGTCAGGATCAGCAGCTCCTTTACCCTTAAATTAACATCTCAAAGACTAAACACAGAGGAAGTGGGTTGGAGTATAGGATACTTGTTCGGCTAATTTGTTTGCTTGTTTTTAAAATAAAGCCTCTCTATTTACCCAGGTGAGAAAATGCAGGGTTTTCTTTCAGACCTTGAGTGTTCTTCCTTCCTTCCCAGAATGCAGCCTGGGAACGATTTCATTGTGGTTTGTCCTCAGAGTGAGTTTGCTTTTTTACATGGTTGGCTACTGCAAATCCCACAGTGTCCTTTAACTTGCTCCCTTTTACTATAGAGTTTTTAGCTTATACCTGACACTGTGTGCATTGGGGTGACTTCTCTAGATAGTGTCCCATTCCTTTAAAACACACACACGAAATGCACACACACACAAAATACCCAAAAAAGATGATTTTGCATGACAGCTGTGTTTCACTTCCCTACACCTTACCCCCAAAATGAAGTTTCTCATTTCACTTAGCAGAACTGCTTCACCTCACCTTCTTACTGCAGAGAATGTTTGACCAATACAGTTTGTGATGCAAATAACACAGACCTGCCAATTTCTTTTTTAGCCCTGCCTATTGGATAGGATTAGCAGTTTATGCCAAGTGTGGTCTCTCTGTCTAACTCTTTCCCGATGGACTTGCATATTATTAGCCCAGCACGAATCAGTGTCCAGCCCCTTTACCTTCCACTGTGATTCCCACACCTCTGTGCACTCATCAGAAACTGTCTTTCACCCTTGAGAAATACCTTCATCCATTCTATCCTTCCTAATTTTTACCCAAGGACCAACTATATTTTCAAGGCTAACAGTACCTTTAAAATTAATTTGGACACAAGGACACTGAATTCTAAGGCTGGAATGGCAAGTGACCCTAGTGATGGGATCACATCCAGACAGCTGATTTTGAGGACCCAGGCACCTTTGTTCATAAATTAACTGTTATTAATGTACTCTTGCGAATTTACTATTGGATTGGGTTTTTGTATGAGGGCAAGATTTTCCTGTGTGCAATGAAGGTACTTCTTTCTCGCCGTGTTAAGTGTCCTTCCAGCTAATCAGATACCCATGCTGGGAATGAGATAAGATGTAATTTTGTTTTGACTCCTTCCAAGGTCAGAGCTGTTGTTTGCATGGCTTCAAGCAGATTTGGTAGGCTGCTGATATCCATGTCTGTCTTCTTTTGATGATAAGCCTCCTTTGTCCCTTGCAGGGAGGGGAGACAGAGAGGCCAGCTGCAAAGAACCATGTGTTTTGTAAGACACTGCAGGTGAATTCTGTGGATATTGGAGCAAAAAGCTGTGGAGCTGGCTGGAAGTTTGCTTATGACCTGAGCTGCAGGCAGCATACAATAGGAGTGCCTTTTGAGCAGGAAAATCTGTTACCACTTGTAAAATAGCCAGGGTCTCTGTGAGAGCTGCACAGCTAGGTTGGACAAGAGGAAGGGTCGAGGTGAGCTGGTTTGCAAGGCCTGCAAAGCTTCTGGTGGTGGTCTGAGGTTGCAGTAAACCATGCTGTGATGGTGATGGAAAGTGACAGGAGCAGCTCATCTTTTGGACAGAAAAAGTTCAATTAGGGACCCTAGCAAGCGACAACAACACGTAGTCTCTAAGGGAAGTCACAGTCGCCAGCCTCTGACACGACAGGCTTGGTCCCTGGCCGTGGTTTTTCTCCAGCTGTATGCTCTAACATTGATAGAGACTCAAGTGGTTCTCCTGCCATCTCTGAGAACAGAGGTTCTGTCTGGGAGGTTCAGTTTTGTTTGGTAGTGCCCCAGAGAAATTTAATTTATTTTTCAAACAAACTCTTGTTCATAGGTTTTACTGAGGCAGTGTGCAGCTGCTTCCGTAGGCTTAAAGCCTTATTTTAAAGCTTAGCAAAAGAAAATAAATGTACGTGTTGGTCAGAAATGCCAGTGTTGCAGCTGTCCCACACCAGCAGACAGTGAGGTGGAATATTTCATGTAGTTCAGGTGCAAGCCTGGCCTTTCGATAAGCATTTTGGGACCTGGGGCCCTGTCAAGATGGATTAGGAGGTGTGGGGGGATAACGAAGCAGTGGGACCCCTGGATTAAGAGTTTGGATTTGACACTGTTCAAAATGTAGAGAAAAGAGCAGCTGGAATAGGATGATTCTTATACCCACTGCTCGCTTTCTGTCTGCACCTTATTAGAATATAGCTATTTCCTATTGCGCTAATTACCAAATTGATCCAACACCTCATTACTTCAGGAGGGGGTTACTGTAATGAGCTCTGCACGGTGCTAAATCTGAAGACCACTCATAAGCTGGAACTGGTGCAAGAGGCCATAATTTACTTGTTCAGTGTTGCTGGATAAGGGTAGCTTGACCATAGCACACTGGGGTGTGCAGTGGCAGCATGCTAGTGTGTGTAGGTGATAGTGTTGCACTTTTTACAAGGGTGTAAGTGATGATCACATCTTTTCCTGTGGTGTTTTATGAAGCATCAAGGGAGGTCTTCTCTGCAGCTGTAGAGAGGGGTAATTGCCAGGAGGAGATAATCTTCTCCAGTTGCACTGTGCTGCCTCTGTCCTGATGCAGCATGAATGGGCTGTGTGGATCTGTTGGTCCTTACATGAGACTTGAGTTTTCATCGTGTGATGGGAGGATTACTGAAAGTCATGGGCTGCAGCTGGTTGTCAGATTCCATCGTGCTTCTTTTAGCCTGAGAAAAGTAATACAGTAGCCAAGCGAAGAGATTATTGCAAATGGTTGGGATTATGGGGTACCTGAGTTAAAGAAACGGGGCAAAGCCAGTTCTTCATTGTTGGTTGACTGTTCACATGAGCTCATATATGTATCTGGAGGGTTGATCCAGAGTCATCTTGAGGGCCAGGTTTGCTGAATGGAGAATTCCAGGTGCTTTAAGTGTCTGGAGCCTAAACAGAAAGTGTCTCAAGTACTGCTGTCACCATCCCCTCCTTTGGTTTTTCCAGAGTATGTGTGTCCTTGTGCGGTAACTCCTCCTTGGGGCTGAAACTTGCACCCCTATTCCCTCCCCAGAGGTCACTGCCAAGATCCTATATTAGCACAAACACAGCCTTTTGTGGCCTCTCTGCACAGGCAGTAGCCTTGCAGTTTATGGGTTACTTCTGCAGACCTATGAGGTCAAGAGAATTAATCACATTTAAAAAAAAAAAAAGGTGGCTAGACCTTGTATAGAGTTTCTGAGTGCACAGTTGTGCTTATTTAGGGATAAAACACACAAGATTAGAAATCATCTGATATCAATAACATTCTTAAATGTATTGGGTTTTGTTTTGTCTGTTCTTCATGTACAAACTGCACATCAGTTTGTGATGCCAGGTGTGCAGGTCGCTCAGGGTGAACCTTCTCTGCCTGTGGCATGAGAGAGATGTTCTTTGCTGTCTGAGGCTGTCCCTGCTGGCACTGCTTTCCCTCTTGCCTGGAGGTTTATTCCTGCATCTGTCTGAGACAACTCTTGAAAACTTCATTTATCACTCATCTGTGTCATGTGGATGTAGGTTTTTCTTCCTCTTTATTTTTGCATGTTGCACCTTCACAAGGGTGGAAAATACTGTCTTCTTGCTTGAGCAAACATGTTGTCCAAGGAAATTCCCAAGGAAGCAGCAGTTGCTGAGTGTAATGACTCATGTAAAGAATGTAATGGCTTATGGTCATTTTTGGCCAGGCATGGATGGGTCCCAGTCCTGGCAATCTTGGGTGGATACACAAATAGAGGCATTTTACGAGAAAACTGTTCAGACTAGCTATTCATTTTCCCAGACAGATTTCAGGAAGTCCACCAATGGATTTCACAGTTCATCACTGTGCGTGTATATGGTGTGTTGATCTACTCCTGAGAAGTAAACCAAGGCAGGATGATGAATGAAAGAAAAACAGGAATGAAGGATAAGAACTATATGGCTTGGGGAACTGAAGGAAACAGAAAAAGTAGGGGGAAGGTGAGGAGTTAAATGGGAGCT
Source organism: Anabacerthia variegaticeps (assembly GCA_035583185.1). Taxonomy (NCBI): domain Eukaryota; kingdom Metazoa; phylum Chordata; class Aves; order Passeriformes; family Furnariidae; genus Anabacerthia; species Anabacerthia variegaticeps. The sequence continues at coordinate 15,717,020 of JAWWEW010000131.1, read as the reverse complement.
GAAATAAGAGTTTGGTTATGTTTATCTGCCACAAGATGAACATTGTTTGATAATCCCTATCTGTTGTCTCAGCTTCTTACTGAAGTAAGTGTTAAGTTGTCAGTCTGTTTTTAAACTATTTGCAAAATGAACTGTAGCAAGTTGGTATTCGTTAATAATGTGTCTGCTGCTCTTATCAATGTGTATGTAAATGCTGGATTAAAACAAGTTGGAGCACCTGTCCTTTATTTTCTCATCATCTAGCATTTCTTGGCACAGTCTTTGGATTCTCCATGCTGTAGACTGAGTCAGCCCTTTGCTTGCAGCAGAGGATTGCAAACAAGGACAGAGCCATGTGCTATAGCTACTTCAAAACTGAGACCACCAAACTGTACTGGAGTAGAGACTTGGTAATCCTAGGGAAGAGCCCCAAGCTCACCATTCTGCTGAGCTGTGTGTCAGGATGCCTTGTAGCTGCACCATGAAAAGGGGGAAAAAAGGCCTTGAGAATGTATCTTCTCCATCAGATTGTTCAGATTCAAATAAAAAATTATTTTGTGCTGTAGCTAAAAAATCTCTTCTAAACATAGCTAAAATGGGGAATGATGTTTCTAAGAGTTTATTTTTTTTCACAAGGATTTAGGTTTCAAGAGCACCATGCAGAAGGAGACTTTTCCTTATGTATGGGCATCTTTGCTTTGGAAGCCTCAAGTTTTGATATCTAGATGGGTTTGTTGAGATTTTGCCCCACAAACAGGGTTCCATTCCTGTCCATTCATTCATGTTTAAACAAATACCTTCACTTTTTCACTGCATACTGGAGCAGAGCTGTTGGACATGATACCTGAGTCCTGCTGAGAAGCAGTTACTGAAAGAATTAACCTGTCAGTGACCCAGCCTGGGGCAACAAATCTGTGACCCAGACCTAGGAGCCTGGTGTATGTTTTAGTACAGTCATGGAAGTTGCCCTAGAAGGTCAAAAGCAGAGGTCTGTAAGCTTAGTTACATGGCTAAGCAAAATCTATTTTAGGGAGAAAAGCTATTAAACTGCAGAAATCTTATTAGCAGTCCTAAATGGTAGATTTTGCTATTAGTTTTTTTAATTGCAATCTTGGTATGTTTGAATTCTTTAGAGTTATTTGAGACATTCTTCTGAGAATTATGCCTACGTGGTAAGAATGTATAGTGATGTTTAGTTTAATGAATTGATTCATTACCTCCAGATTTGTTTACCACTCTAATTGTATAATTATATTTCCACTATCGTTTTGAATTAACTTACACTGTCCCCTCAGATCCTGCTGCCATTTTCATTTTCTCTTCCATGAGATATTGTCTCATTTATAATTACTTTATCAGCATTTAAACAGTGTTTCATGTCAGAATAATGAGCAGGGTAAGGCACAAGACTGTGTCCCTGTTTTGCTAAGAGAGTATCTGAAAGGTCAGGAAAATGGTATGACTTCTCCGAGATTCCTGAGTAAATCAGTAGCAAAGAGCTCCGTGACTGTGGAAAACAGATTTTTCTCTTCTCTCCTGTGCCTGATTATTGGAAAATGTTCATGGCAATTCAGGCATACACAGCGTTACTAGTACAGTAGCTGACCACTGGAGAAAGGGACCAACCTGGTCACTGGGGCACAGGGCTGAGTCTGTGAGCCTTTGGGACTGTCTTAATCCATTTGTTGATCTGTCTGTGCACTGTCAGCTGGAGCAGAAGTTATTTCTGTAAGTAGTCCAGGACCCTAAGAAGGAAGGCTCATGGATTACTGCTGCCAGATGCCTTTCATGACACTGATAGTTAATCCTTCATTAGAGGAGAAATCATTGTGTTCTTTTATGTAAATTAAGTTTGTTTACCCTGTGCATATCAGTTATAGAACACATAAATCTGTATGTCAAAAGGTCCATTTCCCCACTCAGAAATCTCTATCCAAGGGCTGAAACCTAATTCTCTGGGATGATTGTGCATGAAAAGTGAGTCTGGTCAGAGACTGTAAAGAGAGAGAGATTGTGGTAGAAAACACGCTGCGTTGCCACAGCGGACTTGGGCAGAAACTCCACATACAACAGCATTTCTCAGAGGCTGAGTAGCGTGAATACACAGATGACTTTTTTCTTGAGTGCTCTCCCCAAAGTGTCACACAGGTGTACCCAGGTGAGGTTTTACTTAGCTCACTCAGGTGTGGCCACAGCCAGCACAGCTCTCGTTGCAGCCTGGTTTCTTGTATTATGGGGGCCCTGCATCCCAGGTGGAGATTTTTAGCTTGGTTTGAGTTGCTTCCTCCCACAGCCAGGTCACTTCTTTCTCCATCTGTGGGTAATGTAGCGGCTCCAGTAATGTGGCTTTTTGTCTTTTCAGCAGGGTAGCCTTTGGTGGTTCAGCTCACTTCTCATGGCATTCTTTTTGAACAAGTCTTTTATGTGCAAAAACTCCACCAGGTACTGGGCTACTAAAAATTAGTCTCTCCACTTCAATGCTGTGTAGTCACAGAGTAATTTGAAATGCTGGGCATCAGCTGATGTTTTATTAAATATATAAGGAACTTGGTGAGATTAACTGGCTTTGACCTTCTGTTGATCTGCAAAAATCAAACTGTAGTAAGTTTTAGTCTCTCTTCCTATTTAATGGGCCACAATCAACGTTTTTCTTTTTGTAAGATTTTATTACAGAATAGTAAGTTACTGTGTAGTTCTTCCATGAATATTTGTGCTTAAAACTTCAGAGCATAGCATGTGTGATGGGAACTGTATTCCTGTTCACCTTGTGATCAAGAAATGTTTTTACAGTAGAATAATCACAGAAGAAAACAAAGAGAACAGAGTTCCAGGGAATTTGCTTAAGTACTTGAACATTCAAAGTGAGTTTGTATCCAGTTTATTTTCTTGATGGTTTGGAAAGTGACAGGAGAAGTATACTTGCAAAGGATCACAGAGATGTTTTGAAGATTAATTCTTTGAAAGGAAGTGAAAATTGCACTGCAAGGGCAACACATGGTTGGTTCTCATCTAAGCATCGTTTTTCAAGTGTTTTCCTTTGCCGCCTTTTATTTTTCATTTTGCAAACTTAAGCAGATACTGGCACATAGAAGAGCACTTCTGCATGTCCTGGCAGCCCTTCAGAGAAGGGTTTGATGTGAACTGGTTGCACTCCATCTCCACCTGGGAGCAGAGGGGCCTCCAAACTGCAGCCATTCCGACAGCCTGTTCTAAGACTGCTGTTGTTGTTGGCCTTGGGCAAGGTAGCAGAGATAGAATTTAGCTCTGTGTGAGCACATAAAACAGTGCCAGACTGAATATTTTATTTTGGAGAGAAAACTTCAAGGGAGGAAGTGATTTCAAACTGGGGTCTGATCACGTTGTGTCTGATAGATTGGCGACAGCATCCTGTAAAATTTGAGGTGCTCATGTGGCACGTGGGAGAAGTGACTCCACTTTCAGTACTATGGGGCACTTTGTCTGGCAGCTGCTGGCTGTGCCATAAAATACTTGAAGAAATATTTTAAACTGCTGTGTCAGGGTTACCTGGGATTTCTGCTCAGCTCTTGGGTACGCAGCTGTGCCCATACTCAGGGTGTGCTGCCTGAAAACACCCAGCTCTTGAGGGCAGCCTCCCTCTCTCCCCATGCTAAGGGCCTTGGCACACTTCAGAGGGACTCAGCAGTTCAGCTTGGATGAGCATCGGAATTTATGTCTCTATCAGAAGACTTATATGTGGGAAACCTTAAAAGAGCTGGTTCTCTCACAAACTTTCTGATCCTTGCCAGTTCAAGCTGTGCCACTGATAACTGAGAGTCTTTCTAAGATACCAGAGTCACCTTTCCAAAAAATGGCTCAGGGTTTGACAACTTCCATGTACAACTTGATATGGGATCCTACAGATTCCTCTGTATTTTTGATAGATGGTTAATCTTGGTGATGCATTTAGTAATCTTACTGGCAAATATTTATCTCTTACTGACTTCTATCTTACAAATTGTTTTGTTCCTGTTCCTATAAAAATATCTTCTGCCATATATTCTGCATGGGACAGTTACTTGCTGTGTCTGCCTTCAGCACACTTAAAAAAGTATTCCATACGCTCCCTATGGAAATAACATCCTTACTGAAGTCAGTGAATGAGTTACCCTTCTATTGAATTTAGAAACTTAGACTAAGTGTAAGACAGAATTTTAAAGAATCCATCAGAAGAACATAACTTAGTATTCAATTGTTTTTCAGCTTTCAACTAAGATAGAGAATCTTGTTAAACTTCAGTGAAATCTTCTTGTCTAACTTCCAGCCAACATTAGCTCACTCTTCTGTTGTTTAGTGAGGACATAGAAAGTTGTACCAACTTCTTTATAGAGGCCTCAGTTTACGGTTCAGGTGTTGGTTATGAACAGTAAGTTTTTCAAAGGAACTGAACAGTAAGATTTTCAAAGGAACTGATGGCAGTTAAATTCCTGTGTCCTGCTTTGTCAGCACAAGGTATTTGTATGTCATCATTAGGTCCTTATCCCAAGCTTTTTAACTTTTTCCTGGTTCAGGTTTTGTGTTTCTTGAGAGGGTTGATGATTACCTGAAGGACTGATGCTGTCTCTTCTGTATTAGCTAGTGTCTGCTGAGTGTATGGCTTTGATGGTTAATGCATTGATGTTTGCATTGTCATTGATGGATTTTTGTTGCCTTTCCCATCCCTTCACTGAGGTACAGAAATCTGCCAGTAATCATGTGCCAAAATCAGAAATGTCTAATGATTGCCTCTCAGGTTTGTCATGCGCTGCTGTGACTGTACTAGATGAAGTTTTTCTTTCTTTCTTTCTTAGTAGAAAAAGGAAGTGTCTTGAATAACCTTTTCTGCGTAATTGCCATTTATTTACTTGGTAGATTTACTGATATTTCTTAGTAAGTAAATGGATTGTAGATACTTCAGGGATATATTTTCAACCTTTCAATTCACAGCCATGTAAGAAGTGTCAAGATTTATTTAAGTCCTCACCTGTGCATGTCTGACAGCCCAGGGAACAAGGTGTAAACATTTGCATTAGAAATGCACCCTTGAAGCTTCTCTGTACACACACACACACAGACTCACATGCTTGTCCATAAACTGGCAGAGAAAGCCAATGCAAGTGTGCCTACATGAACACTCAGAAGAGAAGTGCTATCTCCAGAGCATGAATCATCTCACCCTAGTACAGGCTGGAAGAGTAGCTCAGATGAATCACCCTCTGGCAGTTCTTCCTTGCCATAAAAGGAGTGTACAGTGACTAGTTCAGATTTAACTATCATCTCCTTCCTTCAAGTGTATTTTAGGAGCACATCTGTGAATTGTTCTCCGATGGAATGAGGATCCGGGGGCAAAACTATAGTATGAGTTGGAGCTCCATTGGTTCACAACAGCCCTGAAACCACTTAAGCCTATGACTGGCCTCGAATCTTTGATGGGCTCTCTCTGACTAGCCCAGTAATGTACTTGTGAGTGAGAAATGTTACTTAAATTTTGGGACTGAAAAATTGCTGGTATTTCTCCTGAGAAGGAATGGACCCACAATAAGCATTTCCCATGATTTGCATGCTCCTGCTGCTGTACCTGCTGTTACCAGACAGGTTTAGAGTTTGTTATGCATGTCGGGTTTTCTGTGGGTTTCTTCTGGGTGAGAAGTTGAATGAGTCTAAGGATAGAGGGGAGGAGGGGCCATCCTCACCTGTCACTGACAGGTCTGTGGCTGGCAGGAGTCTCGCTTCAACAGTCCTCTTCCAGTGCTCCAAAGAAATGGCAAGTAGACACAAGACAATCTTTCCTTTGTACATGATGGAGCTGTGAAAATGTATGTATATTACATATATTTTTTTCTGTATGGTGGACCAAGTCAGCATTTCATCCCATATAATGTCCTTTAAACAGCAGTACTTCAAAATATACTGAGTTTGTCCTTGTAAGCATTTTCTGTTAGCATACACTGCCAGAAATGAGACCTGAGTGATCTTTGTGTGAAAAAGACATCCTGTGATATATAGGCTCCAGCTGTCGAGGTGAAGGTATAGACCTACCTAGATTAGAAGTAAATTCACTCTGGGGACATTCTGTGCTTATGAATGAGAAGGGAAATTATTATCAACCTGTATCTGTCTGCATCATAAATACAACAATACAAAGCTGAACAGAGGTTTCTGTTTGTTCTGCTTTATTCTGCAGGGTATGGAGATGTTCAGAACACTAAGCCCTATGCTTTTCAGATAACTATCATTTGATGACTCTTCCCACGTGAAAGCTGTGTTTGACCTAGACATTTCAGAGACTGAAATGTCTAAAGGACTGGAGAGTTGAGCTGATAATTCCTTAAGTGGCACGCTTTTGTTTGAGTAATATTGCACTGATATCCCAAAATAGTGCTAAGAGGCACAATGTTCCTGGAGATGGTTGATTTTAGGTGAGCTGTGAAACAAACGTCCTGAACTGATGACTAAAATCTCCTGCTACTAGATAAGCAAAATTGTCTTCTGCTGAGACTTTACTCTGTATGAGGGAATTGTCTTCTGCATGTGTCTATTTGCCCACATGTTTTACTGAATAACTTACTCTTGATTTAGTTACTAAACTGCCAAAACATGACTTTGTGTTATTAAATGTTACAATGAAATTATATGTATGCATAACATGTACTTGCTTATTTAGGATATTCCCATCCTTTTGGTTATGGTGTGCCACAAAGAGCTATTATTTTTGTCTATGATCAAATTTAAAGTCAAATATGAGTTGAAATAACTGGCTGCTTTCTGGAAAAATTAAATATTTCTGTGTTTGGGTCTAACTCAGTGCAGACTGGAAACCACCATGTCCAGAAGTAAGGAGGAGTATGATGAGTTCCTGATGGAGAAGGGAAGCTGCTTTTCATGGAAACACATTACCTTTTCTGTCTGTTTACAAAATAATTGTCTGTAAAATTAGAAGACATGCAACATTTTCTGTGGTTGGCAGATCACTGTGCTTGTCAGCAGTGCCCATAGGCCACTGTATGAGACAGAATTTCAAAGACTGTCTCAATTTATGGCTTAGCCACAATTCACTGTCTGGGGATACCCAATAGTTACTTCCTGATCAAAGTTCTTTTTGGCTGGCCTAAAGAAAAATCACATGAATTTAGCTGGTTTGTACTGAGTTAATTCCTCACCTTGTGTTGTACAAGAGCCTGTTTAGACTAATAAAAGAGCATTTGTACCTGCTGAAGGCTCAGGATATTCCATATTCATGAGGAACAGAGAGCTTAATGAGTAGATGCTGAGAGCTGAAGTGAGCATGTGCTTTGAATGTTCTTGCTAGTCTGTGAGGACAACCTGGGTCTTACATCTTAGCATGCTGGCTTTGCATCCTAAAGTTCACATGCTAATGCATATAGGTAAGTCCTCCTGGTCCCTGGGTGAATTTGCACTTGAGGACTTCCATTCAGGTATTGATCCTTTCTTAAAATCATCAGAAGTTTTAATTTCCTGCTAGATCAAATGCCATACAAATATGTGTCGTGGAACTGACCTTTCAAAAAAATCCATTTGAAGTTGAGTGTTTGCACTTCAGTGCAATTCACGATGAGAGGCTGAAAAGCAAAGAAAGCATTTTAGTAGCACAGGGCAGCCATTTCTCCAGCAGCAGTAGCTCCGGGACCTTGGGTTTTGCCAAAACTGTGTCCTCACAGTCAAATTCTTCTAAAGCATCTTTCTGCATGATTGACTATGTCTACACCAGCAATTGCATGAGGCTTTTTCCCTTTTCCCCTTTGAAGCAGGGATGGATCTACGTTTGCCAAGACTTTGTCTAAAATCAACTTGGAGATGAGCCAAATTTAAAGTAGCATTATGGTCATTTTGGTGTCCCGCTTGAGACACTTCAAATAAGGTTCTTATTCTCAAATGACAGCAATTTATCTTTAAGGTGTGTTCATGTAGGACAGAGAAAATACGTTTGCTATAATAATTTGTATTTTTGCTTTCCTTTTACTATAATAATTTGTATTTATGCTTTCCTTTTAAATTAAATTAGTTACCAAGAAGTAACAGTGAAGTTGTCCACTAACTGGCACTACCACTAATGTTTGACCTTATGTGACCCTCAAAATCCTTCCTTCACAGGTCATTGAAAAACTCATGTTCTTCACTCTGTGTTGTTTGTTTTAGGAGGTCACAAAGGAGTTCTCTTGTCTGTAAAGAACCAAGTTACAGTTAAGAAAGCGAATCTTGTCTTGCCTCTGTCCCCAGGAAACAAGCCTTGACAATTTGATATCTTCTGGGTGTACAAGTTTTAACTAAAAAAGCCACAGGATGTTTTAATGGCATTAGGCAAAGACTGCTTTCTTTTCACTTTCTTGGATTTACAGTTTCAGGGGAAAGCTCTTTAAGGTTGAAGTTGTGAAAATAGGGCACTGTTATGGCACTGTACGTGTATATAGACAAGTGTGGCATGAAATGTTTTTTTCTATAACTGGATCAGTATATGTCTCAAATCACAGTAATAGTGAAGGACATAGAAGAGTGGATTTCTTATGGCCAATCTCTGGGGTTTTTTTTGTTTATATTGGCACATCCTCCTAACAAAAAACCCTGAAAAAACTCAGCCACCTGAAATTCCATTGCAAGAGACAAGTGCTAGTACCAGCATTTTAGTGAAGGGAAGGGTACGATGAACAGACTCTATGAAGCATGTACCACTTGGGATCTCTGGCTGAGGATGAAGTGGAAAACTCTGAAATCTGTTTGAAGCATAGCAGAAGTTCAAACTAGGAATAAAGGAAGGGCAGCCAAAGTAGGAGGGAAGAATGAGACATGCCTGAAAAGATTAAAGGGCTTTGAAAAAATCAGAGCTCTTATATTGTAAGAGGGATGATTTGAATTCACGTCTCTTTTCCTCATTAATGAGATCTTTCTGACACAATTAGAACTGCTGATGAGCAAGCACCACAGTTTTTCACTCAGGTTTTTAAGCAATAATTCTAGCTGTGCAATACACACAAAACACTTAAATAAGACACTGGTTTTATGCTTTTATTTTGCAACACACTAAATTTACAGATGTGCTGTGGTTGCAGCCCTGCAGCACGAAAGAGATTCTACTTGTACTGAGTATTCATTGTGTTACATGTGAGGAGTCCATTTCTTGAGCCTGATTTCAGGTACCCAACAGCAGCTGGTTCAGTGCTTCATGGAAACAGCTAATTCTGTCGAAAAAGCCCTGCTGTCTTCCAGGCATTCTGCAAGTGGGGAAATTGTGCTGGAGCACAATGCCCACCAGGGAATGTACTTGTGTTAGCAGTCTTTTGCCATTTAGCACTTAAATTAGGCTGCAGCCTTTATGTTGAAAAGCTAATGTGCCTCTCCGCCAAAGCAAGACACCCTTAGTGCAGGAAACTGCTGTTCCAGATTATTAATGCAAAAGATTGGCTTGGATATGAGCAACAGGAAATGCTATTTGTACTGAAGTATTTAAAAAGCAGTATCTTCATTACTGACTCGTTCGCAGTTACTTAATTCCCTCTTCAGGAAAATGTGTTAGTTCTTTGTGAAGAGAGAAATTAAATGGTGCCCCTGGTGTGGTTTGGCAGTAAAAAAAATGGTGAGTTTGCTAACTGTATTTCAAAGCTGAGGTTTCTCAGTGGTGGTAGCATTAGTCAATTAAAAGCCATAGGTGATAAAAGTGTATCTCTGGCCACATCTGTGTCCTTTAAGAAGACAAAGCAGCCTTGAGCTGAACAAGAACAGCAGGTATAATAGGACGGTCATGGGAAATTGAAATTGTAGGTTGTGTATCTCCCTCAACCTAATGCCTGTCATCAAGGCTTTGGAGGTAATGCAACTATGTAGTATTCTTCTGATGAAATACGAAAAAATGGTACAGTTGTGATAATATGTTAATTTATTAGCTTAATTTCTAGGAACAAGTTTGTGGGGCTCAGTTTTGTCATGAAGGTCTTCAAAATATGGATCCTAAAATCTCAGGAATCATCAAATAATAAGCTAAGATAATAAGCTATGATTGGTGAAATCTCTTTTAAGTTGGATAGTGGGTTTTGTGTTTCTGGAATGAAATGTTAAGAGTTGTCAGGTTGTACATTTGGTTTCCTGTCTGGGGAGCTCAGAGCAAGATAAAAAAATGGAGTGTTTTAGGATTTGATTGTTTCTCAGGCAAGGAGCCTGTAACTTCCTCAGTGCAGCTTAGCATGGTAGTGGTTTTCTATGTCCCCTGGCTTTTGGGGTTGCCGTCACTGGTGCCTCTGATAATGTCTCTGTTTAGGAGACCTTTCCAGCATGCCCTCTTTTATACTCCAGGTTCAAGCTCTTTGCTCCCCACCTGCCTTGCTCTTAGCTTCCCTGGTTGGTTTTCAGTGTCACAAAGTCCAGTATCACATCTTCAGTTCATGGACATCTTCCCTCCTACATGGTACAGGTATGTTTTAGACAGGCTGCACCATGAAAGATGGCAGTAGGTTGAGTATTGCCAGAAAATACAAGGATGTGCTGTGTACTTTCCGTGGAGCAGGTCTCTCCTGGTGAGAAGATACAGCATAACAGTCAATTCAGAAGCAGTGCTGAAGCTCCTGTAAATACAGAATATTTGGCTCTGATAATCCTACAGTGTGGGTTGTCCTTTTTGACGTGTGTTTTTGCATGACCATTAAGAATTTGGTTCTCCAGTTTGTAGTAAAAGAAAAAGGGGGCAGTGACTTGAACTTAGTCTATGTACTCCTTTATTCATTTGAACTTGGTCTGGGTACTCCTTTTTTCATTCCAACTTAAGCTATGCACTCCTTTTTTCATCCCCATTTTCTAAGGGCAAGCTGTAAATTCTTGGTAAGGTTTTACAGCGGTCTGGAAGAGCAGGAGCATTTACAAAGCACATGAAGAATAAGGAATCTTTTAAGAATTATAAACAAACAAACAAACAGCAATAGAACAGGAAAAACAAATACACACAGCTCTTGCCTGCAAGCTCCGTGTTACACCATCAGAAGTCCCCAGCTGATACGCAGAAATGCATCGCCCCTGCCTTCTCTCCGGTGGCACATCAGTGTGAGCACAGTGCTTAGAAAGCAGTATGCGCAGTTCAAAAACATGGCAAGTTTCAAGGAGCTTTGTCTCTTTCTGATCTTTAAATTGGCCATGTGAGATGCAGCACTTCCTAAGCCTTCAACACAGGTTCTCACTTGCTATGAACAAAAGTTTCTCAGTGAATCCTAAAGCAAGTAAGACATTAAAATCTCATTAAAATGCAGCTGCATTCTGGAGTAGCTCCTTCTTTTGACTTTGCAAATTTCAACCTGTGCTGTGCCCAAGATTTTTGCAGTCTGGTTTTTCCACTGGCCCGGCTGGAACGAACTAAAAATACTTTAGTGTTTAAACTCACCTAACAGTTTGAGGGCAATTAGATGGACCAGTTGTCCCATATCATCCTTGAAAGACACCTATGCATGGTTTTCATCAGACTCGGGGGGCGCAGGGTTCATGAGCTTAGGCAGTGCCAGCTGAAGAGTTCTTATGTTTTACTAAAATCAGGCTAATTATAAGTTTCACAGCTATAGTAGATTTTCATGTCTCACTTGGGGAAGATGGGTCCCAGAGTTGCTAGTCTTGGTTATATGGAAGGCAGACGTGTGGATTTGAACTGTCTTTTAGTAACTCCTCAGTATGTCAAGTCAGACTTCTGTGCTGAAAGTAGCAGTGGTTAGTGCTGTGTTACTATCAAGGTTGGGTAATCATAATTTCTGTTTTGTTCTTAAACAGGGAGTTTCATTAGGGGGGAAAAAAGGAGACTAAGGTCGTTCATCTTGTTCTCTGATATTCTAGTGTGCTCTGCAGCTTGCCGAGATACTTTCTGCTTTGGGTTAAAAAGTCTGAATACAAGTGCTGTAAAATGAAAGTCGATACAAGGAAATTCAGGTGGGTTTTCTCAGAGAAAGAGGTTAAATATGTCACTTAGCGTGCAGTTCACGTGCCGAAAAGGTGGAAAATTTAAAAACCCAAAGTGTAGTGAAAGAGTTAGGATTCTGACATAATTATTGGTGTTTTGCTTGCGAAGAAATACTAAATGGAGTCCTAATCAGGAATGAGAAGTTCCATAGTCTTACCACACACCCGAGCAGAGAAGAGCATGCCTGCCTCACTGCACATGGAGATGGCACTTCGACATTGAGCTGCACTTGGAAGATTTATGCAAAGCACAGATGAGCAAGTTTCTGAGTTGCAAACAATTCGTATCTGGTTGTATGAAGAGCAGCTCTTCTACCTGGAGGCTGGTGCAGCTGTGAGGCTTCAGGTGATACAGGGAGGTGTGGGAGAAGAGGGCAGTGTTGTTCAGTGCGCGTGTGCTGCAGAAACATATTGATGAACAGTAGCTGGAAGAGAATTTCAGACCATATCACAGCCAGGACTATTTGAAATAAGAGCTAAAAAAAATATATATTGAGAAAGTGAAAACAAAGGATTCCTCAGGCAAGATTTTAAGAAATTAATATCTGAATATCAGCTCCTAAGTTTTTTTGGAGGTATATGGCATCATTTTTTGTGAGGTGATGAGTAGCCAGGAGTTTCTACTTGGATACCATATGGAGGTGCACTTAGTGTAGTCATCTGAAACATTAGAAGGCTAAAATTTTACTGTTTAGCATTTTCCTGAGGAAACAAAAGTGAAGCATCCAAGCAGGAGGATGTTTCTAAAAAACCCCCCATGGGTTCTACTGTGAGGTCAGTCTGCCTTTCATATTCTCTCAGTTCCCAAGCTGAGAGTGAGGGTTTCCGAAACTGTGCCTAAGAGAAATGCACAAGGGAATAGGGAACTGTTTCACTTAAAAATTTCGAAATTGCTCCCCAATTACTTCTGTTTTGTTGTTGTTGGAATGTGAATATTCTTGTGAGTTTGGTCATGACATTCTCAGCTCAGAAAAATCAGATTAATCCTAGTTTTTGATGTTCCTCCTGGGAGAAAATTCTCTTTTAAACAGTTGGTATGGATTTAATGCTTTTGCATTCCGTTCTCAAGAATGCTGGAACTCCTGTTTGCAAGAAATCCAAGATGCTTTTAAAAGGACAAGGAAGTATTTCATTTGGAGTTTAACCTGGGCGCATTCAGGTAAAGCAAAAGTATCGGGTGAGACAGGAAGAGCCTTCAAAGTAAAACTACCTTTCACTGCCCGCCCTTCCCTCGCAGCTGAATGCCGAAATGTGTGTGCATTTGCGTGTAATTGATGGGCGATAAAAAGCCGGAGAGGTGTCGAGCCTGGTACCTGAGGAAACCATCCCCCTTAAATGCAGTCTCTGGCCCTCGGTGCCTTTTCTGGGCTGGGCTGTGCTGTGGTGCTGCAGGAGCCTGCAGGAATTGTCCTCTCTGTATTTTAATTGTGGTGGTTTGGGTTTGTTTTTTTTTAAATTATTATTATTTCCGGATGCTGCCAAGAGTTCTTAGAATCCCTAGCCTGGCTGTGGTGGGCGGCATCAGCCCTGTGGGTGTCTGAGCCCCCTGAGCAGGCAGGATGGAGCATTTGAGGCACCTCTGGGTCATCACTGGTGCCAGAGGGGCAAGGAGGAGAAATCTGGCCTGGTCACAGTGGAAGGTCCATCATGGGTACAGTGCTGTCCCGCTGTTTCCACTCCATGTGGATGTTACGGATAAATTTCTTCGTTAAATAGGAATAAGTTTCTGATGCCTGTCAAGAAAATAAAACAGGTTAGGGATTGGTTAGGGCTGCAGGAGTAGCAATGTGTGATGGTATGTTGTAGTTTTGAGACTGCAAACAGTGCAGATCCAATTCCTGTTGGCTGTTCCCAGAGGCTGAAGAAAGAGGCTGTACACATCATTTGTGTGAACAGCAGCTTGTCATCTTGAACATACCAGAGTCAGTGTCTTTGGTGGGGGAGCCTGGGTTCTGCTCCCTCCAGCTCCTGTGACCCCTGGAAAGTAACTAAGGGGAAAAGATGGGGGGAAAAGCAGAATTCATATTCCAGCCCCTTGAGTTGGCTGTTCACAAGCAGGCCACAACACACAGGGTTAGGCATTCCTTGGACTGAATGCGGGAAGGGGAATCTGAGCACCTTTTTCAAGTTGATTGGCTTCATGCCAGTATCTGTAGTATGAATAGATGACTGATTTTTTGAGATTGTGATCTACTCATGCTTCATTCTAATCATAACAATAATATTAAAAGGGAAAAAATTGCAAGTGGCGATTCTAAACAGTGATTTTTCAGAAGTGTCTGACCCACTGAATGTTCAGAGAGGTCCTTTTAATTCTATTTTATTTTTTCTGATATTTCTTATCTGAGATGACTCTTTCCCAAATCATGGTCATTTCTTCTTGTCTGTCCCCCAGATCTTGTTATTTTTATGTTTAAAATAGAGCCCCACTAACATCTTTAGTGCAGTAAAACACACATCCAAGTGATATTGTATCCCCAAAAATCTTCTAGTGAGGCTTTAGTTAATGAATAATAACTACATTTAATACACAAGTAAGAGAACCCTGCAAGTTTCAATATTGTGTTTTGAAAGAAAGGAATTGAACTGTGAAGTAGACAGATCTAGAATAGCTATAAAATGATGAAGCTCCTTCTATTAGGAAGGCTTTGCTTTCTCATGACAAGGTAATGTAATCAGACCTTATGCTTTCCTTCTCTACAATATTAAACACAGATTGATTGTGTATTGGCTGACTGGGTGTTTACCTGAGTTAGTTTAAATTACTGCTCTGGAATTCACACTCTGTAAATGAACAAGCTAGATTTCTGGGATTAATCCATTCTATCGGGAGAACACCCTTCAATTTGTCATAACGTGATAACTCAGTAAATATTACATAATCTGCTGAGTAAATGCTACCTAATCTGCTGAATTTAAATATGCAGGCTATTGAAAGAATAGGGAGCAATCTAAGAGACACCTAAGAGGAGGACCATCACATGTAAGCTTTTTTGTTGCCTCTTTAGTAAGCAAATCATATCACCACCTCTTTTTTTTTTATTCCTGAATCTCATACGTATTTGGCTATGCATCTTTTTTGTTCTTTTTTGTATGGCACCTTACAGAATCCTTTTCCATTAAAATAAAAATAAGCTCCAGTACAATATGATAAGGTAAACAATTTTTTCCAGTATTTATCAGCCACAAAAGGAGTCAACTATTGTGCATGGTTTTTCTTTATGCTGTGTTTATAACGATTATATTTAATAGCTGTGACAAGATAATGAAATTTTATGCTTGTATCTTTATTTTTTGGTCTTTTCAAGATAAAACCTCTAGATGATATGTAAATTAGGCCAGTTTAAGTAAATCGTTGGCAGTAACATGTCTCCTCTGTATGCTTGAATGAGAGATCCGTCCTCCTTCTGGTCAAGATGGCTATGTAAAAGGTAGAAATGGGGAGTAAAATCTGTGTTTTGTGCTGGGCAGGGCTGATGTGGAATGCTACTGTTTGAGATGCTAATATTTCCCTGTCCCCATACCCTCATCCTCCACTTCTTGAAAGGTAAAAATGATGGTGCAGAACACAGAAGTAAGATCCATGTTTTGTAGCAACACTTGTGCTAGTCACCAAAAGGATTAACACTCCCCCCCCCAAAAAAAAAAAAACCAAACCCAAAACCAATCAAACAAAAAAACCTCCACCACAAAAAAGCAACCAGCAGCTTAACTCATCTTGGTATTTCTGTAGTGTTGACACTTCAAATAGGTTCATCCCTACTATTTTTTTTTTAAAAGTAGCCTTCTTTAGACATTTAAACTGTGGTATAGTCTGAAATGTATTGGTCATTACTTGTTTGGATGTCATTTTGGGGAACGTACTGCATAGAATGGCTGTATTTTTACTGTGGAAAAGCAGAGACTCTGTTTACCTCCAAGTTCAAATATTTATTTATTTTTTTAAATAATGATGTAAACCTTAAGTCTCCTGTAGAATCTTCCCATGTCTGGGTATATCTGACTTTTACATTCATCAGGTTTCAGTTAAGTCCCCTTTAGAGTTGTGTACCCTGATTCTGTAAAACGTGGACTGGAGCAAAAGGTTCATTCCAAACAATTGTGCCAGGAAGTCATGGTTGGATTTTCCAGCCCTTAAGAATTTGGGAGCCTAGCTGTGTCTGTGCCCAACACTAAGCATGGCACTCCTCCGAAGACCTTCCAGGCGCAGTGTTCCTGCTGTAATGAACAGAGATATTTACTTTAGAGATGACTAAGATAAAAAATGGGAATGTAAGAAGCTGGAAAGAGATAAACACAGGACTCCCAGGATTTCTAGGCGTGTTGCATTTGTGTGTGAAGTACATGTGCCTGCCCTTGGCTCTGTGGAAGGGCTTCAAAATGCCACTCTCTTTCTGGAAGGGTTTGCCCTTCTGCCGTGCTGGAAAGGGAGCTTGAATCTCTGCATTTTCTTGCACTAACATAGGACCCATTAGAATGGAGGTGAAGCAGTACTGGAAGTCTGAAAACCTGGAGCTGTGGCAAGCCAGGTTCTGGTTTTGACCTTCTTAGTGTGGGCCCATCCTTTGAATAAAGGATAAGGCAGCGTGTTCCCTTTTAATCTAATCCTCAGACCCGTCCAAGGCAGTAGGTTGTACCGTGTCAGCTGCGAGCATCGGCTGCCTTCTCCTTAGAGAGTCACAGCCACACTTGGGTGTATCAGATGTTATTGCCATGACTGTGACACACTGTGTTCCTGAAAATAAGAATGGAGTCATCTCCACTTGTTCAAAGCACCCTTATCTGTCTCTGCATTTATTCTCTCCACCACAGTACAGTAACTGCTGCAAAATTTCCAGTGCGTGTATCAAGTTACAGATTAGTGCGGGCCCCTGTGGTTCTTGGAACAGCATGAGGCTGTTTTTGTTTACTGATGGCATTTATCCTCTCATTTCCTTTTGGAAGCATGACAGCTTCTCACTGTCTGATGGGGAATGTACTTACAGGACCTTCTTTTCATGCCATGTCTGACGATAAGCACTCCACTGCAGAGTGTCCGTGTCTGCTTGCTATGAAGCAGCCAGACTGGCAGGAGTTTGGCTGGGCAGGACTGAAGACTAAAGGGTTTCTAAGTGCAATTATCTTCTCTTGCAGGAGGAGACCGAGAGCGGATGACAGCTAATCATGAGACGTACCTCCTTATGGCGAGCACGCAGAATGACATGGAGGATTGGGTGAAATCCATCCGCAGGGTTATATGGGCACCATTTGGAGGAGGTGAGTCAGTGAGGGAACATGCAGGGCTCCCAGATGCACAGAGACACATAAGGGTTCTTCTGTGGTCTCTCAGTCACAGCCAGAGTTTTGCAGGGAAGAGGGGAATGGTCTAGATCCTTCCAGAAAAGTGGAGTAAATAAACCCTTTGTTTTCATTTGCAGTGCAGGTACTGGGCGTGTTTCCATGCAAAAGGCTTAATTAAAAGGCTTTAAACTGTCTAGAAGCACTTCCTTTGGTGAGGACAGCACATCATAGTGTGAGGAGAAGCTTTAACAGAAGATTGGTCTTCTGTGAAATCGGCTTTCCTGCCGGGAGAGGCAGGGTAATTCCTTTGGTCACCAGCTGAAAGACCATCCATGTGTTTCATAAATGCCTGTTACGAGAAGCTGTCAGCGATTCTCCTGCCAGTGACAGCTAAGACCAGTAATAGTATTATATAAAGCTGTGCCTCAGAATATTAGCACTAGCAGCAGTATAGGATTTTGATTGGCCTGTCCAATAATTTCGATAGTACTGGATCAAAATTTAGTGTTGGAAGTCTAGTTGTCTTTTTAAAAAAGCTCTCTTATGTTGAACGGGCTGCAAATCATTGTAATAATTTCCATCATTATTATTCTGGTGATAGTGTCTCTATTATTATAATAGGAGTGTGATTGGTACACTTGCACAAAATGTCTGTGTGTTAATCAGTCTGTTCCTTGGAGCTCTCAAATCTCTTAAGTCCAGAGATAGAAATACTTTTCTACTGTGAAAGAGCAGTGGTATTGCATCAAACGATTGGTTTTTTCTGTAGGTTGCTGAAAAAAATCAGGAAGGCGGGATTGTCTCTGCTGTTTCACGGCTGAGAAGTGCAGTTATCACTGAAAACTGTGATTGCTGACTGCAAATTTCTTTTTCTCAGCTGCCTGGGAGGCCACAGGAGTGAGGAGGGACAGACTGAAGGAAACTACCATTTTAAAGAAAACTTTTCTTGTGAGCCACCCATCTTCCTTTGTGCTTCATTCAGGTCACACAGCTTTTAGAGAGGACTTCAGCCTCACTGAGAGACTTGGTGAGCTAGGGCCTGCCTGGCATCCCTGAAACATGACTGCCTTCTTTTTGGCTCCTCCTGGGGAATTGTGCCCTGGAAAGATGGTATGAAGCAGTTGCCTCTTGGGGATCTGGCCCTATATATTAAATAAGCTGGCACAGTTCTGAATCTGGGCATGTAGGCTTTACAGGAGGATGCTTAAAGAAATTAAAACACAAAAAAACAAACCCCAAAACCCCCGAAGTGACAGGTTTGTCTTAAAAGGTGTGATCTGCTAGAGGCATATTGAGTTGGTCTGGGGAGGGAGAAGGTGCAAGGAGCACAGTCTTCTGTAGTTAGGCTAGGTAAGAAATCTGCCTTTTTGTTAGCATGGAGATTACCCATGCCCAGCTTTCTCCTTGCAAAGCATGTCTCGTGTTGAGCACCTCAGTGTCCTCCTGCTCCAGTCCAGCACCAGCACAGACTGCTGTGGCATCAGTAAGTGCAGGGGCTTAACAGAACTGGATTGTTCAAAGAGTGTCTTTGTGGTTTTTGCGCTTGGCTTCCAACACCGCAGTATCTTTCTGTGGCAGATAATAAGGCAAGGCAGCCGTGCTGTTCTGCAAGCGGCAAAGTCTGTCCATGTTACAGGCAGGGAGCTGAGATTAGGTGAAACTGTTTCTAGCCCAAGTCCATGCACAGAGCTGCAAATAGAAACCAAATCTCCCAAGTCCTGACCCTGTGCTTTCTTCTCTAGCTCCTCATTTGTTTTTATAGGGCAAGAGCTATTTCTGATTTACAGCTGGGAATCCTTCCAGCCACTGTGAAAATCCTCAGGACACCATCATTGTTGTAGGAACATTAAGTGCCAATTACTGAAGGAGGCACCTCTCTGAAGACTTTGCGTGCAGATTTGCATAAAACAAAGCGGATGCAATCCTTGCGTTACTGTTTCAGTTCATTTGTACTTAAAACACTTGGAAGCATGTTGTTCTTGTTTTTCCTACTGGATTTCTTGAGCAAATACACTGACTCAGGGTTGTTTGTATTGGAAAGCAAACAGTTAAATTCCTGGAAAACGTGAGAGTAGATGGAACACAATTTGGGGTTTAGTGTTCATGGAGAAGGTTTGACTGTGATAACAAGGGAGAAGCAGTATCATGGGATTTGTCACCATTAAGAACCCTGGTTTTAGCATGCCCCCCATTTTATTAACTACTTAAATTGATAGTCTGAGCTATTTTAACAAGTCTAAATAAGCCCTGTTTACTGTTCTGTAATTACGAATATTGAGACACACTCATATATTTATTATCCTTTGCTACAGCTGCTGCAACAGTCTGGCCCTTCTAAAGACAGGCACTTCTGGCTTAAGTTGTCTTCAGAGCCTGCATTTATGAGCTATAGCTGCTGAACTTAAAAATGGTTTTATATATTGCAGTAGCTATAAACAAGATAGAGAAAAGTTGCAGTCACATGATGGAGACTAGCCAGTAACAAGTAATCACTTGCAACACTAAATTGTTTCAGGCAGCTAACTTATCAAAACACTTGTTTTATATTAACTTCCTAAATTTCAGTGCTAGATGGTAAACCTCAGTAGTCTGGTGTCACACAAGTCAAGTGCCACTTCGAGTAATGTGAATTTTCTGGTTATTTTAAGCATTGTAAGCAAGCTCTGTGTATGCATGTGTGTGTGTGTATGCACACATGCAAGCGGATGTGTTTGAGTCTTGGTGAGCCGCTAATATTTAAAGTTTGTCTGGCAATGAGAGAGGACTCCTGGTACTCGAGCAAGGAGCTTTGTAAATGATTAACCATAACATTAAATTGTTATTTGTTAACCTGTGCTAGAAAGAGGAGGCAGGAGGGGGGCAGGTGGGAATCTGCTAAGGTGATCAGAAACAGCTTGTTTTTTGCACCAAAAGAATAAGAAGGTGACCGTGGAAACAAATCTGAAAGGGAAAAGAAATGTAAATGAGGCAGGGCATGTAATGCCTGTTTGCACATGCAATTCCCTTCCTGATTAGATTAAAAAGGCAGTTTTTTACAGAGCCCGCAACTCAGGGGGAGGGAGAAGAAGGAGCATGAGCATTTTAGCGGTGGCAGCAGTGTAAGGTCTGGCACCTCCTGCAGGAGCCAGGCACAGGCTGCTGGGTTTTCGGGCAGCCGCACCTGGCAGGCTGTGCCTGAAGTCCCCCCAAAGTCCCCCGGAGGAGCGGCAAACCTGCGCTGCCGCGGCGGCTGCACCTGCTGCGCTCGGGCAGCGGCGGCGGCGCGGGGAGCCAGCCTGCACAGCATCCCTCCCCGTCCGCAGGCACGTATTCCTCGGCAGCTCCCGGGATCCTGGCAGCAAGGATGCGCCGCTGCCGCATCTGACGCGCCTCTCCCCTGAGAGCTTCGGGTAGTTCGAAGGCAGTAAATCCAGCGAGAAGCCCACGAGAGCATCGCACGAGGAGATGGGTGTGTGACAGGTCTTTTGAAAGGAATCTGTTGCGGACAAAGAGCTTTTTGGGCGAAGGGGCTGTTGGTTTTGCTTCTTGGTTGCTGAAATAAAGGGTGCCAGCAAGGAGCGTCGTATCCTGGAAGATTCTTCAGTGGCCTTTTTGGTATTGTTCTTCTTCTCCTGGCACGCTGCAAAGTGCTGACCTTATCCTGTGGAATTAGAGACTCTGCCACTCAGCCCCCTCTTCCAGCTGGGGAGGAAGAGGTCTTTCTCCTCCTCCATCTGTTTGAATGGAAGATACATCTTTTTGCTGAAACTCTTTTGTTGTGACATTGCATAATAGGCAGTTGTCTCACCGCAGGAAATAAAAGAAACGAAAGGAAATAGATGGAAGGAAATTGTTCCCCAAAGCAAAACTGAAGCAGGGAAGAGAACATTAAAATCATTTCAAGTCCTACCCAAGATCTAGAAGACCACAAACCTCCTAGCTGCAGAGGAAAATACACTGTCATAAAAACTCCTCAGCAGTCAGTAACGATGAGCAGTCGTGGTGTTTCGTCTGGATGCAGCTGGTAAAGGAGAGCTTTGGAGGGACGTGGGGCCTATATGATGCCTGAAGACAGAAATGCTGGAGTTCGCAGCCCAGGTGCCTTAGCAGCAGCTCCTTTCATTCCTAAAACTACTTACAGGAGAATTAAGCGGTGTTTTAGTTTCCGTAAAGGTAGGTCCATTCTGTCACTGTGTTGTGCTTTGCTGGTGAAGTCACGGTTCTGAGAAGTCAAGGGGACTGTGTGTGCAGGGGCAGATGAGCGTACCGAAACAAAAGGCATTAAACAATGCAGATGCCAACATTCCACGAATGATTTATTTACTTCTTTGTTCATTTGTTTGTGGCTGGCCAGCTGATACTGTCTCCTCTACATAGTAGCCTAAGAATGCTGGAATGAGCTGGTTTGAGACAAGATTATTGCAGTGCCTCTGAGCAAAATTGAGTGAGAGCACTGGGGGGAATCAGACCTGTGATGCTCTGAGTTGTCTGTTTGTCTGGCAGAACATTAGGAAAAAGAGTTTCTATTTGCATTTTATCTGTGTGGGAGGAGGGGGGGAGAAGAGAGGAAGCAAAGCAATGTGATAAAGGTTTGTCTGTGCAGAAGACAGAGTCCTTGGTTTCAGAGGTTTCTGATGGATGGAAGTGTAGCCCTACGGTGCACTGTCCTGTTGCAAGTGCTGCATTGCCACTTGATCATGCTGCCCTGCAGCCTGCATATTTGCCTTTTCACCTGCTGCATAGAGATGTTTAAAGCAGGTTTTCTTCTGCATTGCACGTACTCCTGTAGGAGCAGAGCATGGCAGTACTCGGGGATGAAGGGCAAAGAGGAGTCTGGAGTCCATAATATGTCAGCTCGAAACACTGGAAGGGAAACACATGTCCAAGAAAGAGATATGACAAGTGGTGGTAAGGTGCCACAGCACTTGAGATGGGTGGGGAGAAACTGTCTCTATGACAAGGATGAAAACTTTGTGTGAGGGAAGAGGAGGGTATTTGTGCTTTATTAGAAGCTATACTGGACTGAAAAATCTTAAGTGAAAGGGCTAAACTGTCACGTTGGTTTGAAGTGTGAGAAATTATTTTATACCAGGTTTATTCAAATTCTGTTATCTTCTTGTCCTGCTCCTTTCTCAACTGCCATTTGCCCTTTTGCAAGACCATACAGCCTTTTGCTCACAAGCCTGAAGAGCGATGTAGTGACGTCATTGCTTTTGAGGGTTGTGTGAGCAGGCAGGCAGGGGCGATGTCTTGAAAGGAGGTATCACCACCGGTGAGGGGCTCACTGCAAACTACAGCAAAGATCAGCTGTCACCTGCAGCTGAGATAGCACCGAAAGCTGTTTGCCCCCTGTGCCCCCCTCCCCAAGGCCCTTGATTGCTGGAGACCGGCCAGGAGGATGTGCATGTTTTGCATTTCAAGGTGTCGGTGTGAATTAGAGCTGCCTGTGCCTCCTTTATGTGCTTAACTATTTGAGAAATGTTTGGAAGGTGAATAAAGGATTAACTGTTAATTTTGCAGACACCTGCCTCTGTGCCTGGGTACTGCCTTAGCTGCTCCAAGAGCTTGAGAATCTTTCCCCTTGTGCCCTGACGTACACACTCTCCGTGTCTAAAACTCCAAGAGAAGCTGAGGGGCAAAGGGCAGAATGATGGAGATGCTGCTGCTAGTGTGCTTTCCTCTACACATCATTTGTTTCAGTTGCTTTCTGATACACGTTTCTGTCAAGAGTGTTGTTACGAGGCCACTAGATCAGACCTGCAGAATTCTGGGGACGTGTTTAACTATGTCCTTGTCCTGCTGAAGTAAACAGAAAGATGGACATTGACTAGACTTTCAGTCAAGCCTTCATTATAGTTGCAGAGGCAAATTAGGGTAACACTTGTCTTATGAATTGGCATACAGAATTACTATAACTTAATTGCATACCTAAGTATAAAAAAGGGCAAACCTAGCCTTCTGCAAACCTTGTCTATTTAGTTTTAAGCTGTGCAACATGATGCAGAAAATAAAACTAACAGGGAAAATCATTGGCTAGTCATTGGAAGAGAGAGCAAATCATGACATTTTTTTGTTCAGGCAGAGATATGTCATGATCTTCACCAATGATACCAGGTGTAGAACCCTTCCTGGAAACCCAGATCAAATTACCATTGTGATTGGCACCAAAATATTAAATGTCAGATTTGTTTGGAGGTCATGTCATAGGAGAGGTCAGTGCTCAGAGGAAAGCATCTGAACAGACATAGAGCCAAGCATCTGTAAACTCCAGTGCAGAGAAGATGCTCTCTTGTTAAGTGTCACCACAGGAGCCTCCTGACAGAACATGCAGGGTAAGTGGAGAAAGCAGTATCTGAGGGTGGCAGTGGTGAGAACATCCAATAGGATGGTGAATTTGGGTGGTCAGAGCTTTGAAGGAGGAGGTGGCATTGGCTGTGGCCAAAGAAACAGTGCCTGGTGGGATCAACTCTGATATAATCCCAGTGATGTTTTTAAAATTGCCTCATTTCCTTTCCTGTATCTAGTTCTGCTTTTATTTCAGAATTGTTTTTTCTAAGCAGGTCATTTAGGTGTGAAAATATTTTAAACTCCAGGGCGGGAGTTTATCTTGCCTAATATACTGCTGGCATCACACTAGAGGAGTAGGAGAAGGCTTGAAGGAAAGAAAATTATTCAGTCAGGAACAAAATTCTGCTGCTGCCACTGTTTTTGGTGGGATTTTTCCTCTCCTGTACATTACAAAATTCTGTAAAGAAGAAGAAAATATTCCCTACTTTTGATCCACTCAAACCAGCATTTACTGCTGGGGGACATCTGAGCAGAAAGCTGATGGGAAAAAATAATTTAAAACTCCATATTAGGTGTTACGCAGCAATTGCAGCCACTTCTTTTTGTTATTCCAGGACCTTTGTTCCCAGCCCTGCTATTGAGAGCCATTCATCTGATCTGTTATTTTCACTGTCAGTGAATTACTGGTGTGGAATTGAGAGCTGCTTGAAAATCTCCTCCAGATCCTAAGCAGAGATCAGTTCCTTTGACCTTAACTGACCCTTGGTGATCAGTATAGCCCATAAAATCAGAACTTGTTTTGGAAGCTCTGGAATCTTTTGCTACACATTGGGAGAACACACGTACAGGTCATCTGTGAAAGCATCAGCCTAATTTCAAGCCATTCCTTAGGGAGCAAAGTGGCAGAATAGCCACCTAGATCTTCTCCTTTTTTCTTCCTGAATGAGAAGTTAACAGACTTGAGATGTGACCCCTACCTGTGCTCAGTTTGCTAAGGAAATCATTGACTAGTAGCATTCTTAGATTTTTAAAACCATACTCTTAACTGTGAATATGTACATCAAAAGAGAACACAGTGCTTTCACGACTCTTGAGGAGACATATGCAGCATTTGCATATAACACTGGAAATAGTCTTTCCTAATGTTTCTGTGTATCTGTTATGCATGGAAATGCAGTTGCTCATAATGTTTACAAAACTTCTGCCACGGGAATGTTGTAGTTAATGAATAACTGCTCAGCATGCCCTTTGCTAGCATGTGATTTTCCTCTTTGATGTTATGCGTGATCTTCGCTTAATTGGATATAGCTTTAAAGACCTAAAAGTGCTCTCTGAAAAAGCAGTTCTGCTGATTAAATCTAATGACTGGTCAGAACTGGAATCCTGTACATATTCCTGCCTTCCCCCAGCTGTGGGGAAGCAAAGCTCCTGCTATGCTGAATCTTTTGTTTTCTTTTAAATTTATGGCACCCTGTCTCAAGGGTAAACCAAATGACAGGTCAGCTCTTGTGCATCTGTGCACTTCTGGATTTTGGAGATATGGAGAGTTTGGCTTTGGATTACAGCGTGAGTTACGAGGGGTCTCTTATTTCCTTCTTCACAGAGATGTTCTTGTTTAGTTACTGTAGTGGAAATCTACTTGTAAAAAACAGCATGTGAAATTATCTCTGTGGTTTTGGTTATGTTGTAGTCTCCATAATGTGGTCTTTTCCTAGAGGAGGTCCTAGTTACCCTTATAGCTGATAGTGTTCACCCTTGGCTCTGCCAACCTCTGAAGTAGCTGTATGTTTGCAACCACAATTCTTCACAGCATTGCCTTTGCTTCCTTATAGCCAACATCTTAATCTTCATGAACTGTTTATTTGCAATAGTACTTAGTTGTGACATAAGAGGGGATAAAAGCATTAGAAAGGGACAGTGAAGGAAGGTGCCTTTTACTGGGCAATGACCATGACTTTCATTCCAAAACAGTGAAAAACCCAAGAGACTCCAGAAAGATGATGAGCAAGGTAAAAGCTGTGACAACATGATGTGGAAGCAGAGTTCTTGCGTTTCTGCCACTTCTGCCCCTGGCAACAGAGTACCTCTGCCAGAAGGCATCAGCAAGTCTGTAACTTTAAGTCAATATTTGTGCAGGCTTATCCTGACTGATTTCTTTCATGGCCAAGTGCTGCCTGGTGCAGTGTTCTGCATTTGTTAGGTGGAGAAAATACTTCCTTTGGAGGAGTTCAGCCTACACTTTGACACCAACCCAAGACTACCTGAGATGAATTCCAGTGCCAAACAAACTGGAGAATGCAGAGAGTAGGAAATGGTGACTTCAGGGTGTGTCGTGATGATTTTTCATGACACTTAGGTCTTAACTTTAGGTTTTTGCATGGTTGTCAGAATTCCCAGGTTAGCTATGAGCTTGCCTAAGCTGAGTGTGGAGATCCTCATGCCTGTGAGGTAAGGATGGTATTATCCCCATTCATATGGATGGGGAGCCAAGTCCCTGAGGCTTTCTGTGCCATGTGAGGATGTGGGGCATACACCTACTCCTCAGTTGTGGAAGTATATCTGTGGCCAGATTTGGTGCAACTGTTCTGAGGATTGTGTAGGATCTGAATCAAATCTGTTAAATTGGTGACAACTGCTCTAGTTACTCTGTCTTTCCCTCAGGCATTCCTAGCTATGTGTATTTTAAGTGTCTCGGTGAAAGTTGCTTCATTTACAACTCCCCTTATTGTAGACAGCAATGGAAACAATTCAATGTCTACACTTAATGGACCAGAACCTGGAAATTTTAGGCTCTGATTTGGACTAATTTTTGCTTTCCTCTCCATCACATCAGGTCTTATTTTCCTTTAGACACAGGAGGTTTTTAAGGTTTTCTTCATGCGATACCTGTAATTTTCTGCTACAATGCGGAACCAAATTTGTCATATCCATGTATTTAATCTTTGTCAGCTTCTATATATGAATCACTTGTTACTTTCTATTTGTCCTAAAAAATAGTGTTTAAGTCTACTTACAGACATCTTAATGCTTTATGGTTGCAACCTGTTTCACATCAGCAATTTTTAAAAGTATACAGAGTTTTTTCTCCCACTGCAAAAACCGCCTTATTCTGATTTTATTCATTATCTCTTAGATATGCTTTTAAAACGAACTCTGAAACAAACTAAAAAACAAAGGCAGCATCCAAAAAGGTATTAATAGAAAGTGATGTGTTTTGACTGCACTGTCATTACTAGTATGAGTTGCAAAGCACTCTGCAAATGTAAGCAGCAACATGCACATTACTGATTAAAGAAAGTTTTCATGGTGAGAAGAAAGTATTAGCCAGTAGGACAAGGCTTTTTCAGACTAATTGTACTGTCAGTGGGCGTGAGTTGTAATTATACATACATTGTAATTGTGTAATTGGAATATCCTATCGTATTTTCTTTGAAAGGATGCAAAACTCCTCGTGTTTAAAACCAAGAGATCTCATGGGCTCTTGAAAGGAAGCTCAGTCTGTATGTTGATAGGACAAGCTGAGTAGAATGGCCAAGTCCTACCCATAAGAAGGAATAACCCAGGGAAGCAGCTCTGCAGAAGGGCCCTGAGTGCCCTGGGGATAGTAGGCTGGACATGAGCCAGCAGTGGACCTCGCAGCAAGGAAGATTTGACAGCAGTCTGGGCAGTATCAGCTAGCAGAAGGAGGGAAGTGATTAACCTCCTCTGCTTAGCATTATTTAGACCATATTCCAAATATTGTGTGTTTAAAAAAAAACCAAACCAAAAAAACCCATGAAAACCAGAAGATGGAGATAATACTGAAGGGAGTTGAGCAAAGGATCACTCAGGTCCTCAGGAGCTGTAACACATGCGCTTTTGGGAAAGGCAGAGCAAGTGGGGCTTGTTTGTTCAGCCAGGAGAGGGGACAAATTGAGGGGCACTGAACAGCAGCCTTCTTGTACATTCAGAAGGACTTTGAAATCCCCAAAATCCCATAATCACATGGATTCCTTAACTGACTTTCAGTAGACCTTCCTCCTTAATTCTACTCCTTTCAGAAGGAGGGTCTAGCTACTGGAAGGACTAGAGGTTCTCTGTGCTGACCAGATGCAACCCTTAAGTCAGACAAATACAAGAAGCCTGAATTCAATTAATACTATTCCCATCCCCACAGGCAGTTTGTAGGAGGGTAGGAAGGTATGTAAGAATTAAGAAAACATGCTTTAATTCCTCTGCCAGCCTGAAGAGCCCAAACTTTGCAGACACCACATCAGACAGTATTCTTCTAAGCTTGACTCACTCTGAAATTTCAAAAATTCCTTCTTTAATTTCTGCTTATTGGGCTTTATACAACATGAAAAAATGAACTAATAAAGAGTGACTGTGTGATGTTCGTTCCCCTTACCTACTGCTGGTTTTGGCATCCACAAGTGTGGGTACCATGGAAATCACAAAAATATGTTGCTCAGCATCTCGGGAGACTTTTCTGGATGTCTTAGCAGGACATCAGTTACTCTCTGCAGTTAATTCCTGTGCAACAATAAAAATAATTGCTTTTAAATACAAACCGCAGACCTTCAGTATGGGCAGCTTGACACTTGCCATAACATTCTGGAGCACATGCAAGGCAACTGTCCCCCTAGAGGTGAGGTGTAAGTTACCTTTCTGTTAGAGGAAAAACATGCATTGAAGGTTACCCTGAAGGATGCTACTTTGGTTTGTGGATATTTAGCCATGTAATTCTAATTTATGAGTGAATTAAGTTTTGAGGTCAAAATCAAAAGCTGACTAGCTCAACCTTGGGCATTCTTTAGAAAAAGCAAACCCAACCAACTCTGTTGAAAATTTTTAAACCAGCAGGAACTGTATGCTCAGTGAAGGGCACAATTTGACTTCATGCAGGGGGTTTTTTGTTTAAGTTTACAGTGTACTTCATTGGAAAAGTGACGTAGTTATTTGCCCTTTAGTTTCTGATCATGACTGCCTTAGGACTCTTCATTGTCCTGCTATCTATAGAAATTGAATTGCCTTGCTTCAGCCCCAGTACTCTTCAGCCAATGGTGGTCTCAGAAGAGAGCCTCCATCAGAGAGGACATGCCTCACCATTGTGATGCTGTGATGGCCTGCTCTGTGCTTTGAAAGGGGGAGGCAAAATAAGCTATGACGAGTAGCTGTCTTTTCAGGGTAGCAACGTTGCTCTGAGATCAGGGTTGAAGGTAATTCTGTCAAAAAACCTCCGTGTTCTTCTGAGGTGAACGCTGGTTTCCTGCAGTTTGTCTGACATATTTCACCTTTAGTGTCAGGAACGTTTTTTCATACACAAAATTTGTTGTTGCTAAAGCAGACAATGAAAATGCAATTGGTATTACATTATAGGAATGATCTTTGTTTATGTGGAAAAAATTAATGATTTGGCTTAGTGGGAGCAAAATCCTGAGTTATATTTTTAAATCTGTTCCCCCCATATGTGAAGATAATGTTTATATGGCATTGAAACTCATACAGAAAGTACTTAAGTTTGTAATATATAATTAGGCATTAACCGAGGAAGATGGAGATATATATCACTTTTGAATCAGAAGTTTTGTGATGGAAAATCCTGTTTGCGTTACTTCTGTGTCTTCTGTGGTTATGGTCTCGCAAATAATTTACGGTGTTTTATTTTAAATAATGTTTTTGAGCATTGTTGTTAAATATGTCAGCGTTGTATTTCCATAAGAGTATCAAAGGTGAAATCGAGCATTTTATCCTTAAGAAAAGGGGACGTTAATTGTCCATGCATTTAAATGACATGTAAATTGTGTGGGTGGGAACAGAAGGCACAAATGTTTTGATGCTGTTGAGCCAAGTCCCATCTTTCTTTTTGGTGCAGGTATTTTTGGGCAGAAGCTGGAAGATACGGTCCGGTATGAGAAGCGCTATGGGAACCGCCTGGCCCCTATGCTGGTGGAACAGTGCGTGGATTTCATCCGACAGCGGGGGCTGAGGGAAGAGGGCCTTTTCCGACTGCCTGGCCAGGCTAACCTTGTCAAGGAGTTACAGGATGCATTTGACTGTGGAGAGAAGCCTTCCTTTGACAGGTAAAACCCTCCAGCTGTTCCCCACTCCCTGAAGCCTGGACAGGACACAATGTGCTGTGCTGGCTGACCCACAGGGCTGCAAAACACGTGGCAGCAGCAGATAGAATGACATGGTTTTGTAGGTTTTTCTGTGTGTTTCCTATTATCGCTCTAAAATGTCTCCTTTTTTTTCCCCTGACTTTGATGTCTGATTTCAAAGCATTTCTGGAGAATTTCCTTTTGTGAAAAGCTGTTTAGGAGAAGTATTGCTAATGGTTTGGCTTAATCAAAAATATCTGGATTACCTTGATCTTAATATCATTTGAAATGCAGTGGTGATGCTGGCATTTATTCAGTTCCACAAATGAAGAGTTTCTCTTATCACCAATCTCAATATGTTCTGTTATCTATAAAACTGACTGGAAGGGAAGTATACTTTTATATATTCCTTTATAATTTTGGAACTTTGGTCTTATAATTAAAGTCACCCTGACCATAATAACAAACCTAGGTGGCTTTGAGGGTTCAGATCCAATTTGTATTCCACTATTTATGCAGTTTTACAAAGTTAATGAGAGTTTCTGGGCCAAGGAAAACCTAGTCCTGGTCACACAGCTGTGTATGCCGAGTCTTTTTGTGCTCTTTTCCTATAACCATTGACAGCGGTAGTCCGCATGTGCAGAGTGTGCAATCAGAGAAGCTGAAGCAGTGGATTAGGAATGCCACATAAACTTTTTAACTCTGATCAGAATTAATATGATGGTAATGAAATTCCAAGTCAAGAGACTAGTTAGAGTGTTCATCCTCACATTTGCCCTAAGTGACATCTGTAACACACCTCCACAATGGAATCGGGATACTTCACTCCAGCTGAGGCTCCAGTGTGAATTAGGAAGAGGCAGACTGCATTTATTATGTGGAACCTTCATCTGATAGCAATCCAAGTAACAGGAAGGAGAGTATAGCTTGATCTTTTAGTGCAAAAACATGTCACAATTTGAACCTGATTGCTGGAAGGCATTTATATCTCTTCATTCCCTATTCCTGTGAAGTGAGCAAATTTGTTAAGCATGAAGGTTTGTGTATCACAGATGCACAGAAGGCAGACACCTGTAATGCTCTTTCATCTCCAACAGTTTCCTCACTTTAAAAGAAAAGTCAAGAATTTATAATGCTCTGGAAAAAAGATTTGTCTTCTGTGAGGTTTATTAGTTTCTCATTCTAAGGTGAGTTTAGGATCATGGATGAGTAAATGGCTTTAAGAAGCCAAGAGGACCGTGGGAAATGACAGTGTTAGCTTATAAATGTTTGTGGCATGCTCACTTAGTCTTCAAGCACCATGTAGCTTATTTAAAAATGGTAAAGAAGCATCCACAGGGTATGTTTCCCTTACTGGGACATTTAGATAAGTATCACCAATCGTGTCTGTCTCTGCCAAAGATACAAGTAGGCAAATGGCAGAAGCAAAAGGTTACTCTTTTCTGTGCCTGGAAGCCAAATAATTGTGGAG
This sequence comes from Anabacerthia variegaticeps, assembly GCA_035583185.1. Lineage (NCBI taxonomy): Eukaryota > Metazoa > Chordata > Aves > Passeriformes > Furnariidae > Anabacerthia > Anabacerthia variegaticeps. The sequence continues at coordinate 15,686,006 of JAWWEW010000131.1, read as the reverse complement.
GAAATGCTTAAGAAAACAGGCCACCCCCAAACTCCAGGAAGATGATGTACTGAGCACCCTGCTGAGAGGTGCAGCTTGAAGGAAGTGCACAAGTTCTAACTACTCAAAACAAATGAGACCAGGGCTCAGCCACGTTAATATTTTTTATTTCAAGGTTATCTAGCAACATCTGCAGCACACACTAATGAGCCCCATGAACAGGTATGCTAGCTGACCTTTAGCAGATGAAAAGGAGAAGAGATTTTACATGCTGCTGCTGTGAAGAACGCACGTAATTTCTACTATAGCAATTAGAAACATCAGCAGGAGCTGCCTGTAAACTGCTAGTCCTGCAGTTCTGCTTCTGAAGCTGAGAATTTATGGAACACTGACCTTGTACGTCCACATGTGTAGTGAAAGGGACTTTTCCTGTTTGCTTTTTCACAGTTGAGTTTGGAGAGGTGTGATTTAGGTGCACCAATGGTCCAGAAGTCAAGCAGACATAAACTGTGCTCTGATCTCTTCATTATCTCCATTGGGCATATTGTTTTTTCCCTCCAACCTTTTGTAGACTCTTGAGGGGAAGTTCCTTTCACAGTGTTTATAGAATGCCTATGTGATATGGTAATATTTTGGGGTAATTTCTCACTGTGCTGAACAGCAGCATGATCGCCAGGTTTGATGCAACCTGTTTGGCAAGTTGGAAAGTGGCCACAATATGAAAAGTGCTGTAGAAGAAAAAAATATATACACATTAGGCATCCATGCTTGCTTTCTCTCATGAACCTCCAGATCCACTACGTTTAATCTGTAATTATATGTTAGTGTTAGTCAAAAGTCCCATAGTGTGAAATCTACCTAGGTCCTGTTAGTTATATTTACATTTAGCCCATTCTCATACATCAATAGCAGTAAAGATTTTTGCAGTTAGAGCAGAGCTGATGTTTTTGATCATGGAGCACAAAACACAATGGAACACAGGTCACACTTCCATAGTGGTGCTGGGTCACTGGCTCTGACTGGGAGAAAGACTAGCTGCTGTCATCAGTGTTGAAACTAATACAAAGAGCTGATGTTGGAGGAGTTTGCTGTTTTTCATAGTGACATTTTTTTTTGTGCATATAAGTCAAACAAAGACTTTAGAACAAGTGGAGGTGCTTTGAAATGTGTGTGTGTAGGCTTGTGTATATGTTAGTGTGATAAATTGCTATTACATTATGCTTCTCTTTATGATCTCTTAGCCAATTCAGTAAAATACATAACATACAGAGTTAAAAGCAAAACCAAAGGTAAGATCATAGAGCCATGGTTAGGACTTCTTTAAAATGTCATCTCTGTTTTAAGATGGTTGCACACCTTAAAACCCCTTACGGGTGTTGGGAGATGGAGATCCAGAGTTGAGCTGCTGTCCACAGCTCTGTGGAGACCCTGCCCCTCTGCCCTCTTGCCTTCCTGTCTGCCCCTCTTGGCAGAGAACACCAGGGAACAAGGACAAACAGAACAAACGTAGCAAATTTGAAATAAGAAGCAAAATAGCTTCACTCAGAAGAAAATGCAGCCATGCTTTGGAACACAAAGCATATGTGACAAATGGTAGCTCTCATGTGAGTTAGCAGCTGGATGTTCAAATGGGTAGAGTGAGGGCACGACAAGGCAGAGAGTGGCAGAAACCTTCATGTATTAATTTGATCTGGGTCTTGTAGTTGGAATAAGATGTTGCTGAAGAACCTCACACTCACAGACTGAGAAAACCCAGTATCTGATCCGAAACATCCAATACCCCAGGCCCCCTCTTATGAAAACTGGAACATCATAATTTCTCGCAGTCTTGGAAAAGGGAGGTGCAGCTGCTACAACTGAAAACTGCTGAGGCCTTTTGTGTGAAGAGAAAAAAACCCTCAAAATTGTATGTCAGCTTAAAAGAAAGACTCAATAAATACCTTACTCCCTCTGAATGTATCTGCACATATCGTGAAATTTGCTATAAGGAACTAACAGTGCAATTAGGCAAGCACTCATTTGAAAGATCCTTGGTATTTCCAGTACAGCTCCACCTCGGTGCAAAATTGCCCCCTCCAGGGGGTCCATTTTGCTTGTCCTTGGGGTATTTGCTTCTTTCTTCCTGCGTGGCTTATATTTTACTTGTAAAGTCCCATATCTCCTTTACAAATCATACATTTGTAATGATACAAAGTGAATTATGACCATTTGTTCTGTAAGATTAGCATATAGAGTATGGCACTGCATAAAGGAACTGGCATAAGGATTTGTTCTACAACTTTTACCTAGAAGGGATAAAAAATTGGATTTCTCTTGTTATATTACCTCTTTCCATCTGCTGTTCATCACAGTTACTACAAGGTGACATGCAAGCTAAGATTGCTCAGGGAGAAAAAAATATATGAACTGTCACCGAAACAAATATTAATAAAAAAATTAATGTGATTGATTGCTGTATGTGGCTTGGATTTTCATAACTGTCACTGGTGTATATAGTTCAGAAGAGTGTACAAATTACATAGCTCACCTGCCAGCATTTGTGCACATGCACAAGAGAGAAGAAAAGCACATAAATGCATATTTAGCACAGAAAAATCCCTACTGCGTTCTTTTATGGGTACGAGCTCCTCTAAAGAAGAACGTAGTACATTAAAGGGCAAAATGTTACTTACTGCTGCAGTCACCATTGCAATCAGCTGAGGAAAGGGGACATAAGTGGCAGTATGTGCTAGCTGGCAAATGCTGTTATTTACTGGGGCCAAGGCAGAACTGGTATGTTCCTGTGTATTTAGTCACTGGGATTGCTGAAGCAAAATAAAGACAATGACGAGGGTGGTAATAATGTGATATCTGCAAGGTGAGAAGGAGCACGTGCACGATTCTTATTCTCCTGCAGAAACAAAGAATGGTTTAAAATGGGATGTGTCTCAGTGGGGCTGCAGTCTGCACCGGCACTGCACAGACTGCAACTAGAAGTCACTGGTTATAAAAATTTTCCTTTCTTTTCCAAATACAAGCCTGTATATAAGAATGTTTAGAAGCAGATAGTTTCCCACAAGGGGCTTTATTTGCTTCCTACTGGCAAAATGCAGTAATCCCTAAACCCCCACATTTTCATGTGGAATGAAGTCTTTACTAGAAAGCTGGTTCCTGCCAAACACAAATGGCCTTAGGCCTGTGAAAATTCCTGTTTGTTTCTGCCCGTTCCAGGCTTTCTTGCCTGATCCTCACAATCTGCTCATCAGCTATGCCTCTGGAGCGACTTCCATGCCCTTTCCAATTCCAGCCCTTTTTCTAACCAGCTAACAGAAATAACCACTGCATATGGCACAACTTAAAGACCTAGCCTGGCAATTAAATACACATTAGGAGACACATTTCTGGTGTGATGCAAGGGCCATGAAATCAGTTTAATTGGCATCCTCTTGTGTTTTTAGTTGGTTTTGGTGTCCTTAGTGTGTCTTTAGTTATTGGCAATGAATGAGCATTTGTAGTTGCTTTGCACAAATTTCAGTTTCAGAAACGGTTGGTTTGTCAGATGTGATTTTTTTAAAAAACAAAAAAAAAGGCTTCCATAGATTTCATTTGTCAATGACAAATGACTTCTAAGATAGCCATGGTCACCTTTAAGAAGGGATGACATTTTCTTACTTATAACATTTCTTATGTGGAATGTCTGAGAGTGTTGTTTTTTAAAGCATTCTTACCTAGGCTTGCACAATTTGTGGCTTTCTCATCCAGTAAACAAGAACAGGTAGTTTATTTGTGGTGATTTTCATGGTTTACATATGCCTGCAATCCCTGAAAAAATCCTGGAGAAACTTAACAGCCTTTCTGAGCAATCTATTAAGTGATAAAATAATTTAGCAGCGTATTCACTGGAGATGGCTGATCTTTTCCTAATGGGAACCCATGTGTTTCTTAGGCCTCTGCCCACCTTACCTGAAAGCACTGTGTCTGTCTTTAAGGATCTGTGTTTTTCTAAGCAATTTTAAAATCCTTCCATAGAGGTTTTTCCTTCCATTTTTGCTGTCGTCGCTGCTGTTTTTGAAGCATCACTCTGTAACCTGAATGAATTGGCTGCTGTTACAGTAACTGCAGTGGATGTCTAACTTGGAAATAGTCTGCCAATCTTCAGTATTCCTAGTGGACCCTGGAAGGCAGCGTGCATTGTAAAAATCATGAGCACAAGGGCGAAGGAGCAGAATATATGTCTGCTTTATTTCTCTGTCTAAACCAAAAAATAAGAAATGAGATCAGTTGTTAACTTGGAAGTGGAGCCAGACTTCTGCATCAGCAAGGAGAGGAGGAGACAGCTCAGGGCTTAAAATGGTAAATGTTTTCATACGTGTTTCACAAGCTGTAGGCAAAATTCCATCTGGTACCTAGATTAGGCCCAGTACTCTTTGTACTAGATGTGCCTTGTGTAGGAAAATTATATAGAGCAATGCTTTGGAGATAACCACATAGGGGAAGAAAAATCACATAGGGCATTCAACCAGTTATGTTATGCATTTAATCTGACGTTTGAATTTCTGGTCCAAAAAAAGCCTGACTCTCCAAATCAGTGAAACCACTCCTGCTTCACTCATCCTCCTGTGTCAGGAGAACATGGGTCTGAACACTGGTGTGAGAGCTGCTCTGCTGTCCTGAGTGCAGCTGAGCAGGGGCATGGTCAGCAAATGTGGTGGTGGGTACAGGATATGCTGGTGAGGGACTCTGATCTGTGGCACGTCTGAAATGATGGAGCTGTAATTCTAATCAACCTGGAGGGTGCACAAACTGTTTTCCCTGTAATGTTCTCCTTCATTTTATTACCAGAACTCCTAAATTGAATTATAGCCTCACAGCTTGTTGTTTCCTACTGTTTGTTCTTTATGCAAACTGTTTATGTGTCATCATGATCTCGAGCTATTTTTGGCACAGCATTAATCTTTTTGTAATGTGACCTTGCCTTGCTAATGCTTCCTCTCCGAGAGTTTTGGAGGGGCCTGTTGGGTTTGTGCTCTGAAGCGCTGACTGCAGCTCTCTGAGCATGCTGTCTGCTTGTCTGAGTGTGAGGGCTATGCCTGGCTTTCTAGTGACCTGCTGGGCTTCAGCAATGCTGATTATGGTAGGGAGAGTGAAAAACTCCAGGCAGTGTAATTGTTGTGACAGCCACTTCCACGGTGTCTGTGGTATCACAAAGGAAAGTGCTGTCAAAACAGCAATGCTGGGAGAGATATTAATGACCAAGTTGAGATGAATGGGGCTTTGAATATGGGTAGTCTGATGACTAAGGAGAGGCTGGGATGCATTTGCATTTGGCATGACTTTGCATGAACAGTGGTGGAGTGGGGGATGCTCCTTTGGAAATGCCATCAGTAAAGCAATATTAATATTTCAGTGAGAGAAGTCATCTTTCTCAGACTTTCCAGCACAATGTGCTGAAATAGACTGTTTCTCAGCTTACTGATGTTTTTTGTGTTACATTCAATTTCCCCACTTTGTGCTTTGTCATTCCCATTTCAAGCTTGTAATTATTCCTTGTACACTTGGAGAAAGTCTGCCTCAGTTAATGAGAGTTGTTCCAATTTAGATAACAGAGGATTTTCTGCTGGAATTGACATACTTTATTTTAATACATGTTAATGAATACCTTTAATCATGTTAATTATGAGTGTGTAGTCATTAAACACTTTGATATTATATTGTCAGATGGCAAAAGAAATACAAAGATGGGTACAATCATTTCTGTAGCTGTAAGGGTCCTAGAATATAAGCAAGGCCAGTTTTGAAGGGGAAAATTCTGCCTTTTTTTAAACTGGTCTGTTGTAGCTGGAAAAAGGCCATGAGTAAAAGATCCTCTATGGATCCTGCAAAGATCCACATCTTAAAAACTACATAAATTGCCTTCAAGGCAGATATATAAATTCTGATAGGTGACTTAGGCTGTGGATAGAACACTGCAGACTGGCAAGGGAAATAAATGCTCCTGACCCTCCAGTGAGCTTGCAGTTCAGCACTTAACTTTGAAACTCACAGCTGTGCTCCGTGGCTGAAATGTGCTTAATTGTATTTTTGAACTGAAACACTTAAAAGACAGATGGATTAGGACTGGAGTCTGCCATTTTTAAAATTTTCCTCTGTATTTTAAAGGAAAAGGTGAAAAAATTAGCACTTTTAGTTACATTATTATAAAAATATTTACATTTTTATACTCATAATTGCACTTGGAAGAAAGTTTCTAGTTTTTATCTATATATTGGTAAATAGAATTTAAAAGTCTTATTCTTAAAATTTTTGGCAGGCAGGATGTCTGTGTATGTCTATTTTTTTTATGCTGCCCAAGTTCTGTATGGTAATTTCTGTATAGACAGATTAAGTCCTAAGCAATAGTCCAGTACTGTTTAGGGAAAAGAAACATAACAAAATATGTTCCAAAATGTTATTTTGTGATCCCACCATCTTGTGGCAGTCTGTGGTATTGCCTCAGGAAATTCAAAAAATAAAACATCAGTTTAAAATATTGTGGATGTGTCCCCATCTACTAATGGTGACCTGGGTTTCCAACCCCAGTTTAGAAAACACCTTTCTGTGTAGTCATACATAGCGTGTGCTTCAGGAGCTTGGTTTGAGAGCACGAGATGTCCTGCTATTTCTCTGCTTCTCTCTCAGTTGTCCATGATAGACCCACAGTCTTTAACACTCAGCTAACCCTTTGCAGAAATGCTCTATCATTACTTCACATTGAGAGAAGAAAATTTATAAATTGCATTCATTTTCAGGGCTTCTGTCCCCTTCTTCAGCCTTTTGATCCTCCATGTGCTGTGCCTCAAGGAGCAAGGATTCCACTTTGCAACAAGGATGGGTGTAAAATTATTCTTATGGGCTGCATGAAGCATGATCCTGGCAGTACAAAGAAGGGAAGATAATACTGCTTAATCCCCTGCTGGGAGACCTGTGGGCTAACTTCATCATTCTGCAGTAATTTCCCTTGCTTAACATGTTTGAATCTTGTATTTTGGGAAGGCCTCTCCAGTTTTTATGCAAGTAGTCTCTGGAAGGATGTGGTTCAGTTCTGCAGCAAGAATAGTGATAGTAAAAAATAGTGATAATAAAATCTTCATAAAGACAATCAGTGCCAAGCAATCAGAGTTAAACTCTCTGCAGATGGGTGGCCCGTGCTCTCTTTCACTGTAGTGCTTGTACTGAAGCTGGCAGTTCACATCTGCTCTCTGTGGCTGCTTCCTCTGACCAGAGAAAGTCTTCCCCTCTGCATTTGCTTTTTTTCCTTCTCAGATGCACTTACAACTTGAGAAACTCTCTGTAAAATTGCTTCTTGCGTAAGGCTGAAAAGTGGCAACCACTTGGGCGTTCATGCCACAGTTGTGTTCTAAAAAGCAGCACTGATGGCAGCAAGATGTGCAGGCAATGGCCTGAGACATCATTGGGGTCTGGATTTTAAGCCCTCGGGTTGTGTAGGGTAAAAAACCCTGTAAAGGGTTTTGGTAGCCAGGATGTCAATAAGAGCTTCATTTCACTTAGTTGGCATCTGGATTGGGAATAGGTAGAATGAAAAGACAAGAGGCCAAATCTGAGCTAGCATTTGAAATCTCATAAAAGAGTACAATTGTACCTAATTTTAGTACTGTTCCCTACATTTGTTATATATACATCTGAGGAAGAGGGTGGGGTAAACACTGTTTTGAATTGAAGCCACCCTACAATAGAGGATTGCAGTTAAGAGATTAGAATTTGAACTTTCTTCAAAAATGTTGATTTGCATTAGTGCAGTATAGAGTTTCTCTAGAAAATACTTTTTGGAACTTGGGCTGGGAATTATTCATGATGGAAATAAAAATGTTTTCTTTGAGTTTATTTTGAGGATATTGGTGGTGGGTAACGTTTAAATAGATACAGTGCTTTATCATCTCTCTTCTTCTGTATTGACATACCATACTACATTATTCTGAGGTTGTTCCCATCATTCTTGTTAAGGTTTAACTTAGTAAAAGCCGTTACTGTTTTAACAGATCATTCCAAAATAATGATTAACATACCTCTAGCAAAGCTTAAGTGTGCTTTTGAGACACTGTGAGTTTAAAAAATATTCCACATGTAAAATCTTCAAAGAAAAAGAAAATACATAATAATGTGCATTGTAGAAATGCCTGTGCGTTGTCTATTAATGAATTTAGCATAAGTGTCTGCTTTTTTGATTTTTCCAAAATCAGAGGGAAAGATATCAGCTTGCAGTACAGCTCTTTATCTGAACCAGGGAAAGCATGTGGAACATTCCAGTAAGTATTTGAATAAATGCCTGAGTAGCTAAACCCAAGAGGTGGAGTTATCAGATGTACTGCAAGAGAGATTTCCTCATGCTAAGTCATAGCTTTTGTCCAGGTTCTACTTACTTTTCAGAGTAGTGCTCCCAGTTTTACACACCACAGAAACATATAAGCAAGTGTGATTGCATACTCTGAACTTGTGATTTTGATTCTTCTCTCCATCTTCTTACTTTTAGTATGTTTGATAAACAGTCAAGGCTTCTACTACCTGTATCCAAAGAAACCCCTTAAGCTGCTGCAAATGTAGTTAAGGGAAAGCACATGTCATATCAGGTCTTTGACTGTCAGCCCTATAACATTACCTGTTGTGTAAGCATTCAGGCATTCTCTGTGTGGTGCCTTAGCCTACCCAGTACAGGATAGAGCTAAAACTCATTTCCCAGGGATTTGTGGTTCTGTATGTAAAGCATATCCACATTTTCAGTGTAAGAGTACAGCTGAAAAGCACAGTAGTGATTCTGTGGGAGCCCACAGGAAATAGGGGCATGCCAGGGAAAGAGCTGTAAATTCAGATGGGTAAGCTTCAACTAAACACCTGTGGTATTTGTGCTTTCCTTTAAAATCTGCTTCCTTAATACTGATACCAGAGGAGCTGGTGATACAGTGGAATTGAGACATGCTGGACATGTTTGGGGAGCTGGGGCCATCTCTGGTAGGAGAGTAATTCATTCTGTGTGAATTAAATGCCTGGTTTCTGGCTCAGGTGAAAATGAAAAGCATCATTTAATATGTATTTTGCATGTCTGATGGGAGATGTTTGTCAAGGAGAGCCAGGATTGTCTCAATACCTACACCTTCAAATAGGGCGTTATGTATAGCTATCTATAATAACAAATCACCGGAGCTGACAGAAATTTGCCCATGGGTATCCTAAGTTTTTTATAGGACAAAAAAGCCCAACAAAACCAGATTACAGATAGGATCTGTAAATGTGTGTGCTGCTGTGGTAAAACCTGCAGTAAAACCTGCGGTGACAAAGGAGAAGGGTCAGGTTTTAGCCTGTCAGCCTCAGTATTATCCTGATTCACAGTACTGTCTTCTTGTATTCCAACGCAACAGCAATACAGATGTGCACACGGTGGCTTCACTGCTTAAGCTGTACCTGAGGGAACTCCCAGAACCAGTCGTACCGTACGCAAAGTACGAAGATTTTCTTTCCTGTGCCAAAATGCTCAGCAAGGAGGAAGAAACGGTGAGTTGGTAACTTTAACAAGATGAACTAAAGCTTGGCATGAAATAAAAAGCTGTTCCAGTTCTGAGGAGGAGAGAAGCCGGTCATTGTCCTAATTTAAATGTGCATCTGTTAATTGAGGCAGTTTTTATATGAAAGTAGTTGCCACCTGGGCCCTCCAGAAGTCTAAATAAAAGTGCATAGCACAACCATAGCTGTATTTATAGCATGGCACTGAATCCAGTTCAAGTAAACATCATATAGTCAACTTCCACTTTGCATGGAAGAGACTTACGTTTTCATGGATTAGATTCTGAACTGTAAAAAAAAAAAGGGTCTTGGTGGTTGCTGTTTGACTCTTGCCATTAAGTCAGGAGTAATTTTCTTCTAAGCATTGGAATGCCAACTTTTCCTGACTCTCGGTTGAAGGCCAGTGGGCTCTGCTCATTGCCTGTCATTGAATCATGGAGCTTCAGAAAGGTGGAGCAGGCCATCTTCCAAACTCTCTTGAAGAAACGGCAGAAGAGATGAGCAAAATAAGGGTTCTGACTGATAACCCATGCCCTGCAGTGGCATGTGCCACCTACATATTACATAGTGGGCACACTTTTGTCTGAAGACATAAGAAACTAAGTGCCTGTTTTTATATTGTTCTGGGTGCTTATGAGTAATGAGGTTAACCCTGATATTTTCTTTTCAAAGTATATCCAAGGAGGTTTATCCAGTTGATGTCAGTCTTTTCCTTTAATTTTCTAAGATGATTATTTCTGTTTAATTCCTTTTTGACATTTGAAATTCTGCTAGAACTGGAACCCATCCTACCTAATCTTCTAATTCATTAAAATGAGTAGGAGCCCATTTTTAGTAAAACACTGTCTCCTTTCTGACTTTTCATGATAACTACAAACTGCAGAGGTGGTAGTTGTTCCCATCTGATGAAATGCGAGGAGAAGAAAGATCTCTGACAAACTGTCTTCTATGGCCATAATGTCTTAAACCTATTGAAATCAGACTGGTTTCTCTGCTGTCCTTTACAGCTTGCTACAGGGTGCACGTTTTTGTCAGCTGCTTGCAAAATGTGGGAGTGGGCTGTTCAGCTGGTTTAATTCAAGCTGCTCTTCACACAAGTTATGGCAGGGGATCCTCAGAACTGAAGCTGCAGCTGTTTGCTTATGTGTTTTGCATATATCTCTGAACGCTGATAGCTCCAGTGTAAAGCCACCTGACAGCCCTGCAGTTAGTCATCATGTCGTTTATACTTCAGTTATATTAATTTTAAGATTCAGTTTTTTCTGTAATTTTACAGTGGCTCAGTCCAGAGTGTATTCATATAGTTCCTGTGTAACTATGCCATGAAGCACTTTATAAAGTCAATTTTGAAAGCAAGATTTGTATTACAGTAGCCTTTCTGTGCTGGAGTTGGTCCTGGCAGTTCGTGAAGAAATAAGTGCTGTAGGTGATGAGCCACTTCAATCCTTTTTGGTGGCTTAGCAGTCCAGCTGTAAGCCTGTCTGACTGGATTTTCAGTTGATCTTTCTCTATGCAGAGGATGAAAGTGCAGTCACTGAGAGCTGCACATCTTCATTCTTTTCTTAACCCACAGCCAGCAAACTTGTGCACTATCATTCTCTGCCCATCTTGACTTGGATTTATTTTTCACAGCATACTGTAAACAAAACCCCACTAATGCTGGCAAAGTACTAAAACCCCATACTGACACTGATACTAATATTAATACTGATACTAAAACACCATACTCTGGTGAAGAGTGTAGCCAAGGTCTTTTTCTGCAAGGCACAAAAATTAGTGTGTGATATTCTGCCTGTCCCATTCCCAGGGCAGGCACAAACTGAAATAGCTGTTTATTAGTCTGAGTGTGGACCTGAACTGGGTAAAATAACCAGATAGTTTCTCATACAAAATGGCAAACAGATCAAACCAGAACTGTCCCTGGAAACATAAGCTTTGTTATCAGCAGGACAAATGGAGCTGCTGGTAAAAGAAAGAGTGAAACAGAAAAGACAGAATGAAACCAAGATACCTATTTACTTGTTTATTTTTTTCCAGAGCTAATCCTTGCTAGCCAGAACAAAAGTGGGTTCTACTAGCTGTTCCTGACCATAACCTGTATGAACACTGCAGTGTCAATGTGTTTGTGTTGTAATTGGAATTGCTGACTTTTCATTTTAATGCCTGGAAAAATACTAAGAAACTGTGCCTCATCACCCTTTTTTTTTTATCTTAAACCATTTAAAGGGCCTGAAAGAACTGGTGAAGCAAGTGAAGAGCCTGCCAGCGGTCAATTATAATCTGCTGAAATACATCTGTAGGTAAGTGCTCTTGCAAGAATATCACAATGGTATTTATGACTGTGAGCTGACTGACAAGCCTGTCTGTGTATGTGCCCTGAAGGAAGAGCATTACTCACAGCTGGAGGACTGGTGAACTCCAGTAAGTGCACTAAAACTGTAGGTTTACTGCATGACTAATTAGTAATTTGCTCTAGCAAGGTGCATAGTTAGGACTTTTTCACAAGCAGGCTACGCTCTCCAAAGAATGCAAGAAGTTAGACGGGAATATATTCTGTCCTCTTCATAGGACCCTGCTTTTCCCGTTTCTGACTGTAGTTACTGGCCTTGGCTCTGCTCTCCTGAAGTGCAGAGCCTTGAAAACTGGATATGTCTTGTAGTATAGAGAGGAATTTTGTGAATACATCTAAGATCTTAAAATACATGTTGTACACAGCTGCAATTTGTGAACTTACAGAAAGTTCCCAGCATAAAAAAAAATTAAAATTTAAAAGAATCTAAACTTTTTTTTTTTTTAAATTATGGTGGAGAAAGTTACCATCTTTAACAGAGTTATCTTGTAGTCAGTCCAGACTGAGATTGAAGTTTTTTTATCAGTTTAGCATTTTGAAGAAAATCTGAAGAAGCTGGAGATAATGCCTTAAGATTTCAATGTGTTCCATGAGGATTCAGAACAGAATACTTGAACTATGTTAAGGAACAATCACATGCTTTGACTTTTTCATTTTTTTTGTACATGTTTCCTAAGGACCTCTTTCTTCCCCACAGATTCCTCGATGAAGTCCAGTCTTATTCAGGTGTAAACAAAATGAGCGTGCAAAATCTGGCTACTGTTTTTGGCCCCAACATCCTTCGCCCCAAAGTGGAAGATCCTCTGACTATCATGGAGGGTGAGCTTACTATAACTTGCAGTAGAAAGAAGAAATGCCTTTAGGTTTATTAACAGCACATACCAGTTCATATGCAGTAAGTTCTATATATCTGCTCTATAGACACAGAAGTTTTCAACCTGAATGAACTTCTGGGTTAAATCTGGCAGGTTATAAAAGGTACTGAAATGTGCAGCGTTGCAAACAGACTGCATGAGATTGTTCTGCCCTGGCAGCTTCACTACACATGTACTTTTTCTCTGAAAACTTCCTGCAAACATGGCATGTACTTAGTCAGCTCATGTGGCTGGAGTGCAGTTAATATTTTACCTGTGGTAAAATATTAAAAAAACTGTGAGAAAAAGTCAATACAGGTTCACACTGCAGTGACCCGTGCAGAACCCCCCACAAGGCAGTTGTGTATTACGTGCCTTCTTGCACAACAGGGGGCAAATTGCCTTCTGCATTCTGGTATTTACAGCCATATTCAGCTGGAGCATTTTCCTGTGATTAAGATCAAAATATGGACATGACAATCTCCTCCTATAACTTCCTTCTAGGCTTAATCTTTGTGACTTTCATTCTCCATCAAGTACATGATGTCTTTCTCACTCCATACACATTTTGTTTAATACGTAGGATTTACTTGACTTTTTCAGGAATTAGAGAAGTACACAGACCTTGCACTGAAAATTCTACCTAAACTCAAAAATGCAGTTTTCACAGTTTGAGAGTGTATGAGGCTTTTTCTCTTCCCCAGATACTACAATTGTTCATTTATGTATTTTTCTGAAGCCTTAGTTTCCTGGTTCTTCCTTTTAATTCTTACCACAATGACTACCTTGTCATGAACAGAAACATGGCATTTCCAAATCAGGAATGCCCATGATTAGTTGTCTGAACAGTAGCACAGACAAACCAGACCACCTTCTAAAGTGAGAAGGGTTTTTAATCATCATCTCCACTTTAGTGTCTGGGTTCTCATTATCACAGAGGAGAGTTTGATTATGCATTTGATTCAAAAGGGTTTTGCAAGAGCAGACATCCAGTTTACATGCATGACCGTGCATGAGTATCATCACACCTGTGCAGTTTCAAGTATCCTTAAATCTGTGTTTGTGGCTTGCCCCTGGTTTCTGTACATACTTGCCTCAAATGCCCTGACTATGTGATACAGAGCTGCAGAGATGAGCTTCACTGGGTTGTTGAAGTCCCAGTTTACACATCTTACACCATCTCCCCATGGTGTTTTGAGAGGCAAACACAGGTCTTTCCTGCCTTGTTTCCTTTCTCTTCAGCTGTCTTACCATCTCTCTCTCAGGAGTTACCTTTTGTGTGTGTGTGTGTGTGTGTGTGCGCACATGATGCCAATCACTTCACTTTCAACCTGTCTCTTCCTTTCTACCTGCAAAACTGCCAGAGTGGCTGAAATAGTAGCTTCTCTTACCCTGGCACTTCTGTAGAGTTTAGCAGCCTGGCAGATAACTGCTGTGAATGTTCTTCTTGGTCAGGTAGCAGACTCTCCCTTCTTTCCACACTCTCCCACTAAATAGTGCAAAAAAGCAGTTCAAGTTGTTTAATAGGTTGGAATTGGAGAGAGATGTCATAGAGCTCATTTATACCCCTGAAGTCAGTGAGAATGGTGTCTCAGAGATTTACTGAAGGGATACCATGCATCTTCAGCTCACCTGGGGCAAGGAGACAGATGGGAATTTGGGATGGGGAGACGTGTTAGCCATTCCTAAATAAAACACTATCTGCTAGGTTTATATTTTTCCAGAACTGGCTACTCTGTAAAGTTGGTGGGTTGGTTTGTGGTTTTTGAAACTTTGTGCAAGAAAGTTTTCATTTTGATGGGTTTTTTTTGTTTAGTTGTTTTGTTTGTTTCATTTTAAACTGGGTAGAAAGGGAAAATAATGTGTTTTTTCTGTTCTTGAAAGCAACTCCAGCCTGTTTATCAACAGCCCTAGCACTAAAATGATGGTGACTGCTGTAGAAAATGGTATGGATCCTACACTCACTGTAGAAAAATGCATTCATTTTTTTTTGCCTAAAGAGAAACAGGTTTGATTAATGTGATTTATGACCTCTCTTTAGGCATAACTTTAAGATTTGACATAAGACAATGCTGATTTGCAGTTGGGCTATGCATAGTTAAATGTATACGGATTTTTAACAAAGACTGTGCATTGATTGGTGCTCTTGCCCACTCCTTTTCTTTCCTTTTTAATTTTTGGAAGATACAAAGTGCTTTTCTTGCACAGTCATTCAAAGTCAAAGATGCAGCTGTGGGTAACCATACATGTATAATGGGGATGAGGAGTTGGTTTTGTTTGATTCAAGTAAGATTTTTTCAGACTTCCAACCACAGGGCAATTTTTTCCTGTCAAATTCAGCGGTAAAAGTTGCCTGAGTGCAGTGCAATGTTTGTAGTAATGTCTGTACATAACAGTCAACTCAGAAGGAATACAGCCAACTGTGCCACGGGAGTAACTAACTGAATTTTCCTGCTGCCTAGTTCTAATGTATGATTTTGCCTTAGCAAACAAACAAATGAGAACACTTAAAAAGAGATGTTGTCAAGAACCCACGTTGAATTGGCTCTTGGTACCTGTGTTTTAAAAGGATGGGGTATAAGCATCCAGAAGATTACAAAGGAGTTGATGTGAAACGATAGTGCACAGTGGGAAGTTATTTATTAGAAGAGCACAGCAGGCCTCTGAAAGCTTTTTAGGAGTTTAAAAATGAAGTGGTTATTTTAATTACCTTGACCTTGTTCCTGAAATATTCTTAATAATCCTTAATGAGAGTCTGCTTAACAAAATAGAGTTGCACATCTTTATCATGCCAAGAGCAGTTCCAAATGCTAGTGTGTAAATTACAGTGCAGTGAAGTGGTGTGCACACCAAGGGGTTGTTCTTGAAGAGGAATGGTAGCCATTTATTACAGCACGTAGCAAGCTGTGGTCCTGCATTACTTCCATACTGTGCTATAATGTGGCATAGTTTCCTGGCTGCATATAGTCTCACCATGGAGTGGTTAAAGGCATTCACATTAAATTAATTCAGACTCATTACTGCACTGTTTTGCTTCAAAAGACTAAAATGTGTGTTCCAGCAGCACAAATCCCTTGCCTGCCTGTTTCTGTTAAATGACTAACTACAAGTGCTGTGCCAGAATAAGACTTTGGTTTTAAAATGGGCAACATGTTGAGTAGAAACACATCACTTGGAATGATGTTATCCTTTGCTACACATCATCTTCTGGTTTTCTTCCTGGGATGTGGTTGTTATCATGGTAATAGCTTCTTTGCAAATGTTCCTGTTGTTATGGGGTGGGTGAGACCTGCTGGCTTGGTGTGGTGGAAGGAGGAGGTGATGCTGCTGTAGCCCTGTAGGCAAGAGGCACTTCAGTCTTGTTAAACATGCAGGGTGTTACACAAATGGATGCACTGTGTGAATGTTTGTATAAGCTGAGTGTTTACTGAGTATTTGTGGAATCTGGTGGATAAAGTACATTTATGCCTTAAACAAAACAGGCCATTCATGACCATGTGCTTGGTGTCTCCTTCCAGGTACAGTAGTAGTCCAGCAGCTCATGTCAGTGCTGATTAGCAAACATGAAGAGCTGTTTCCCAAGGATGCAGACCCTCAGGTGGGACCTGAGGTATGCAACAACAACAATGAAATTCCAAAGAAAACAACTGCAGGGCAGCTACAGAACAAAGAGAACAACAATACCAAGGAGACCGCAGTGAGGCGTTGCTCTTGGGACAAGCCCGAGTCTCCCCAAAGGGGAAGCATGGACAGTGAGTCTCCGACTGCTCTGCCAGGCAGCAAGACAAATAGCCCCAGGAACAGCATCCAGAAACTAGATGTCACCAGAAGCCCACCACTCATGGTGAAAAAAAATCCTGCTTTTAACAAAGGTAGTGGTATAGTCACCAACGGGTCCTTCAGCAGCTCTGTGGAGGGCCCTGAGAAGAGCCAGACCCTACCAAACTGCTCCCTACAAACCAGGAGAACGTCATCCCTGAAAGGACCGGCGACTAAGATGGGAACGCACAGCGTGCAGAACGGAGGTGTGCGCATGGGGGTCTCCAGCACAGACGGGCACAGCAACACCCTCAACAGCCGGACCCCGGGCTGGGTGCCCAATGGCTACGTCACACTGAGGGACAACAAGCAGAAGGAATCTGTGAGCGAGTCAGGCCAGCACAACAGGCTTTCCACCTACGACAATGTCCACCAGCAGTTCTCTATGGTGAACTCTGATGACAAACAGAGTGTGGACAGTGCCACCTGGTCAACGTCCTCTTGTGAAATATCCCTCCCTGAGAACTCCAACTCTTGTCGTTCATCCACCACCACTTGCCCTGAGCAGGACTTTTATGCAGGTAACTTTGAAGACTCTGTGCTGGATGGGCCACCACACGAAGACCTCTCTAACCCAGGTGACTATGAGAACAAGAGCGACAGGAGGAGTGTGGGGGGCCACAGCAGCCGAGCCACGAGCAGCAGCGATAACAGTGAAACATTTGTGGCCAACAGTACTAACAATCACAGTGCTTTGCACAGCCTGGTGTCCAGCTTGAAGCAAGAGATGGCCAAGCAAAAACTAGAGTATGAGACAAGAATAAAAAGGTAAGATGTTTTGGCTCTGCCATCTGACTGGTTTTTGCAGAGTATATCCAAGTTTTCTCTCTCATGACTTGCACTAGCCGCAGACAGTACTGTCTCACTTGGTGCTTGCCAGTGAGTTTCTCATCATTCTGTGTTGACATCCTCTGACATTGCTTCTGTTTTATCATGATCCAAAGGGGTTTGTTTCAGAGCAGTTGTTTGCTGTCATTGTGACATGCGATCCTATTGGCGTCAAAGATAAGTCAGAACCCTATGAGTTTCTGTAAAATCTGATTAACAAAGTCAGTAGGCTCTCACAATGTTTTCATTAGTTGATGCCTGTTTTCCAGAGACTGAGAAAGGCAACTGACTATCACCTTTCAGCAAAAGCAGTATTGTGACTTACTCCATCTGAAATTTTTTGGGACTGTGGAGACAGTTCTCCTTCCTCTTGAGACAATGAAGCATCTGGGAGTTAACTCTGCTCACAGCCCTATCTCTGCTCTGCTGCTTTGCCTGAACCTTTCCTTCCCAGTTCAGACCTGTTAAAGAAGGCAAGGGAGAGACGTGTCTTTCTCTGCATATAGTGCAGACCCTGCTCATACATAGCAAGGTTGCTGGGGTGGATGGCCATAATGAGCAGTGAATAACCTCAAAGTCTGGGCTTAGCATTAACTAGTGCACACATTAACTAGCCACAGCAGCACAGAGCTGAATGCACTGTGTTTGTAATAAGGGTTCTTCAGTAAGGCTGTTCAGGACATTCTGTTCTCACCTCTGTTACACAGCAGCTCTTTGCATTGGTACCTCTGGCACTGCAAGTCACAGTTGGATCACAACATGTGAGAGCTACTGGCAACAACAGCGTCCAGTCAAAGTGCAGCACAGAATGTTGCAGCCTTTTGCCCACATCACCATTTTCAGCATGGCACGCAGTGTAGTAGAGCACTTCATAAAGTGTTTAATATGTGTGAGGATTGTGTATTTCATAAGGCAGGGACACCTCCTTGGAAGAGGCACCTCACTAGACCGGGTTGAATGGAGCTCCAGTCAACCTGGCCTTGAACACTACCAGGGATGGGGCATCCACAGTTTCTCTCAGCAGCCTGTTCCAGTGTTTCACCACCCTCACAATAAAGAATTTCTTCCTAATATTTAGCCTAAATTTCCTCTCAGTTTTAAGCCATTCCCTTGTCCTGTCACTACAGCTCCAGATGAAGTCCTTCTCTGTCTTCCCAGTAGGCCCCTTCAGATACTGGAAGGTTGCTCTGAGGTCTCCACACAACCTTCTCTTCTCCAGGCTGATCAGCCCCAGCTTTCTCAGCCTGTCTTCATAGGGGATGTGCCCCAGTCCTTTTATCAACTTCATGGCCTCCTCTGGACTTGCTCCAGCAGTTGCATGTCCTTCTTATGCTGAGGGCACCAGAACTGTACACGACATTCCAGGAGGGGTCTCACCAGAGCAGAGTAGAGGACAAGAGAATCAGCTCCCTCAGCCTGATGGTCACCCTCCTTTTGCTGCAGTCCAGGACACATTTGGCTTTCTGGGCTGTGAGCAAACACTGACAGCTCACCTTAGTTTTTTTGTCAATCATCACCCCCAAGTCTTTCTCTGCAGGGCTGCTCTCAGTCATTTCTCCATCCAAACTGTAGGTATGCCTGGGATTGCCCCAACCCAGGTGTAGGACCCTGCACTTCACTTTGTTGAACTTCATGAGGTCCATATTTAGGGACATGTGCAGATCCATATTTGTAAATAGATACAGCAGCTAAATCAGCTAGAGAAAAAAGAGATTGCCCTATGAGAACGGTTCATTGACGAAGCCATGGTTTGTAGTCTAAGCTTTGTAAGTGAAAGTACATGTATGAATTTGTTGATTGTGTGCATTTCCCCTTGAGTGAGCGAGGAGCGCTGCTCAGGTGCTGTCTGCTTTTATTTCCTTTGTGCAGCTTGGAGCAGAGAAATCTCACCCTGGAGACGGAAATGATGGCCCTGCATGAAGAACTGGATCAAGAGCGGAAGAAGTTCACGATGGTGGAAATCAAAATGCGTAATGCAGAACGGGCGAAGGAGGATGCAGAGAAGAGGAATGATATGCTGCAGAAGGAAATGGAGCAGTTTTTCTCTACTTTTGGAGAATTGACAGTGGAGTCTCGCAGGCCAGAAAGAGGCAACACCATCTGGATCCAGTGAGCTTTGAAAGCATAGACTGTGGGACTTTAGGAAGGGCTTGGGGGTGTTAAACTGTATCAGGTGGCTGGTCACCTGTCTGAGGCTAGTACTCAACAAAATGTTATAAACCCTTGAAGGAAGAAATGGTACAGACATTAACCACTCATATCTACAGTGTGTACTTATCAAGTTATATTCTTTGAATGCTTCATGAGACTACTGTCAAGTGTTACAACTGGATATGTGTATATAAATTTTAAAAAACCCACACCTTAGAGAGCAAGAGATGTATCTGAAGAAATATTTTAATGCAAGTCTTGTATTTAAACTGGTAAATTGAAATGTTGTTGCAATCAAGCTTTATATAAAGGCTTTTCTCCCTTGCACTTAACATAATAAGCTATTTTTGGCATTGTGTTACCATCAGCTTATTTTGTATATCAAATGTTTTTTCCGTTTTTGTTTTGTTACCCCTTTTGCTGGGGAGTGAAGATAAACTGATATGTTAAGGTCTGTGTGTCGATGGTTAACCCTGATGTGCGTCGTTTCTAAACAGACAGCAGGATGAGAAACAGAAGTATTCAATGAGCAAAATAAAGCAGTACTCATTTAACAGAATTGATGCCCAGGGTGGACAGTTCCAGGGCACCCCTATTGTAAAAAAACAAATGAGGATATGAAGTCAGCAAAATTGGGGACAGCAGCAAAGGGGTAAAACAGGTGTTCATTCGGGAGTAAATGTGAGTGGCAGAGTAAGAAGTTGGGAGAGGGGAAAGAGAAACTTAAGGAGAAGTTAATCACATGACCAGAGAGCTTTTTGGTGCACCCTAAAGAAGTCTTGTGCCTGATCACTGCAGCTCAGAGCAGGATTATAAACCAATTGTTCTGATCTTATTTGCATCTGACTTACCAGTGTAAGTGTACTCTGAGTGAAAGCAAGTTCTTTGTGTAATGCTGGTGAAGGGACACACAGAGGGCATGAACTGGAGATCCTGGTAGCCTTTGTCAGTATGATGGGTACTGAAAAAAGTAACAAAAAAATTACTTCCAGAGTAGAAATTACTGGAGCAACAAACAGTAAGAAAGAAAACACACCAGTGTATTCACCACTTGCATTTACAGTGTATATTAGCAAGTTATCACTTTGTCTGAATGCTTCAAGAGATTGGTTTCAAGTGTTACAACTGTGAAAGTCCCCAGGCCCTTGGCATCACCAAGGGAACACCAGCATGTGGAATACCAGTGAAAAAGAAACAGCAAAGTCATGCTGTAAATTAATCATTTGTTTGGTGTCTTCACATACAGTAAGTATAATTGGTATTTTCTACACCATGTTAAGGATGCTTTGTTTTAATTTTGTGTTTAGGACTGCAAGCAGTATTATTAGAGAGGGTTGTTGAGATATCTTGGCTTCCCTCTAGTGTCTCTTAAATATATTGCAATTATTTTTTAATTCCAGTTGGGAAAGAATGATTAAGGTAACGTCAAAGAACATTCTTGATTGTAGCATGTGTATTCGACAAGTGTTAATTGGATATGGGAATTACACTGGGAAGCAAACATGAGTTTGCATTTCAGAGAAATATTAAGCATTACACATGGTGCTTGTGGATGCGTTATTTGTGTCTAGTGAGGTTCAGAGTCCCCAGTCAGGGCTCCTCCTGTACTAATTACTGTGAACATGTCTAGTGCACATCCAGTCTCTGTGTGAATCAGGAAAACTCAGACAGGGGGAGATCAAGGTATTAGGGAGGTGTGTGTTTTATATCAGTTCAGAGCAATCACAACATGTACTCACAATGGTGAGAAGAGGAAACAGTTTTCTATGTTAATTCTGATTTTTTTAATCGAATGAGACCTTGATACCTGATGCAGTAGGCTTCAAAGTCGACTCACAATTTAATCGGTATCTGTTGACATGACATTTACACTAGATGTATGTGAATGCTTTTTTAGATGCTGGTGTTAGGCAGGATTTGTCTGTTTGAAGCTTGTGTTCATCTAGATTTGTAGCTGGTCTTCATGTTTCGAAAGTTATTTCAGTCGTTTCCTCAAAGAATGTTCAAATTCCAGTTATATGGCTAAGTACTGATACCCAAATTTTTTGCTTTGCAATCCAGAACAAGACTTCACCTCACTGTCTGCAGAAATCATCTAGACAGGTGGGAAACTTGAGCAGGCACAGTGAATTTAGACAATATTACTGACAATATTACCAATGATAAAGGTCCATTCCCATCCCTGCTCCTGCTGTGAGACTTCATCAGTCCTAATGGTCATCTTTGTGTTCCTCTTATTGTCCTAATTCTTTAAAAGCACAAAGTCCTTGATGTTTCTCAAATTCAGAACATAACACTTGTAACTTCTCCATTGTATGATACAATTCCCACATGGTAAAACTCATGTGCTGCTTTGTTCCCTTTAGCGTGGCCAGCCTGTGTGTGAACTGATCTGTTGGGAAGCGCATGCTGGTTGCATCTAAGTGGCCAAAAGGTAAACTCCTCATGCTCCCTCTCATTCTGTGGAGTGGAAAGGGGCAAGATTTATTCACAAGATTAAGGTCAACACAGACTGAGCCCGAAGGCTCTGAAAAAAGCAATAAGGATTTCACGCAGTGCATTTGTTGACCACTCACAAAGGCAGTTTTTCAGGATTCTTAATTGTTAAGGTATTGAATGAAACAGACAACTGGTTTTATCTCCATTTGTTGTAATGAAACAGGTTGTGTTTTATTACAGGCCAAGTTGACAGTGTTGTTACCTGCTGCAAGAGAACACTTAAGTTTCAAGTATCAATTAAAAAAGGTGTAATAATAAATTTGCTTTCACCTCTTTCTCACAAGTCTGTGAGCTCCCCAAATTAATAATCTGTAGTATGAATTCACTGGCTGGCTTCAAGCTCAGAATGGCAGAATCAGCCTTTCTAGCACGTTGTCTCTCTGCCTTGTACACAGCACACAAGACAATGCTTTTACAATTAATACAGATGGTGGAAAAGACCTCTCAAGCGAATGGCCACCTAGCCCAGTCACAGGGTATGAGTACATTGCATCCAGAAGCATAATTTGGGGACAGCACACATGAGCAGGCTAGAGTTGAGGGTCACAGAGTAAGAGGGATGCACTCTTAATCCCATCTCCAGCCCCATCTTTAGGCCACTGGGATGGGTACTGATGCCCTGTGTGCCTTTGCACAGTAGACTGCAAGAATGGCAGACACACCCCATAATTTTAAGTGTTGGATTCTGATGTTTGGCTTTGAAAAGCTTCTCTCTTCCCTCCTGTCTGTGAGAATCCTGCTCCACGTTTGGAGTATGCTCTGGTGCAGCAGAATAAATAAACTTGCTACACATCTTCGCTGCATGTTGTTATTTCAGCAACTCAGCATCAGTTTCCCAAACACAAAAATTAATAAATAAAATGCTATGTTAAATGAGATGCAAAGCTGGTATGTTGGGTTTTCATAAGAATAAAGAGGAAAGCAGTTTGCTAATACTAGCACTCTTAAGCTCAGTAAGCAGCACTTTATGTAGCAGTTAAAATGACAGATGAAAATGTTATGAGAAAGATACAATTTGCTAAAGAGAATGAATATTTAACAAACATTTCTTGTGTAGCATCCCTGGTGGGATGGAACACAGGCAGGGCAAGGAGACACTGAATAAACAGGTACAGTGATTTGCACATTTTGACAACCCAGTCGAAACAGTGAGTTTCCTCCAGCTGCTCTGTGCTTTAATGCTTCCTGGCTGAGTGAAACTCCTAATTAATTTCCTTTCTTACTCCGATTCCCCCTGGAGTATGTCCATTGAAGAACAGAGTGTCTGCAGACTCTGTGCCCCTGGCAAACCTGCAAGCAAGGAGAGGGGAGGGAAAGGGGAGATGGGAGAAAAGAAATTAACACGTTCTTGTGATGTGGGCATGCAAAACAGAGGAAACAGATGGGAGAGATGAGGAAAACAAGGAAGTTAATATACCTGAAATTGCCATGTGTAGGTGGTAGTAATTTGCCCTCAGTTGAGAGCATTCTTTCTGAAAGCTTGTCTCTACAAATGGGTTACTATAGTTAATGTTGTGTTATTTTTTCAGAGAGCTCTTTTGGCTCTAAATTACTTTCTGGGCTTAACACCAATAACTGGGTCAGCTGTTTCACAACTACCTGTCTTGCTTTTATCAGTCCTGTGTGCTAAGAGTGAGGGTTCATGTGAAGCCATTGCTGTGAGGGCTAACTGAAAGGCAGGGAGCCCTGGAATGTCAGATGGTTCCCTGTGGGTTATCAGACTTGCTCTGGAAATAGCTCATGGCCCCCTACCTGTCATTCAGCATCTCTGGAGTTGTGCTACTCAGGAAATAAAATCATGTACAGCAGATGCCCTGCTGGTACAAATTGCCATAGCTCTACAGATGTTTAGGAAGCAGTGTGAGAAGCTGAGGAGCTTTCCCTGCCAGGCTTTTAGAAGCTGTCATAATGTGTGTAATTACAATTAGCGTTGGTGATCTAGTTTTATTGGAAAAATGCTCATCAGCAATAAAACAAGTTTCTTTAGTATGCCAATAATAATGGAGTATGTGAAAAATTTTTGAGGCCAGAAACATGATCATGATGTAAATATATTCTTCACTTTTCCCCAAAGGGATCCAGGATAATGAGCTTTATATGCAATACAATTCCATGTTTGATCCTTCTAAATGCAAGAATGGAAAATCCTTTCTACCTCTATGTGTATTAGTCTCTTCATGCGAAAGAGGTTTAAAATGATTCATGTTCAGCAGGACTTTGTGGTTATATTTAAAACACTATTATAAGCACGGCGCATGTAATTTTTAACTGCATAGTATTTTGGAGGTCACTTGGCTAGAGACCAAAAGAGATAGTTTTGAGCACCAGTATTTTCTCTGTTGTTCATGTGGCAAAAGTGCAGTCTTGAAAATAGTGATTGTTGCACATAGCACGATTTGCAAATGGTTTCCTAAACTGTAACAAAAAAATGTTCTCCAAGTCTCCAGCACTGTGAAGCTCTGCCAGTAACTGGTATTTTTAATTGCACATTCTTTATATTGGTCTGAATTATAGAACTTGGTTTTTGGCAGAGCAGCATGAGAAATGCAGTGCCAGCTCTTCCCACTTTTAACCTAAACTGAGCACTCTGGTGAGGTTTACTCTTGCAGATGTGTGCCTTGTGTAAGAGTGAGATCATACTCAGGGAAAAAGTTGATTGTGAAAAGGTTACAAATTCACACCTACCTAATTCCATAGTAGTTCCCATGTGTAGACATGCCCTAATACTAATAGTGTATGTGGATAATGGATATATTTGTATAGTTTAGTAGTATTAATAGCAAGTGTATCACAATTGACTTAATTGATACTCTTCTGTCTGACTAAAGGGACCTACATCAAAGGACGCTGAAACGGAAAGTAAGCTTGGTATGAACCACCACAGAAATGAAGCATCTCTGGAGGCAATTCCAAAGGCCATTAAGAGAACAGTTCATGAACTATTAATGCATTTCCGTACTGCCAGCTAGGCCTGTTTTTCCCGAGGCCCAAAAGCACACTAAGCTATTAAAAACCTTGTCTAACAAGGAAAGAGGTGGAGACCTGCTAGTATCAACTTGGGAGGATATTGTGAGTAAAGATGGACAGCTTTGGATGCATTGGAGCCAGCAGGGGCTGAGTAAGTCTGAAGTAGTTTGCAGGAACAGTTTAAGTTCTCAGTCCACAGTCCAGCCAATATGACCATGTGCAAACCAGGTGTCTTAGTTTGAGAGAGAAACTAAGATGTAAATGTTGTCTAAGAAATAAAATAATCCCTCTCCTTAAATTTAGAAAAAAACCCCAGAACTTTAATTAGGGAAAATATAAATATATAAAAGGATAACAGTTCTTAATCACAATACACAGATATACACATATACCTATATATATATATATCTCTATATCCAGACAGAACCAAACAACAATTTGTAATAAACCCCTTTTTAACTCCAACAGATGCAATTATATCTACAG
>JAWWEW010000131.1:15639117-15660442 GCA_035583185.1 Anabacerthia variegaticeps | reverse complement strand
TGTTAACCACTGTAGTTATGTTAATGCATTGCCTCCAAGCTTTTGGAAGGAATTCAAAAGGTTTGAAACTATAACACCAGGCTTTACTGGCCTGGGCACACAACGGTGTACAAGTACTGCTCTGCTAATTCAGTAGGTGGCTTGGTCCATGCAGAACTAGCCCCAGGCATCATCCAGCTCCTCAGGACATCAAGCTCGGCTATCTGACATTCACAGTGTGGATACAGCCCTAGTGCTTCTACTCCTCTGCCTTTCTCATAGCCCTGTGGCCACAGAGGAGAGGTGGAGGCGGGTGAGTTTGAGCATCCTTTGAAAGAGGCAATGGGTGAAGATGGAAGTGATCCACCTGCTCACATTTTACCTGGGAGATAAAGGAAGTCTGGAAGATACAGGTTTATGTAGCTGTGTCATTGCTTGCCACAGGCACTGAGAGATGAGTCCCTGGCAGTTCCCAGGCGTAATATGGCTTGCTATGTTAATGCAGTTGGAAAGTACTGCCAACTCCCAGCCTTGGGATCCATACTGAAAGCTACAGCTTCAGGTTTCACTCAGACAAAAATGAAGAGGATGGCAAAGGAGAACACTGTTTCCCTATGACTGTGGCTGGCAGGTGAGAACAGGTTCATGGTAGTTGACAGGCCCATTTTTTTCTGTGCTGGGAAACATTTAGTGAGAGCTGGTCCTTTGGGAAGCATGCCCACAAGGAAGGGAGGAAGAGGGAGATCACAGCTGAGGTTCACTTCTGAACTGTAATGGCACTATGGCTTGTGATTGAAGGAGAAGCAATTGTGGGAGTCGGCTCCACGGTGTGTGTGTGTGGACTCATAGAAATGTAGAACAGACTCCAAACAAATTTAATACTGAGAAGGAATCTTTGCTATTGAAGTCTTCATTTTGAGTCTGAATCTTAAGAGCGATGAAAAAAACTGGGCTGGCAAATCTAAAGAGGTGCCTTCTGTTTATTCACGTAATGAGTACCTGGCACACAGTAGTCATAAAAGTACTCCCTGGGCAGCACAGCAGCGCATTTCCATCTTTTTTAGCACACATAAAACTGACCTATGCTTGCCTATGTGACTGCACTCTTTCTGTTCCTTCTGCCCACACAGCTGTAATGTAAGTCCTTTGAGTGGATGCCCTCAGTCACACAGCATTGCCCAATTCCCCAGCCAGAACTGTGTGCTACCTGGGGGATCACTTCTAGATTTGAGTTTGAGCTGTTGAAATTGAGCCTGTGCTCTGCAAGTAAACAGGAAAAAAGGATTGATCAAGATTACCGAGTTAACTTACTCTTCTTGAGATCCAATGCTTTTAAATTGTGGGGCTTAATCATCTTAATACTGAAGTTGAAGTAATTTTTGCCATCACAGTTGGGAGAAGGACTACATGAGAATCAAAACTATATTGCTACCACTGGTCAGAAATTATTGTTGTCATTACAATCAGGGAACTGAGGAGAAATCCTCCTCCATTTATTTAATACATATTTTAGGAATAGTTATTTAGAAGAACCTCATTCTTTTGTGTAGATTCTGTGCTCTGTGTTGATTACATATACATTAGAGGTAAGTAATGTGTGGTGCTGTGTATTTATGGTGTGACAGGTTTTTGTTTCCTCACAGTTTCTAGTCAGTTTTTAAAAAAATTACTTGTATTCTGCTTCTCTCCTATTCAAGTTCTATGGTCAAGGCAAACAGGAAAAAAGGGGAGAAAAAAAGAAAAGGAAAGGAAAACCCAACTACAGTTACAGTATCTGTTTCTTTGTTCAGTATAATCTTAGTAGGTTTATATAAATCCTATTCTCTGTAAACTTGTAATTCCAATACACTGTAGTAGTACCATAATTGCACAGTGTAACATGCCTCAGGCAAGTCATGCTTTCTGATACTTCAGTAATGCTTTGCAATACTTAAACTAGTTGTTACTGTGGCAAGCCAGGTCCACTGCAATTTAACAAAGGCATTTTCAAAAGGCAGGTTGGCAGGAGTTAATGTCCGTGCTGATGAACACAAATCAAAAGGCTTGTTGCAAACACTGATTTCCTACTTAGGAATTTAAATAAATGAGGAAGTATTCAGTTGTGAACATTAGGTATAAACTTTGCATTGATTTTGATATGAAATACTCACCTACAGAAAAGGAGTAGATAATTAATAGGTATGTGTTGAACACATTAAACCAAGTCAGAAGTACTTTGATTTGTCCTGAGGAGCTGGAGTCAAATCAGCAACCCTTCTAAGGTCAGCAGTCACGTTCACATGATGGCTTGCACTGGGGGTGGTGATGTGTAACTGAAAGCCTGTGATGCTACAGCAAACAGATCTGCTCTTCTGTCTTTATCTGCAGTGGCTTAAACATAAGCAATGGACACTTTTCACCCTGCATATCAGAAAAGGATAAATTATCTGCTCATCTGGGGCAAGTCAAAGTCTCCCTAAAAGGTATGCAAGCATAATCTGGGGCAGTTCTAATACATTAAAAGCCATTGCTTTAGAGTGGCATAACTGGTATAACCAAGAGCAAGGTTTTGCTCAAGCAGCAAATGTTTGCTAACAGATTATGGTAGGCTTTGGCAATGAATGAGAAGATGTGAGGTTAAAGGAAAACATATGGCCTTTAATCATGCAGGGCCTGATTAAAGGCCCTTAAAGATTTACTAAAGACTTTAATTTGGGGTCAAATGTGGTCTACAGTCAACAGAAGACAATAGACAGAACTTTCCTTCATGGGGAGAGTAAGATTTCAGTCAGGCACCAGCATGAGTCCAAGAGGATTGCATCTCAGTTTTGTTGCCTGCAAACCAAATTTAATTAATTCAGTCTAACCAAAGGGGTACATGTAATCAACAGCTCGTGAAAAGAAAAACAACTTGACTCCTAAGAGGGATTTTGAAAAAAGGGTTACATATGTTTAGTCTAGAGGGCAGCAGTGAAAGCCCAGCACACAGTGCTGTACCAGAGAAGAGAAGGCAATAAAACAATCCATGCAGCCCACTTCTGTGCCATTTTATATGTAGCAGCTATATGTAAGTCTTCTAATTTAACACAGGCCTCATATCAAGCCAAGAAATGACACAAGTTGAAACGTCTGTGGCTTCTCACACTTTGTATTACAGGTTCTCCACCACTAAGTGTGGCTGTTTGTGAGTGAAAACAGCTGGGTTATGCTTAAACAGTTTCATAAATTAGCTGAAGTCCTAAATTAGCATATGCACACCCATGCTGGTCACTGCCATCAGTGTGTGCTGTATCCTAATACTCAGCAAGAACATTTTGCTTTTTGAGTGGTAGCCTGGGTCCTGTGATTTACAACAATAATTGCTGTTGCAACCTCTTTGTAGTGTTCATGTCCCCGAGCTGACTGTGCAAGGCCCAGGCAATGCTGCTCTCGCAGCTGCCTTGCTTTGTCCTGACAGCACAGCCTCCTGCTCCTGCCAGCCCTTTGGAGAGCACACACAGACCTGTTCCTGGGGAGAATGGTACTCTTGTTTTGCTTCAACAGATTACTGGCAGTTGGCATGGATAACTTACTGATCCAAACTGCCTTGCCAATAGTCCTTCTCCTCCCTTGTTTTCTTTTTTTTTTTTTAATGATTTTTTTTCTTAAACTTTTTACCTTCTTAGGCAAGGCACAAAAACCTCACCACAATCTTGGCTATTTACTGGTTGTTCAGTGATCAATCCCTGGGTATCTACCATATCGGGTTTATTTCCTTCTTCCTGATTCTTGGCACTGATTGTTTAGGAGCATCTTAATTTGCCCTAGTGTTTCATATGCCAGGGCAGCAAGTGTTGTACCAACATAAGGGGTTCATATGAGATGCATAGGAGGTGTAGTCATCTTATGGAGCAAGGTGTTTCAAGAAAACCTTCACTATTGTACAGCAATCCTAGGATGGAGGAGGTTTATTTAATAATTTTTTTATCAGGACATCATATATTTTATTAGCCAGCTGATTAAAATATTAGCTACTAAGAAAATTGAGAGGTATTTACAAACTTACATCTCCTAGTCCACAGATGGAAATATAAACTACAGGTAGATATAGTTGGGATTTTTACATTTGTATTTTGTTGTGTGGGTTTGTGAGTTTTTGTTGTTGTTGGTTTGTTGTTTTTTGTTAACTTTGCTGAATACACTTTTGCTGAACTGTTACCAAACCATCTTACCAAAGCATCACTTTACAATGAATATTCCCTAACTTCAGATTAAGAGCCCTCGAAAATACAATTTCTCCTTTCTGAAATCTCTTTTATTTCTCACCATGAGAGTCAGGAAGGAGAGAGGTTGCCATGATCTGAGGAAGCCAGCATGGTACATGAGAGGCAGTGCAATATTTACATCCTTACTATGTTTGGTGCAGTTCTTAGGCTATGCTCCTCTTTGTCTTCAAAATGTCTCTCACGTTTTATCTCACAGTAGTTCTAAATGACTGTATTGATTTTAATACTTTTAATATTAGTATTTCATAATTAACGATATAAAAGCATTATCACTATGATAGAAATATTTTTTTCAATAGCAGCATCCTTTTGGGCTTGATACTAGAAAATGTAATTTGCATTATACTATACTGGGGCGAGTGGGGAATAATAGTCCCAATAGCATTTCTAAAAAAGAAACAAGCACAGCAGTGTGTCAAGTGGCACACTGGCAGTAAGAAAATTCAATGATATTTCTCAAAAAGTACAAGATTTCTTATAAATTCTGTGTAAAGATACAATTTTAGAGGAGGTAGTAAAGAAGTGTTATAGCATGCAGAAGAAAAATAGCTACCAAGGAAGGATGTGGTCCCATGGTTGCCAGCAGGGGTCTGAACACCTAACCTCCAGCAGCTGCTGACCAGGGAACTGCACTAGCTCAAAAATAGTGCTTTTTTGCCATCAAAATCTCTCACTGCTGTGAAGGTTTGTGTAACAAAGCGTGGCCCCTGTAAAGCGTCTGTCCTGGGATGGTGCAGCATGTACTTGCAGGGGCTTGAGGGTCCTCAGTGAGACAGTTCCAGCGACGAGCTGTGGGGATGTGTTTGGCCACAGGGAAGAGCAGCGAGACAAAGCCAGGGATGCTGGAAGAAACTATGGCGCACTGAGTGATTACCGCAGGCCGGATTCTGTGGGGGAACATGTGACATATGAACAATGGAGAGAGCACTTCAGAAAGAGGACCTATAAAGATGATGGTGATGGAAACCTCCCGGACTCAAGACAAATCCACCAGACTTTTGCAGTTCAAGTTTGAAGTTCTGGGTTTTCGTGTGTTTATTGTTACGGTTTTGATTCAAAAGCTTTATTGTCACCCCTTCCCAGTTTCTCCCCTCATGGTTGCTCCTCTTGTCGTTTCACTCCCAGCTCTCCTCCATCTTGTCTTCTTCCCCTCATGGTTTTCCCGCCTGCTGCCCCAGCCCTGGTTCCCTATTGGCCCTCAATTCCCACCCTTGTCACCCATTGGTTAGCCCTCGCCCTGATTTGCATACCCCACCCTGTCCGTCCAATCAGGGCCCAGTTCCAGCCCCGCCCTCAGAGCCCTGTGCAGACCCGCCCGCCCTCAGGAGAGGCTGCGCCATTTCACACCCCACCCTCTGGGGCGTGCACAACTCAGCATTTTTCGTCAACAGCCATCAAAATTCTTCCTGGTTTTACTACACTGTGTGTCCCGCAGAGTTGTGTAGTGATAAATGATAGCAATATAGCATACAGATGCTCAGCAACACGTTAGGTGAGTTAGCCAGCTGCGGCAGCAGGAAGCTCAGCGCGGTCTACTCTTGGTATTGTAATTTATCTGTTGGCCAATCAAAACTTGAAAACCCCACTGGAAACCCAAGAAGAACGAGAGTAGCAATGGGGGAGACGTAACAATGGACGGGATGTGAGAAATGGAGAAACAGTGAGAAGGCAAGAGAGATGTCATCCTGCTAGAAGCAAGTGAATAGTGAAGCAAGTGAACAGTGGTGAAACCCTATTCTTCGCACTGCAAAAGCTTCCAGGTGGATTATCTGTGCATTGTCTGTGTGCAGACACTCTGTCACAGCCACAGCAGTGCTGGGCAGGCAGAATGTCTTTATTTTGCGCAGATGATTGAATGCTGAATTGGCTGCTGTGGTGAAGGAGGAGGTGCCAGTGCATCACAGGATGCAGGGCTTGTAGCTCAAGCAGGAAAACTCAGAGCTTGCTATTTCAGAGGAGGACTGCCCGGGAATTTAGGGCTAAAGGCAAAACTCTTTTCACTTGCAGCTGTTATGATGCTTGGCCGGACTCCTCCCTAGGAGCCAGAGAGTGCAAAGGGTGAGGAAAGAGCTGAAAACCTTGCATTGGATCCTTAATTGAGACATTGTTCTCACTGCTTTGTTTTAGTTTTAAGTATGTTTTACTGAGCTCCCTAGAGCTTGTGTAGACGTGCTTCTATCATGGAATTAAAACCCAACAAAACATATACTTTCCTTTCAAAGCACAAATCTTGATAAAGCTCTCAGAAAAAAAATAAAAAAATGAAAAGAATGAGGGAAATGCGATCCTTGCAAAAATCAGTCATACTTCCAGTTGCAGTGGTAGAGCATCAATATAATAAAAAAACCCCCACAGGTATTTATGCTACAGCATATTTAATTTGTTTCTATGATATAGTATAGTGCTCAGACAGGAGCAGACATTTCTTTCAAGTGAACATCACTGTGCATCTGCCTACCGAAGTCTGCAATCTCCCATACAGCAGCCTTAATTTTTTGCATTACTTGAAATAGTAGTGCAATTTAAAAGATTTACTACGTCATCAGCCTAACTATTTAATTGTTTAAAGTGTTGGGCTTTGATAAATTGATGTTCATAGGGGTGGCAGCTGTATAGACAATGCAGACCTTCTTACCTCTCTTCAGCAATGTTCTACTATTCATTGTAATCCAAGTCATAAGGCATGGAAACAAAACCCCCAACTCTTCTACCCCATAAAACTAAATCAATTTCTGGCTCCCCTGGAATAAAAGTCAGAAATGTCGTAAATTTTTACATATATAGGAAATGAGTTAGTTGTTAAAAAAATAAAAGAGAATCCTAACTTGTCCTTTGTAATGCCCTAGATAATTGAAATCCCTCCCTCTGCCCCCATCTTTTTTTGTTGTTGTTGTTGCTGTTTGTGGAGGAGGAGGGGCAATTGAAAGGTCATAATGTGAAAGAAAGATGCAAAGTTAACTGTATCAAGATCTGAGTGTCTGAGATGTTACAGGATTGGGAAATTTCTGTGTACTGAGTAGTGTGGTCTGGTAAAACAAGCCATTTAAATGCTACTTGCAACACAGCTGTTCCAGTGGTAGGTACATACAGGATTGTCCAATGAAAACCAAACTCGGGTGATTGCTGGGTAATTGCCCAAAAATGCAGAGAGGAAAGGGTTGAACTATGGGCTGTTTCTTTTTGTCAGTGATACTGAGCAGCTGCATGTCAGGAAAGCTTTCTTCCTACCTTGGGAATGTATGTTGCACTTGATCATACAACAGAACTTTCTTTCTCTTGATGAAAAATGCCTGGCAATGACTAATTCCATGTTCAAGGTAAACTCCAGACCTGGTAATTGTTTCAGCTCTTGAAAGTCTTCCATGAAACTTGACAGCACTTTTGGCAGTGACCTTTTTACCCTTATAAAATTTCCTCTGGGGATTTGTAAATATCCTTCCCCAAAGGGTCCTAATAGTCATTGCTAAAATCTTCCTGGGCTTCTTTTCAGCTATTAAGTTGATTTCTCAGGTTTTCTGCAGACCACTAATGACTTGGGCCAAGCATCTGCACACATTAAGACACATTGCAGAAAATGACTAACACTAAAAGAAAAGCAGTTGCAGAATAAACCTTGCAAATATAGATAGCTGTGATCCAAATCCAGGAAATGTGTGTTTGGATAAAACCTGAAATCCTGAGCTTTTCATATGTATATTATTTTTAGCAAGAATTGACCTGCTCTATTGAATTATGCAAGTATATTATCTGGTCGAGAATAACTTGGAAGAAAACACCAAAACAACCAAAACTAAAGAAATCATATCTGTCTTTAAATGCTTTCTCATATGCAATTCAAGCAATTGATCCTAGCAATGAATGCCATTACTTGGCACATAACACTAGTTAAATGTGTGAATTACTAGTGTTTTAAGCTGATGTAGAGGAAGGAAAGGCTGATCTCATCATTTTCAATCTCAGTGAGAATCGTGTTTTCAAAATAACCATGAAGGACTGCAATGGTTTCGAGCTTCAAAGGTGTTTGGTTTTTTTTCAGAAGAGCAGTAGATAAATACAGAGTGATATATAAACAGAGAGTATTCCATCTGTATCTGAAAGATAAATGAGACTTCCTAAGAGATGTATAACAAGGCATTTTATTCTTTCCTATTTCACTCCAGTTACCACAGCATTTCTTCATTGTAACTATCTATTCTTCCTAAGTAGCTAAGGTTAGATGTGGCAGACACAATAACATAAATTATAGCATCAATGAGGCACTTCTTTTGAATACTGATGCAACAAAAAGAAAAAAACCCTCACAGCCTGTAATGCACATTAGGAAGTCATTTTTGGTAGTAAGTGGGAGGATGTATTGTTGCATCTCATCAATACAGTCAAGAGTAATCATATTGTACTATTTATGCAGACATTTTTCTGGCATGGAATTTAGTTGTGCAGGCTCAGGACCAAATTTCAAGGGTGTGGTGCTGCCTCCTCTTCGGGCTGCTTTATGATCTCCAGAATTCTCATTAGACCTTGGCCTTGATTAATGGCTCTTGGGAAGTTAGGCTTCCTTAAATTTATTAGAAACACAGTCTGTACAAGGAACTTACGTTGCCTAACCAAGGAAGGGGACAAGAGTTAATCAGTCATCTCCAGATAGCCTTGGAACATTACTTGCATAACATAGCCTGAAACAATACTATTGTTACTGGACTTCTGAAAAATTCTAGTAATTATTGTCTTGGATTATGATCAGGATGGAGATTGATGACTAACTTCAGTCATTGTGCAATCCTATAAACAGACTTCCTAAGTGGGGCTCTTTGAGGTCTTCTGGGCCACACTGGGCTGCAACCAGAATCTCCCTCTCAGGGTTTGCCAGCTCTCAAGTTTGCAATAATTGGAGGACCATCACTAAAAGCTGATGATAAAAACCTGGGATGATATTTCCACTTATTGAGGCTCAAACTTTGCCTATTGAGAAATGCAGAGACAATTGACTTGAGTATGTCACTGAACTCAAGGAGACTTTTTTTTTAGCATATATACCTTAGTACACTTGTATATACATCTTTGTGTCTGTCTGTGTGTGTAAGAATTGATTCAAACACACCATAGCAATTATAGTATGAATGTTGCAATCTTGGATCTGCGCTTAAGTCACTGTTGCAATTGTTCATTATTGAATCACTTAACAAAATGATAAATTAGAAAATAATTAAGTCTTATTGAATCCCTTAGATATAAACTGTTGACTGAGCCTGGTACTAAGGTTGGACCCCGCTGCACCTCAGCTCCACCAGGAATTCAGAAAGCAAGGGGACCCTCTTTGAACCTTGAGACTAAGATAGGCTCTCCCTTTCCATTCTGTATATCTGAATGGAAAGGTATTTCTGAAAATACCTTTTCCATCCTCAGTGTCTGTGTAAATCATTCTAAATTGATTCTAATCTGCTTTTCCTTTGTATGTTTCATCCATGCAGTAAGTAGTAGAGTGAACCTTGCCATCAAAATCGTCACACTTCTCCCAATTTATATTAACCTGGTTTTGTAATACCTTTGACAGTGATTCTTTAAGCAACCTATACCATTCCTTCACAACAAGGAATCAGAGTGGCTGACAAAGTCACTTTGCTCAGTGAGCAGTTTGTTCATTTGCTCTGATCACAGAGATTTCTTTTCTCACTGGGGTTGCTTGAGTGCCCAGCCTAGAAGTGCAGTATGCTCTGTGGTCTGTGCAACATAAATAATCCAGTAAAAGGAAAGATTCAGTACATAAATTCAAAGCTGCCCAAAAGTGTGAAAATAGTGATTTTTTTTTTTTTTTTTTTTTTTTGGGTGGGAAGCTAAGGAAACATGAAGGAAAAATTCTACAAGGAATTAATTCTTTGTTGCTGTAAATTCCAAACAGTTTCTGAATTTCCAAATGCTGTAAATTCGAAATCGTAAATTCCAAACACTTTCTGAAGAATGCTTTATGTCTGTGATTACTTCCACCTTTCCTTTAGGTCCCAACATAGTCTGCCAGGCTTGTTGGTTTTCCAGGGCAAAGCCCAACAACTTAACCAACTAGCTTACATGAGAAGGAGTGGGGTTCAAGGGAAAGCATAGGTGTCAACATGGGCTGTGTACCTCTTACTCCAAGCTTTGAATCAGTGCTTACACACCTGTTCTTGGAGTGTTTTGTTGGTCCTTCAGATTAGTCCTGTGTAAATATAGAATATTATCTGAACCTACTGCAGTCTATAAATACTCAAGTGTCTGCTGCCAGTGTTGTGAATGTAAGACTCACGTTGCACTAGTAGAAATTATATGCTCAATCACAAATGAGGACTTTCAAGAGACACTTATTAACTCTGAAGTGCTATGTATCTAACAAGCAAAGAGTCCTAATAAGTAAAGAAGGAAAATAACTGTGCCTTTTAGTGGAACTTCACAGATAGCTAGCTCTGCAAATATCCTTCCTCTACACCAGAATTCAGTAAGCCTGAGATTTTTCGAAAAAAGTAAAAATATTCCATTTTATATGTTTTGTGAAATGTGATTATTTAATTCTGCCACCATGTACATACCTCTGTATGTTCAGAGAAAGGGGTGTTGCTTGGATGTTTCCTTCAATCTCTTTGAAAAGCAATGCAGTTCTCCTCTGTGTCCTACTCAGCAAATAAAAATGGGGTGGAGCCCAGTCTAAGAAAGTTTGCCACCTAAGGACTGATCCATGCCATAGTATTTTCTGCTGAGAAATCCAGTCTTACTGTATTGATCTATCTTACCCTGGTTTTAATTGCCTGATCACCATATTCTTAACTGTCTTAGGTCTCCTTGTGCCTTCCAGCGATTAGGAGAGATGGGATTCAGCCATATTCCTGCCTTATCATCTGTGCCAAGAGGTTTTCAGTATCATTCCATATGCTTTTGTAAGGGGATTTTATTCTGCTAGCTATCGAGAGTGTTGCAGGAGGTGCTTGTAATGCAAAGTGTTGCATAATAATATGATTTGCTTATCCTTCTACAGCTTGTCTGACAGCTTCTCAAATTCTTAACATTCTCTCCTTCATTCTAGAAAGACTTCAATTAAATGTTGTATAAGGACCCTGATGAGAAGACCTTGTGCATCCAGGAGTTAGTGATCTGCAAGACAGTGAAAGTGAGTAGCTGCAGGCCTATTCTGTGCTGCCTTGTGCTGCACATACAGCTCAGCCTTTTATCCCGCACTGGGCTGGGCATATCGTTTGGCTGCTGGATAGACTGACATGGTTGATGGTAAGAGAGGAGCCTGCAGGCAGCTCCCACTTGGTATCAGCAACTATGCCACCTGCGTGGCCTTGTCTCCATCTGAACTGCAGGAACAAGGGCTCATCTGAGCATCCTCTTTAACCTGACACTAAAAATTAAGATAATTATTTATTTTTTTTAGAAAAGTGCACAGGAGCTTTCTGACCGAAGCAATGCAGCCTTGCAAAGGATGGGATCTGCAGCTCATCCATCACTACCTGGTGTAAGACAACTGATTAACCTCGGCCGAAGTTAAGAAAGCATATTGTAATACAGGTGTGGGTTTTTTTCCATACTATATAGTTTTCTAAGGCTACAACACAGGTTCTGTTTAGCACAGCATAGCTCATGTGCCAATACAGTTCACAGTTGTGAAGTACATACTTAAGAGTCCTGCTGATTTCACCCAAACTACCAAAACTTATGACAATCAGATTCCATCTCTGTGGGATGGGCAGTCAGTTCATTAAGCTCTATGATTCATTAAAGATAGTTTTCAATGTAGGCGTGCATGCAAAAGATACAAATACCACTTCCTCTAGCCTCTCCTCTAAGTGATAGGCGTTGGCCTATGCTTACAATTATTGAATTCACCTGAAATACCTTTACTTCAGCTGTGCCATTTCCTAGGCTCCTCTCCCTCAGGGTGTTAATGACCTGAGGCAGCAGCTGTCGATTTACAGGCTAAAGGAAACTAAGGAAGTCAAGAAAAGGGGATCAGAGAAGTAGTACAGCAGGTAAGTGTATTTGCTCTGATACAGTCTGTTTTCCTTTCTTGTCTCCTTAGGTCCTAAAGTTAATTCAGTTGTGAAAGCTGGAATATATTGGCTTCAAAGTCAGGGCAAAAATACCACTTCTTGTGAGTAGGCTTCCTGTAAGGTCAGAAATGCTGTGATTCATGAAGCTCACAGACCTGAATCCCACAAGGTAGGATTAAACAGAAAGTTCTTCCAGAGTGTTTCCTGCTGAAAAATGTAGTAAATATTTGACAAGAATTCTGAGACCACTGGAATTAGAATCTAGGTTGTTGCATTTTTTGGGGGGAGAGTATTTAGTTTACGACTCTGAGTGAATGCTTCAGCAATGAGTAAAACTCAAAAGTCTAATGTATGTTAAATGATTAGAGACTAGTTCCTAAAACAGATTGTGGCAGCCAGCATTGAGAGGAGGAAAGGCTGTAGTCTGAGTGGGAATTTATGCCTTCCTGGTTGTGGAAAGGTAAGTGTAGACTGAAGACAGATGTGGAATGGAATGTGTCCCTGGCTCTTGGTGAGGGACAGCAGGTTAATAGTCCAACAGCACTACATAAATAGGCATGAGTGCAGGTACTTCTGCAGGGCTTCTGTGCCCTTTTAAAAGTGGCTGGTGCTTCGGGGGACATTGGAGAAGAGAATTATGGTTGCCTCTTAAAAGCTTTGACAGTACAGTTTGAAAAAATAGCATGGGAGTGGGGCATAAGGATAGAAAAATTGTACTGGGAACTGCATCTTCCAGTGAAGCAGTACCACCTGGCAGCTGATCGTAAATTGAAAAGCCAGCCCAGGCAGAAGAAATTGAGACCAGGGCCACAGATGAGTTATTTTATCCTGACAGATAAGAGAGTGTGGACATGAAGAAGCTGAACTGATGGGGATCTGAATACAGGTTTTTAAGGGTATAATGTATATTACATGGTTTATATACATTCTTAAGATATGAGTGTCGCTCAAGTAACTGAAAAGATGTATTTAAAGGAACCAAAATTTAAACTTTGTGAATGTTTCTAAGAGCTATGTGTTATTTCTTTATCATTTCTATATTAATAGAGGAATCAAGCACACATTTTTTCCCAGCCTTTTAAAGAAAGGTTTCCTGAAGATTGGAAGTGTGGTTTTTTTCTGTGATTATTTGCTATTGAATTCTATTTTACAGTAGTTGCAAGCTCATCTTATTTTAGGATTTGTACGGGGACAAAAATACAAAGGACTAGTTTCTAACTGATATGCACAGCTTACTGACAGCATCCTAATGATACTGCAAGCAAATAAATTTTCCTTAACTGTTCTATAAAGCATTTTTGTATGTGTGTGTTTATTCAGCAGCTGCAATTTATGGCTGAATATGGCAGCAGTACCGCAGAACGAAATACATTTTATTTAACTGGGCCCCATCTTATGAGCTGCACTGTAATACAGTTAACTCATAAGAGGTCAGAAACTTTTTTTAAAGCTACCTAAATATTAAAAAAAAAAAAAGGGTGTTCATTCATATGCATGAGATGTCACGGACACGTTTCCAGTCCAGAGTAGAAACCATTGAGTAAGGTCAGTGAGTTACCACAGTACGCTCAAACTGCCACGGGATGGCAGCCTTTCAGAGTAGCGCGTTGTTCTCCCGTGGGAAATCCTGTAGTTCCTTTTCTGCCTGAAAATTGAATAGTGTAGCGGTGCTGTTCTTTGTTACAGGAACCACTGCCCAGTTACATCATATTGTATTTTGTCTGGATGGTCACGGAGCTTAAAAGGGTTTTTTTCTGTGGTGCAGTCTACATTTTAAGCCTCAAACTGGGAGTATAAAACAAGAGCAATCAAATATGGTTGTGGAGTTCTAGTTCTGACTTTTCTTTAACCTTCACTATGCTTAGTGGAGTCTACAGGGTTAACCTCTTTTTCATCTTGCAAGTGGTCTGTTGGTTTGTTTCCTCACTAAGATCCTTCAAGTACTTTCAAGGACACTTTATTTAAGTGAGGATGGCAGCCTTAAAAAGTACTTTGGATATGTGCACCCATTATCATGGGTAGTGTGTGAAAAGCAATTATTACTGTTGGCTGTTGCAAAAGAGATCCACACACATGTGCAGGTCTCTCAGATTACCACAGACAGCAAAGGAATTGTGTTCAGATGGAGCTGATTGTCTGTATAAACTCCGCAGAACTGTGACCTCAAAATTAATGTAACTCTGAAACCCATAAAAAGAATTAATCAGTTCCACACAAGTTTGCAGCTATGTTCACAGCATAAAAACTGCAAACAAATAATTTTTGGATCCTGATCTAATTAAGATTCCTTAATACATATTTGTGATGTAAAACAACAGCTTTGAGGCTGCATTGGAGTTGACGATTACATTAGTTGTGAAAACTTAGACCTTATGAAATGAAAACAATAAATATTTCCATATAAATCAACAGAAGTTATTTGATTGCTTGCTGCATGTTCTTGCTTTCCCTGGAAAAGCTCTGCTGACGTACTGTACTTGCTCTCAGAAAGTTTTCTGGTTTACAACTACCACAGTCTTGCTAAAGGCACATAACTATCAAGCTGCCACGACAAGCTCTGCAGCTCAGCAGAAACATGCAGGTGGCTTCCATCTCAGGCTGACCAGCAGGTGACAGATTTCTTGGGAATTTATTTTATTATAACTTCTCTTGAGGACCATCAGAAACAGACCTGTAAAACACATTGGTGGAAATACTGTATTAAGATACTATGTCCATCCTTTATGCTAAAAGAACTCTTCCTAAAGTGAAAGAATGACTTAAGGTACACTACCATGACAGCAGTATTTTTAAAGATTTCCCAGTCTTATTCACTGTAGCCTGGAGAAGAGGAGGCTCTGGAGAGACCTTATAAGAGCCTGCCAGAACCTAAAGAGGGCTCCAAAAGAGCTGGAGAGGAATGCTTTACAAGGGCACGTAGTGACAGGACGAGGGGTAATGGTCTTAAACTGAAAAAAAGGGAAGGTTTAGCTTATATATTAGGAAGAAATTCATTACTGGGGGGGTAGTGAGGCACTGGCACAGGGTGCCCAGAGAAGCTGTGGATTGCCCATCCCTGGGAGTGTTCAAGGTCAGGATGGATGGGACTTTGAGCAATTTGGTCTAGTAAAAGGACATGGCAAGGTGAGGTTGGAACTGGATGATCTTTAAGGTCCCTTCCAACCCAAGCCATTCTACGATTCTATTCTGGACCCAAGCCAAGACAATTTTTCTTCAGGGCAGCAAGACACATTGATCTTGTCTTTCTTTCTCAAAGTCTTCTCGTATATATTGTGACTACTAAATACCTAGCAAACGGTCATAATAAAAACAAACCCTGACTTTTTTTCCTTATTATAGGCCATGACAGAGTATTGCCAGCTGCTTACATTTTTTTTTCCAGAAAAGCTTCATCCTATTTAGTCTAGCTTTCTTCAGAAGCCCATCTTGAGCACTTCAACATAAGTATGCAGGACAGTGTATTTAGTGTGTGTATATTCAGCAGGAACTTGTTGCCCACAGCCAACTCCTCTGTGGTGGAACCTGCTTGCCATGGATTCTAAAATAAGGCAATTATTTATGTTAATGGGGATCAAAGGGGAAATGATGCCAAATGCACAACTGTAATATAGAAAGTTTTCGTGGGTTTCGTAGGATTATTTTGATTGAGTCTAACCACAGTGTATGAGCCAATGTCTCATTTTGCTTTGGTGCACCAAAGGGTGCAAATTATACTTATGCTTATAACAGGCACTCTCTGCAAGCATAGACTTGGAGTCATAAAATGAATTTTTAGGTTCACAGCAAACAACCAAAATTTTATTAAAATAAGGACATAAAGAATTAATCTGAGAATTTTCCCTGTTATTAGCATTTTCTATGAAGAAACTCTTTCAAAATGAGATGACTGCTTTTATTCTTTGCCAATTCAGTTATGTGAATTTTAGACATAATTTCTTATTATTATGACTACTATTTGTATTAGGATGTGTTTCTTTCTGTACAGTCCCTCCAATTTATTTTCAAGAGGTCTACAATTTGAAGAGAAAATGTAGTGAAACATTCATGGGCTGCATTTGAAGTGGGGCAGCACACCGTGAAATGCTATACCAACATTTGCTTGGTTTTTAGTTTTTTGATTCTTGCTTGCATGTGGAGGAGAGACTATAACCTAAACTGGGCAGATGGTGGTCTCAGAGTAAGAAAGCTCCAAATCTCATTGCTTAACCAAAGTAGGATGAAACCTGTGCTTCACCACAGTTTTGTGATCCTATGGCTTCTACCACACACTAAAGCAGGACCTTCTTAAAAGTATGAGGCAGCTGCTCTGCCTTCTCCGTTTTCAAGCTGATTTTCAAGCTCCCCAGGTCGCCTACCACCCATGTAGGAAGGTGGTTCACAATTTGTGTTGTGCCCCAATTACCTACAAACCACAAGCCTTTCTCAGCTTCCAAGTCCCCAGTGCATGTCTGAGGCATGCTCCTGACTGTTTGCAAGGTTGTGCTGGTTTCTCTGGAGTGCCCTGGTTTCTGCACGTGCTGGAACTAGTGCCAAATGTACCTTGGCTGCTTTCTGAATGCACACATGGGTCAGCTGAGGGCTACCTTTAAAGGGCAGGTTTTTCTACCTTCAAGATCCTTGCTTTCCTAAGAAGAAAAAAAATGTGCTGGTTTCTGTCAGATGAGGAATATTTTGAGAGACTGGCATTTCTGGCCCCCACATCCCCCAAGTACTGCCCCATAAATCCAGATACTGCACTCCTATTAAGCACTGATTATCTGATAGGAATAGCATAATTTTAAACATAACTGATTTGGTTCTTTCCAATTAGTTTAAACACATTGTGAAGGACTAGTTCTGCCCTTGGCTTACATGATCAAGTGAAATTAAAAAACAAAAGACTTTCTGCTGTCCTAACAGTGGTGTATATTATGCTCTGTGGAAAGGCAAAAGAAAAAGAGGACTGATAGAAGAATTCAGTGGTTTGTTTCGTAATGCAAGGGAGTTTGAAAAGAGCATATGAGAAAAGCCATAAAGATGCTGTCAGAATCACTGTTTTCCTTTTCCTGTTTCTAAAGAATTTCTGTTTAATGATGGGTGACACGGCCCATCCTGGAAGGAAATACCAAGATATGCAGTCTATGCTACAAGGTAATATCAACTTGATTTCCCTACCCACACACTGACTGATTATATAATACCTTAGTACATTACTCCCCAGTCTTTTAAGAAATGCAGAGCAAGTGGATATTTGATTACTCCGAGGGATATCCTTGTATGTGTATTGTAAGAAATCTGAATAGCGAGTGAGTGCTCCAAGGGGTCAGATAAATGGATATTGATATTCATCTAATTTAGGCTTATTTAAAACAATATAATCATATACTTCTTATTTATTTTAAGAAAATGGCTTATATAAGTAAATTGGTAACTAGCTCTGTATTTCTTTATTAG
Organism: Anabacerthia variegaticeps; assembly: GCA_035583185.1. Lineage (NCBI taxonomy): Eukaryota > Metazoa > Chordata > Aves > Passeriformes > Furnariidae > Anabacerthia > Anabacerthia variegaticeps. The sequence continues at coordinate 15,642,768 of JAWWEW010000131.1, read as the reverse complement.
TGTATTTTATGTCTTTGTTTTCAGTGCATTCTGCTCGAATCTTAAACAAATTCCTCACAGGGCAGCAGCTCGCTGTTTATCTTCTGAGAGCTTGGAATCATAAGCAAATTGCAGCTTTCCATATACCAGTGAAATTACATACTAGAAGCTGTAGGAAAATGCATGCTTGGGGTTTATTGGTCTGCTAGGTATATGCAAAGATGATATATTTTTTTTTGTGTTTACATTTGTGCTTGAGAAAAAAAAACCCTACCATGTGTCCATTCACAGTGGAGAATGTCTACATCTGTCACTGTCTACTAATGTATTAACCCTTTTCACTTATTAAAAATGGAGGTTATGTTTCCCCTTTTTCAGTCTGTGGGAACTTCACTGGACAACTTCTCAAATACGGTGAATAGTGGCTTAGCAACTTCACCTGCCAGTTCCCTCACGTCCCATGGATGCATCTTATAGAGTCCCATGGACTTGTGCACCTTTAAGTTCCTTAGATGGTCTTGAACCTGCTGTTTTCCTACAAGAGGCCATTCTTCTTTCTCCCAGACCCTGCCTTTACCTTCTGCAACTTGGCAGTGTGGCTGGACCGCCTGCTGATAAACACCAAGGCAAAAAACTCATGGAGTATATAATCCCAGATAACCAGGTCTCCTGTTTCCTTGCAGAGAGGGCCTGTATTTTCTATAGTCTTCCTTTTATCACCAATGCACCTGTAGAAGCTTTTTTTGAATAAGCCGAGACGGTTCTGCCGGAATATTCCAGAGAAGCTGGGCAGCCAGCACGAGTCACAGGGACTCCTGGCACAGGAAACAAAGACCTTTCCCTGTTGAAGCTCTTTTTCATTTGTTCTGCTCTTTGGTTATTTCTGCTACTGCTGCTTCAGTCAACTTCTTGCTTTACAATGTCATATGCCATCAGCCATTAGTTACGGAAATGCAAGTTCTGGACTTTTTCATACTGAAGAAAAAGTAATGTGTGAATTAATGTTTTATCATCACTGGTTTTTAATTCATTGTGCCAGACAAGTTTTGTGGGGTCTGGGGGAGAGTCCTCATGGATGCTCTTATTTTGTGAGAAGGCAGCAGGATTAATGTTGTTAGGGTTTTTGGCAGTATCTGGTTCACATTCAGACATAATGCTCTTTTGCTACTGGTATTTACTAGTGATACCAAAACCCCTTGCATTATAACTGCCTTCTTTACCATCATGATCTTCCTTTATGAGATGTTCTAGCTTATCCTTTAAGTATATTTTTTAAGTAACACAACAGCTTGGTTACAGTTAGAGTTACCTTGCTGGGTTGGTGTCCTGGGACAGTAGCAACAGCTTCAATTATTAAAAGTACAGGTATTAACTTACAAGGACTTAGTTTCAGTCTACTAAATAAGTCATCTGGGATGGAAATTACTTCAATTCACTTATTTTCCAAAAGATCTTTTATCTGACAAATTCATTGCCAAGGAAAATCAAAGAAAAAGTGAAAGAGCTACAGAAAACTGCGGTCCTCACATTGGGAATTTTCAGCTCTGATAGAGCAGATGAATTATAAGGAAGTTGAACTGTTATTTCTGATTTGCAGACTTATTTATCCATGTTTGATACATAGGGTCTCCATGAGAGTCTAGAGCACAGGTGTGAGGTGGGGAGAAAGGAGGTTCTGTGTTTTAACCTTCATACTTCTTTTCTTCTTGTGCTTGCTGACTGCCTGCTATAGAGACCCTTCCTCTGCAGAAGTGGCACTCATGTTATTTGGGCTTGGTGCCTCAGTTATAATAAAAACACTTTTGGTTGTTTTTTTTTTTCCTTACTTTGAGGTTCCCTACTATAAGCTGTTTGTGATGCTATAAAAACGTGTGTGTGTCTCAACACACAGTTGGGGCCATGACATCTCATAGCTGAGTTAGATGGGAGTCTGAGACGGAGAACATTATTCCCTTCCCCACCTGCCTTAAGGTCAGATTCTTCTGAGAATTTTCTTTCATCTTCCCTCTTCATATGGGCTGTGGTTGAGAAAACATTTGCATTCAGGAGGAGCTCTCAGTTAGGACTGGACATCCAACAGATTTGCAGTTGCCTTTCTCTATGACTGGTTCCTTAGGAAACAAACCCACAAAAAACCTGACTTCCTTAAGCATTGACCACACTGAGTGATGACTGTGGTTTTATTAAGTGTTATAAATGCATGAAAGAAACTGAATTGGCTGTTAACTTTGTTTCTGCAGTAATGGCATCTGATGGCGTTCTCTGAGATACACTTTTTCTGTACTCTTGGTCTATATGTCAAGTCACATTCCTGGTTATATAAAAGACAAAAGATTTATATCCTAGTTTTGAAGCTTTTCAAGTATGGTTCTTTCTTCCCTTAGCACATTGTTATGTTTTCTGTTTGTGGATTTGTTTGTTTGTTTTGTTGCTTCTGTAGTCTGGATGCATTCCAATAACGATAAGTATCCACTGCCACCTATTTTGTACGGAAAAGGCAGCTTAAACTTTTTGGGGTCTTATTTCAACTGTATGAGTCTTGCACTTCTGCAGGATTCTCTTGTGAAGGATTTCTGTTTGATATTAGTAAGATTTGGGGTTGCTTAATCTTCTTTCAAAAGAAAACTTTTCTTCTATCTTGTGTGTTTGTTCTAAACAATTTTAAAAATAATTTGTTTTACTAAAATAACACAATGTTTTTAGGAACTTAACACCAAAACCCATGAAAAGTGAGTCTGACAGCTCACAGCATTTCTGTTTTAAAACTGTACGATATATATATATATATATATGAAAATTCTTTTCCCTTAAAGCTTTTCACATTACTGGAGGGAATTCTAATGGTAACATTACTATGATTTTGAAAATAATTCTTTCTGTTTTTATTTGTTGGAGGTAATATAAATGATAGTTTAAGTTAAAACCATACTAAAACCTTTTTTTATCTCCTCCCCTTTAACTTTTCTTCATGTGAAATGACTTCGTTCTAATTGAAGCCAGAATACTAATACATATATTATCTGTATAGTTTTTCAAACAGATATTCTTGCTCTTATTTCAAAATAAGTCCCATAAGGGTAATTAAAAAAAAAATCCAAAGGAAAACAGCCATCAGTATCTCATTCTTGTTGGGCAAAAAAGTGTCATTTTCAAAGGCTTGGTTTATGTTGCCATTTTCAAACTACTAAAATCAGTAGCTGAATTTTGTGGATGTGTCTATGATAGTGAAGGTTGGCATTGCATAAATTCAGAGTTATGATTTTGCATTTTAAACAATCTGAACCTGTGGCTTTCCTGTGAAGTTGTCCAACAAGAACTTTATTCAGTCTCAGCATTTGTTTCTGCAGTAGTTATTATGCATTCACTCTAGTCCGTGACCAGGTTTCTCCACATGGACTTTAATGCTTCGTTTTTGAAAAAAATGTGGGGTTTCTGTTGGTTTGGGTTTTGTTTTTCAGTTGGTTTAGTTTTTGGTTGGTTTCTTTTTGGTTTTTTTTTTGGTTTTGTTTTGATTTGTTGTTGATAAACAGGTATTTTTGACAGTTGCTGACCAGTGATGAAATGCAGGTGCATCTCAAATGCAAATGATTTCTCTTCTACAGAAAAAAAGTAGACTATTTTCAGGTGATTTAGTTAGGATGGGTCATTTCGGGGGGGGGGGGGGGGGGGGGA